>OY856412.1:1398018193-1398618193 GCA_963693085.1 Alisma plantago-aquatica
CACATGCATGCTAAGTTACACGGAAGTCTTATTGTAGTACAGTTGAGGGTCGAATCCACGAGACAACGGTATTGTTAAGGATTTAACAAGATGGAAAATGTTATAATTCTATTTATCTACTTAAGAGTTGATATTTAGATCGAAGAGTTGGGTTGTGATTAAACTAAATTACAAAAGTAGATTAAATGGTAGGAAAGTAAAGTTAAGGTTGTAAACAATATTTGGAAACCACTAGGATGTGATCAAGTTTTACCACCGCTACACATGGATCATAACATGCAACATAATAACATGGCTTGCAAAAAAGGTGTCTAATCAGTTAGTATCTTTGTAGATTTAGCTCCCTTTTGGATAACTAACTACGAGAAACGTGAGAGTATTGCAATGCCAGCCATTCCCGAACGAATGGTCACTTACTTTACATCACTCCCTTCACAAAGTGTATTCCTCGACCTATTAAAGTTATACTTTCATACGTCAACTGATTCCATTTCATAGTATGAAAGTACAACAATGGAGGTGAGTTTACTCCACTCTTTGAAAAGCGCTTCTAGATACCGAAACAGATATATGGTGACTACATACATTAAGAACCAACATTCAATCGATAATCGAATCTAAAATCACAAACGTAGAAAATTCACACTAGTAGATAATAGATAGCACAGGTTGGTGATCAAACAACTAGTATTCATTAAACTATTGATTTTGAACTGAAAAGATAGTGTTTCTCTATTGCAAACTCATGAATTACAATGCATGAAATGAAAACATGGGTAGCGGGGCTACTCCCCGCACCCTAGTGTATGAAACTACTTGCTCATGGCAAGGACAAGAAGGAGGTTGGAAGAGAGAAAGAAAATATCATCTCCACATAGGAAGGAGGAAGGTTGACCCCTTGGAGTAGAGAGCAACTATCTTCACTCTACGTAGTTGCCTTAGTGATGAATCCTTCACTTCCCACCTTCTTTGTTGATGAGAGAGAAAGTAGCTTGAGGATGGAGGGTGGATCTTAGACTGGCAGCCTTGGGGTGATAGTTGAAGGTTGAAATAGCTCTGGAACAATTGGTGCAACATTTGGGCGTATAAGAATCTCCCTGAACGAGGACCTCTTCGGTCCTATTTATAGGCCTCCAAAAGATCTTGAACGATCTTGGGTTATTTGTATCCTCACGGTTTGGAGACCATTTGGACTTCATATGGTCTTGGGACCGTTTGGGTTCCATACGGTCTTGGGATCATTTAGACTTCATATGGTCTTGGGACCGTTTGGGTTCCATATGGTCTGGGGACCATTTGGACTTCATACGGTCTTGGGACCGTTTGGGTTCCTACAGTCTTGGGACCGTTTGGCTTCATACGGTCTTGGGACCGTTTGGATTTCATACGGTCTTTGGACCATTTGGCTTTCATTCAGTCTTGGGACCATTTGGCTTGATACGGTCTTGGGACCAGTTAGCCTTCATATGGTTTTAGGACCATTTGGAGTTCTTCACAGTCTTGGGACCGGTTGAGTTCTTTTGTGATTTTTTTTTTAAATTTTTCTGTAAGAAGAAAGGGGAAAATATTAGTTTATTGGTATATTCACAATAAAGCAGAAAGTTAATTATTCTATCTAATTTATCTAAGAAAGAGTACGGAAAACTAAGAAAAAACTAGTAAGATAACATCACAAAATGGGAGGTTATCACCCCCCCAACTTAGAGTCTAGCTTGTCCTCAAGCTGGTTAGAGCTAAGGCACGTAGTGGCGAGGAAATTTTATTTAGTGAATATTTCCATACTCTTACTTCAGTTCTAAACTAGAGATCTCCCAGAGTCTTATCGGGGCTTCTACTTACACTATCTCTTTCAGGTATCGGGAGTTGTGTGGACCTCAAGTTTCTTCCGTGTCGCATGACTCGCATTGGGACCACCTTTTCCTTGATCACATTCAATGCATGTCTTTGATTCTAAGCAATTTTATACTTCTTTGATATTCCTATCAGAAGCTAGTATAGGTATGAGGGTTGGATGAAGGTTACTGTGTAACTCCCCCTTCGAAGGGGGGAGGGGTTGTCTAACCATTTTAGGATCTCACTACCGGGCATGATACATATGCCTTCGTGAGGGCAACTGAATGTACCGTCCGAGAAAGACCTTTGTGAGCTTTTCATATATTCAGAAACCTTAGGATCTTACTATCGGATGCGACACATCTGCCTTTGTGAGGGCAGCTGAATGTACCAGCCATGCAAGACCTTTATTGGAACCTTATATAGTTACTTATGCATGGAACAACTCTCATGTTTTTATTCAACACTCAGGCTTTTATTCATATGCTCATCGGCTTAGGAGTTGGGTGTTTTAGGGATTTTATTTGGGCTGCCAAGCCTCTTTTTTTTTTAAAAGAAGAAAATTGTTCCTTAGAATTTCCCGACATGTATTTGTTTTGGTTTCGTACTTGGTGGTCCACTTGTGAGGTTTCTTGATTTGGATTTCACCCGGTTCCCTTCTGTCCTTGAGAGTGTTTTCTTGTTTCGGCCACGGTTTTGACATGTGGAGAGTCTGATGTAGAATTGAAGCAAAAGCATGAATATCGAGTGTGGGAGTGATTTATTAATTCACCATTACATACCAAAATGCTAATTATGTAAGTGCTTCTGGGGACTACTTTGTTTCTAATTTAGCTAGGGGTGTCCCCTTTCCAAAAGGGATGTTTTCTTATTTACAACAACTATTCTATCAAAGAAATTATCAGAAAAGCTAATTGTCAAAAAAAGGAAAATTTATACGAAAGAACGAAGGTAAATGAAAAGGTAGAAAAAGAAGGTTTGAAAATGATACCTCGACCCTTGCCCAGTGTACTCCCCCCTAACTTATCACTCACTCTGTCCTCAGAGTGTCAAGGTGATAGGTTGAGAAGTACATGGGCAAGGGTGTTAAGGTTCTATTAAACCCTTGTTTGCTCCATAAAAACAGAGAAGATTTACTGCAAACATCCCTCGTAAAGCATGATAATCCACGTCCTTCATGTCCTCCACACGTTTACCAAGAATAGTGAGGGTACAAATCCAGTAAAGGACATGGAAACCACAGTTGTCTGATTCCCTAATTTGCTGGGACATCTGTGGCAAAAGGTTGGGCAGTGGAAATGTTCTTTGTTGTATACCTTTGTGTGTTTTGCCAGAAGATCGTGTAGTCATTCGGAACAATACATCTCCACCTCCTCTGTGGGCATCTTTGTTGTAACAACATAGTCTCTCTAGTTTGGATCAAAATGGCTATCAGAACTATTGGAGATGACTGTAGTTCCATTTTGTAAGTTTGTTGCCAGCAGCATCCAATGCTCAGAGTGAAGAAATGGAAAAAGGATGAACTTTGGAGTTGTATGTTGAAGATATGAAATAAGGGCTTTAGTTGTTATGAAGTTCTTTGACTCGAGTAAATCATCCTTCATGTATGTTGATGCCATGTAAACCGTAGGTAAGTCCCATGCTAGAAGAAATTAGTAAGCAGCCATCATGCTCACAGATAATGAACCCTTTACTTGTACAGTTTCACAAAGTGTGTCTGCCATAATGAGAATATTCCCTTCAAGGAAAACAAGCACATCATTCTCTGCATATAGACGAGACATGATGAGTCTGAGTTCATTGTCTGAAAGACTCTTGCATGCAACAAGGTCAAAGTTTGGGAACGTTGGTTGTATAGCAGATAGAGGCACCATATCTTTTGATGATTTGTTGATGGTGGCTCCTATTAACAGATCGATGTCCCCCTTATCTTCCGCCATATCAAAAGTGTAAGGGTCCCATTGGAATTTTTCTGGGACCTTGGCGGTTTGTTGTTGTTGTTTCTCCAACTCCTTTAGTATTTGTCTGAAAGGTTGCTTTTGTGGATGTTGGATAGTAGAGAATAAGTAACGAGGTACGTCGGCATGTGCCATTGTCACATCCTTGAAGAACCGTCTGTCGCAGATGAGCTCCATGGCGTAACGTCCCCTTAGAGAATGCATATCTTCAGTGGCTAGCTCAGTAAAGGGGATCTGTCTGTTGAGTGCTTCTATGAATCTTATTGTACAGAAAGCATAGTCCCCTGAACCTTCTAGCATTTGGACTGTTGGGTTGATGATTCAGAACCAAGGTTGGTTCCAACCATGTTGAAGAGATGGGCAGGAAGCCCATATTATTTTGAGAAGCTGGAAAGGAATGCATCTTACTTCTCTGGCTTCTGAACCAGCAAAGTTTATCCGTCCGGCCTTGAGCTCACTGGTGTAGAAATTGTACACCTTGGCATTGTGGGCCTCGGTGCCGACAATCATTAGTAGCCAGTGGCCAGAAACTTTAAAAGGCACTGTGATGTAGCGTGCCTTCATGTTATAACCTAAATTTCCTAAGTATGTAATGAAAAGTGTAATTCTCTTTCAAAGAATAAATGAAATCTGTTTCTTTGATTTGTGATGGATTTCGTGTGAAATGGCCTTGATTGATTAATAATGGGCTTTGTTGGCCATTGAGCCCAATTGAAAAGAAAAGAGAAATAAAAAGGAAAATGATTTAATTAATAAAAGGGAAATATGAGAAATAGATAATTAAAAGAGGATAAAGGCAAATAGATATTCCCCAATATGGGAATCTGCGCCTTTAGGATTTCTTGAGGTCCAAGGGACTGAAGATAACAAGATAATGGCAAGGGAAAAGAATTGCTAATTAATTTTAAATTAATTAATGGATAACTTGGGAGAGAAGGAAGCCTTCTCATCCATTGGATTTTGTTTCCCAAATTTTGTAAATAGCTAGATGATGACAAGACAAAACTTCCCTTAAAATTTGAATAAAGAGGAGCTCTGGTTTAGGAGATATGAATTTCCCAATCTCCAAAATTAGGAATTATTCTAAAAATAGGAATATACTTTCCTTTTTGTTTGACCGCGAGCAACAAGGGCCGTTGGATCTCGATCCAACGTCTAGCGCTCATCGTCTAAGTCCTACGCGGACTGGAACTCTACCAATTGCAGAGGGATTTTCCCTCTCCAATTCCTCGTGACCCAGTGAGTGTGCAAACTCGTTGATGGTTCCTTTAGATTTAGGAAAGGAAACCGAAGGGAATCATCCCTAGTTTGTTGAGGATTGTTTGCCAATTGGGAAAGTTCCCAAACCAGTAGGGACTTGCCCCGACCCTATATATAGGGGAGGGTGAACGAGGGAACTAGCACATCCATTTGCTACCCCAAAAACTGCGGAGGAGCAAGAGGAGCATTCATGTGCGATCAATTTGAAGATACACCTTGACCTGCATCCCCGTTCCAGTGGCAAACCTCGTCGGAGTCCAGCGAGTAGAGGAGGTTCGCGGTGCGTTCGTGGAAAGCAATTGAACCCCTAATCGGGTTTGACAAAGGGAGATGAAGCTCCTTGGCTTTTTGGCGTGCTCGCTGGTGGTCAAAAGCTCAGAGTCAACCCCAAGGTTGACCCTCGTGGGAGTTTCTATGCTCGGGTGTGAGGTAGGAGAAGACCTCGTGGTCAATTACCAAACTACCCCACCGTGCCTTCTTTCCTGGATCAACTTGTGTGAGTGCTTGCTTGGTTTCTTGCTTGGTTAATTTGATTCAGTAATCAAGACAACTTAACAGGTATGTGGTTAATTATGGTTAATTGCATTAGTTTCCCGAAGGTTTTCTGGATGAATTGATCACATTGATTACAATTAACCAGTTTGGATGTTCATAATTGCAATTTATAAAGTCACTATGATTATCACAACAATAAATAAGTATGTAACCTCACACCTACATGCCACCCTGATGGATGATGCAAAAAGGTCAAGCCCAGGAGGGAAGACCAATGGGCACCATGAGAGGTGACCCCAGACACCAAGCTCGAGAATGAGAAGGCGGTCTATGTTGCATGAATAAAGGGCACCATGAGAGGTGACCCTAGGCACCAAGCTCGGGATTGAGAAGGTGGCCTTAAGTCAAACCTTGTAGGGGGTATTCCAGGGTTAGTGAAAAAGCGGTGGAGATTGACACATTGAAAATGTAAATTGAATTGTTAATTACCTTGGTTGTGATAATTAGTTTGTTAGCCATATTTGTGAACTTTTGATTGTCCCCACATACCGGCATATTCTTATATGCTGACCGTTATTTTGTTTGTCGGCATTTTAGGTACAACCCTGAAATGAACAAATAGTAAAGTGACACATTGTGAAAATAAGAGTTAACGTACAAAGGAGGATTAGTTAGAATAAACTCCAGATGTGGATAAAAGTAGATATCCAAGTTTTGGAAAAAGGTATGCAAAGTTTTATTTTATACCAGTTTTCAGTTTAGTTGGTAAAATTTGATAATTGTTATTGATTATTTGTCGAACCTTTGATCATGTTAATTGGGATAATGGCTCTGACCTCTTGGTCTCCTTTAATTGGGGGTTACCGGGAGGTGGGCTCGTTACATTTGGTATTAGAGCATAGGTTCCTCATTTAATCTTTAATAATTATTAAATTTTACAAACTTTGTAGAACCCAAGGGTGTTATTAGAGGATTTTCCGAAAGATAGAGGTGTCCAGAAAAGGATCACGTCTGGGGGCTGGCAAGATTTTCTTCTGCACTGCTAGTTAGAATACGGGGACTCCCAGATTAGTGTGACTGCTTGGCCAATGTCTTAGGATTTGACTCGAAATAAGATACCTTTAGGACTCTCTCATCTTGTTCATCCCTTCTCAACTCAAATGTTATTAAGGACCTTAAGGATTAGGGTTTTCTCTCTTTTCCTCACCTTCCTGAGGGATGGGTAAGGTTGATAAGGATAAAGGAATCCTCCACCAAATTAATGAAAAGCATGTAAATAAGATGTCATGGACATAAGCTTAATAGGTTAAACGTAAACTAAAGAATAGATACATGTTTAGGTCATATGACATGAGTTGTCATTACCCTCAGGAGAGACCTGAGGTTAGACCTTCTTGTTAGGAGGATGAGTAGAGAGAGTTGGTCCTGGAGGTAGAGATCTCCATTACAAGTAGAGACCTGGCACATACTTTGAGGATGATGTTAACCCTAACCCTAAAGTGAGGGTTAGAGAGAGAGATGACATGATGAGTTAGATGTCATGGTAGACCAAATGTTTGGATAGACATGCCTTGGATTGCCATATGAGACATGAGAGGTTGGATGACCGAGTACCTTGGCGACCCGACCCTGGGAAGGGTCATGCATGTTAGAGTGAAGGATAGCACCTTCTTTAATGAGGTTAGAGAAGAACCTATAGAAACCCCATGATCTTATATGAGCATGGCATAGTAGGCACCCATAATACATCAGTAGTGTGAGCAGTAACCCTGGCCAAGGGATTATGTTGGATAGCTAATGAGATAAGCATAAAGGGCTAAGGATAAATTTGAGAAAACATAAGTTTGAACATAGGATTCACCCACATAGAGGTATGCTTGTGAGATTGATCCGTCTTCATGAAGAGAGGACCTTTAGTATAAGATTGGTTGTGGATTTAGCTCTAGAGAGAGAGAGAGAGCGGGACCCCAAGCAAGAAGGTTCGAAGCCTAGACTCCGAGATATGAGGAAAAGTGGGGAGTTGAGGATGATGCGACCTAAGTGGATGTACGTGGATTGCCTCATACTTGATCCCTGGAGGCTGATGATGTCTTGGTTGCCATGAGAGGAATCAAACCCTAGAGAGAGGATGAGTTTGCTGGTACCTCTGTACCTATGGTAGGGATGAGAAGAAGAGTTCCTTAGACCTGGAGAGGTTTAGTAACAGGTTGTGAGGCCTTATACCTTGTTGGTTGTCCTTGAGGAGGACTCCACTCTGAAGTGTTGCTCGAGTAGAAGGATGACAGGAAGAGCATGTCATACCTTGTACATGTTTGGATCGTGGTTAAGAGGTTGAGTAGACAGTTGGACATCAGAGAAGTGAACCTAGGGTTCCTAGGCCTAAGAGGGGAAGTGGTGTACCTGATGCTCATGACAAGGTTTGAGTTTCTATAGATTTGAGCATGGTACTCCTCATGTTTAGAGGAAAGGGAAACCCCTTAAGTTTAAGGTATGTTTGATGAACCCTTCACAGCTAAGTTGATGACATGGGAAGGTATGATCTTGGTCCAGCGTTGAGGAAAGGGAACAAGTATGACCTAGCATGGTTTAGTAGGTGGTCTGCTTGTGCCTTGGTAGCTGTTCGGTTAAGCATGCTCATGTAAATATAAACCCTAAGGATGTTTATGACCTTGTTGTCAAGAGTTGTAGTTTTCCTCCCATCCTGGGAGAGGGACCCTTTCGTAGGGTGTTTACCCATTTTGTGGGTTTTGAGGAAACCTAAATAGGTCTCATAGGATATTGAGAAGCTAAATGAAAAGTACATGGTATGAGAATGAACATGTAGACCCATAGATAACCATCTCTAAATGCATGTGGATGTGTTACCATGGAGGTAACTAGTATGGGGCCTGACCAAGGTAGGTAGGTTGCCATGACCCCTATGAAAGGATGAAAGTCAACCCATGAATGCAGAGAGAGAGAGAGAGATGATGAAGGCTTGGGTAAGGTTCTAAGATGGACATGTACTATAATAGAATCCTAAATCTATCCTAGGGTCAGGTAGGGCTAAGATCGATGGAAGTAAGAGTTGCCTAATTCCCTAGTTGCACATGACCATAGGGTCAGGAGGTAACAACTATCATTGTCTAAGGGCCATGGGTTAGGAGATTGATCACCTTTGTGAACTCATGGGACCCAAAGGGCAGATGAGTAGGGCACTCTCTGGATGCATGAGGGAAGAGGGATGACCCCTACAGTGACGACACCCTATAATACCTAGAGGAGATGACCAAGGAATGTGTGTGGACCCAAGTAAGCTCGAAACCAATTTTCCATGGAAGTAACTTTGATATCAAAATGTTTGTGAAGTAGAGACGTATGTAGCACGTTTCAACTTAGATTTAAAGGTGTACTGGCAAGGTGGGATGTACCATATCTACTCTTGGAATAGGAAGAACTCTGTATTTGGACTGCATCCAAATGCTTATTTCCTCTTGTCATGGGAGTGAGAGATAGGACAATACGCATGCCATACACCAAGGATAAAAGGTGATGTGAGTTGGAATGTTGCCATGAGGTATGAGGGCAGAGATGATAACATACCCTGGTAGAGCGCATGATATGTGGATGGTTTAAAAACACTAATAAAAATAAGATAGTCATCTTATGAGGATGTTTTTATCATGAGCTATGAGTTATACAAGTTTGAGTTCGAAAAACCAAGAGAATAAGCTCTGAGTTTTCTTGATGAAGATAGACATAGAGCTGAGATGAGATAAAAGTGAATACATTGAGGTGTATGTCTTCAACAACCTAAGGATGTGAAGTGGTAATGGATGCTCTGGATGAGATACAACTTCCTAGTATAGATGGAGGCTAGAAGAGGTTGTTAGGATAACCCCCAGTTGGAAAAGTGATAAGTTTGGCTAACACTCAGATGTAACAATATTGGTTGATTAAGTTAATGGTTGTTTGGCCAGCCTAGGGCTTATCATGATAAAAGGATGGTTGTAGAATCTCAGATGCACTTCTCTGGAGAAAAAGGAGATGAAACCCCGACTAGAGTGGTTTAGGGTTTCTGAGGAATCAATCTTGAGGAATCATGGTATATAAGAGATCATGATACACCGTACTACGAAGATAGTAAGTGACAATAATACTTTGGATGCCTAAGATAATGTTGCATGTGGCATGTTGCCATGCATGACAGAAGGTGGAGGACAAACACCAGTAACCCAATGGGTTGATATAGAGGGTAAAGAGTCCCTGAGAGAGAATGGGAGTTCATCACTATGGATGTTGTGGTAAGTCTCCACTTGAACAAGGAGGGTCAAGATGCAATATGGGTTATGGTAGATCGCCTTACCTCTATGACATGAGAAAGAAAGAGTACTGTCAAGGGACAAATCCAGTTGAACTACATATGAGAGAGATTGTTTAACTACACCATGATGCGAGTTCAAAGGTTCTTGAGTATAACCTAAAGGTACACTTCCATAAGGTGGAAGTAGATACATAAAGAACTCGATGCTGGTATAGTTTATCACCCCTAACTAATGGTTAGTATGATCCAGACTAGAGGGTCTGATGAGAGCATGTGTGCTCATTCAGGGTGATACATGGAGATAGTTCTTGTCTTCTATAAGATGTGATGATAACCACCATAGCCTGTATCCGGTTGTGAAGAAGCTCTGTAAGAGAAGTTGTGTCGATCACCACTTCATTAAGATGATGTTGGTGGAGGGACCTCACGAAGGTCAGGAAAAGACCACAGTGTGTGCAGATGAAGTCACTTTATTTGTGCAATGAATGAGAGAGAGCCCAGGGGTGGCATGAGTCGTAAGCTGATGCAAGGCAGACTGGCATGCAGTTCACTGTGGGAGAATATGTGATGTGAAAATCCGACCCCTCTAAGTTATAGCTAAGAGAGAGTTGAGTCCCGACTGTATGATCCATTTGAGATGGATTGGTGGAGATGGTTGTGTTTAGCCTTACCCCTCAGTATAACATGATGTATAAGATGTTCCATGCGAGTCTGATCTAGAGCACTATGTGAGGTACCCAAGCCATGTGCTGAGCCCTAAACCTATTCAACTATTGAGAGGTTGAAATGTCCTGAGTCACCTATGAGGGTACGATATACCAAGGTAATAAAGAACTCAGATGGAAGAATATGAGATAATGAAGGTTCTTGGGAAGCACCATGGAAAGGGTGAAGCCACATGGGAGCCCAGATGGACATAAGAAAAGCATACCCTGATTTGTTTGTTTTATTGCTTGAATTTTGAGGACAAAATTCCTATAAGGAGGGGAGGATGTTATAAGCTCAATTTCCTAAGTATGTAATAAAAAGTGTAATTCTCTTTCAAAGAATAAATGAAATCTATTTCTTTGATTTGTGATGAATTTCGTGTGAAATGGCCTTGATTGATTAATAATGGGCTTTGTTGGCCATTGAGCCCAATTGAAAAGAAAAGAGAAATAAAAATGAAAAGGATTTAATTAATAAAAGGGAAATATGAGAAATAGATAATTAAAAGAGGATAAAGGCAAATAGATATTCCCCAATATGGGAATACATGCCTTTAGGATTTCTTGAGGTCCAAGGGACCCAAGATAACAAGATAATGACAAAGGGAAAAGAATTGCTAATTAATTTTGAATTAATTAATGGATAACTTGGGAGAGAAGGAATCCTTCTCTTCCATTGGATTTCGTTTCCCAAATTTTGTAAATAGCTAGATGATGACAAGACGAACCTTCCCTTAAAATTTGAGATAAAGAGGAGCTATGGTTTAGGAGATATGAATTTCCCAATTAATCTCCAAAATTAGGAATTATTATGAAAATAGGAATATACTTTCCTTTGTGTTTGACCGCGAGCAACAAGGGATGTTGGATCTCGATCCAATGCCTGGTGCTCATCGTCTAAGTCCTACGCGGACTGGAACTCTGCCAATTGTAGAGGGATTTTCCCTCTCCAATTCCTTGCGACCCAATGAGTGTGCAAACTCGTTGATGGTTCCTTTGGATTCAAGAAAGGAAACCGAAGGGAATCATCCCTAGTTTGTCGAGGATTGGTCACTGATTGGGAAAGTTCCCAAACCAGCTGGGACTGGCCCCGACCCTATATATAGGGGAGGGTGAACAAGGGAACCAACACATCCGTTTGCTACCCCAAAAGTTGCGGAGGAGCAAGAGGAGTGTTCCTGTGCGATCAATTTGAAGATACACCTTGACCTGCACCCCCGTTCCAGTAGCAAACCTCACTGGAGTCCGGTGAGTAGAGGAGGGGCGCGACACATTCTTGGCAAGCAATTGAACCCCTAGTCAAGTTCGACAGAGGGAGACGAAGCTCTCTGGCTTCTTGGCGTGCTCGCTGGTGGTCAAAAGCTTAGAGTCAACCCCAAGGTTGACCCTCGCGGGAGTTGCTGTGCTCGGGCGCGAAGTAGGAGAAGACCTCGTGGTTAATTACCAAACTACCCCGCCACGCCTTCTTTCCTAGATCAACTTGTGTGAGTGCTTTCTTGGTTTCTTGCTTGGTTAATTTGATTCTGCACTCAAGTCAGGTTAACATGTATGTGGTTAATTATGGTTAATCACATTAGTTTCCCGAAGGTTTTCCGGATGAATTGATCGCATTGATTGCAATTAACCAGTTTGGATTGTTCATAATTGCAATTTATAAAGTCACTAAGATTATCACAACTATAAATAAGTGTGTAACCTCGCACCTACATGCCACCCTGATGGATGATGCAAAAAGTTCAAGCCCAGGAGGGAAGACCAATGGGCACCATGAGAGGTGACCCCATACACCAAGCTTGAGAATGAGAAGGTGGTCTATGTTGCATGACTAAAGGGCACCATGAGAGGTGACCCTAGGCACCAAGCTCGGGATTGAGAAGGTGGCCTTAAGTCAAACCCTAGAGGAGGTATTCCAGGGTTAGGGCAAAAGCGGTGGAGATTGACACATTGAAAATGTAAATTGAATTGTTAATTACCTTGGTTGTGATAATTAGTTTGTTAGCCATATTTGTGAACTTTCAGTTCTCCCCACATATCGACATATTCTTATATGCTGATCATTGTTTTGTTTGTCGGCGTTTTAGGTACAACCCTAAAATGAACAAATAGTAAAGTGACACACTGTGAAAATAAGAGTTAACGTACAAAGGAGGATTAGTTAGAATATACTCCAGATGTGGATAAAAGTAGATATCCATGTTTTGGAAAAAGGTATGCAGAGTTTTATTTTATATCAGTTTTCAGTTTAGTTGGTAAAATTTGATAATTGTTATTGATTATTTGTTGAACCTTTGATCCTGTTAATTGGGATAATGGCTCTAACCTCTTGGTCTCCCTTAATTGGGGGTTATCGGGAGGTGGGGTCGCTACACTTCCTCGCGATGCCCATTTGCAGCCGCTCGATGGACTTTGCCTGTAAGTCCTTATTTAATAAGCATAAAGCTAGAGCGGGTGAAGCGTTGAAAACTGGCTGCAATTTCTTCGGGCTTCAAAATTATTCTATAGTGTTAGCAAGGAGGACACAGAAGATAGCCATCTTCACCGCCGATTGTGGTCGTAGGAGAATACAAAAATCTTCACATGTCAACTTGTGCTTCGTCTTTGTATTATTATAGATGATGTCCCCCCCATCCTTGGCATCATCTACAATAGTGTTTAGGATGAAGATGTCCTAAACATCTAAAGTAGAGATGGCCGCCCTATCTAAGTCGTGCATCTTGTGAGGTAGAGGTGGTGGCAGGGGAAGGTCTTGTGGTGGAGGAAGTGAAGTTTGCTCGTTGTCATCCACATATTGTGGCAGATCTTCATCTTTGTCAGAGTTAGACTCAAGTCTGTCGTCAGTGTCGAGACTCACTCTATCTTTAGAAACTTCCTACTCTGGGGGGATTAGTGCAGCTTGCTCTGGGGCAAGGTGTTATTGAATAGCTGCTGTGAGTGGGCTAATGCTGGTCTCCATGATGCATTGTTGAAACTCAGCAAAAGCTCCATCTTTGGTAGCATCCCCTAGAGAGCCCATAGATGAAAAGTTAAAGAATTGATCCCCATATGACATTGTGATGTTATCGTTATTATCAGGGGCATTGTGATCTTTGCTTCCACCCTCTTGGTGGTCTCCACCCTCTCCTCTCTTTGTAGTATCTACCCCCCGGCTGGTGCCCTCCCCAGCATTGCCTGGGTCATTGGGTTGGTCATTGAATGATGAGCTGTCTGCGTTGGAGTCAGCCGAGGAGTCAGAATCCTCATCATCATCTTCATTGTCATCATCATTGTCATCCACCGCCTTGTTATTTTTCTTTTTAGTTGCTGCTTTTTTTGCATTGTCGATGGGTGGCTTGTAATTCGTTAAGTTCCACTTGCACATTCTCGTGGGTTTTTAGCAGTGCGTCGTGGCTGTCTTTGAGATATGTATATCTTGCTTCGGCGGAGAGGAGTCGTGCTGATAGATCGATTACTTGTGTTCGTAGATGATTGAGTTCATAGTTTGAGTGCTCCTCTTGGCGGTAGATGAGTTGTGTGAGGTTGCTATCAATGGCATCCAAACTCGCGCTCAGTGCAGTTTGTTGCTGCTGAAACTCGTGAAGGGTCTCAGGTAGAGGTTGAGTTTTCTTGGAGACCCCGTCGACTTGTTGAGCCAACGCTTCTTACTAGTTATTCACCCCAAGTATCAACAATGGTAGGTTTTGTAAGCGGTCGTCAACACGGTTGACTTGTTGGGCCGTTGTTTCCTGCCATTGTTGAATGCTTGTGAGGAAGCCTGGTAAGGCGTGAGCCCACTCATCAAGCTTGGATACCTGTACAAAAAGTCCATGCACACAAGAAAAAATTGATTGTAGGATGTTAGAAGGGTCGGTGAGGAGGTTTCAAATAGTGTCAAATTGCCGTCTGAATTCCTCACCGACTTGTGAAAAAGGGACCTCAGTGGTGAAAGGGTGTGGTGGTTGGGGTCTGGGTGAAAAGGTGGTGGTGTCGTGTGAGAGAGACACCATTGGCGTATCTGCAAATTGCATAGCGACTATAGAAGGAGTCACCAGTGGTGTCAGGGTGGTGGCGTATGAGTGAGGTGGCGACATGCAGATATGGGTGGTGGGACTGAGAATGCTGGGGGGAAGGTGGTGGATGTGAAGGTGAGATCAGGCGTTGTGGTGAAAATTGGGTCGCATGTGGGGAAAGGGACTGAGACAGGGAATGTGGGTGAAGTTGTGGTTGTGGGGAAATGGATTGTATTGGATATGATTGTGGAAAAAGGTGGAAGAGTGGTAGATGGCATAATGGTGGAAGTGGGAGTGTGGTGGGGGTGGTTGTAGAGGTGAACCCAACATCCAAATCTAAGACTAAGGGTTCTGGTGTTGGATTCACGATGTTTTCTGCACTGTGGGGGTGTTCTGCCTCTGGGTTAATCTTCGATGTGGGCATCCCCGACTGCTGTTGTTTTTGTGTGTACAGTTTCGATGATCATGTTACTGGTATTTTCTTTGGCCTTGTTGTTGGGGCAGTGACGCTATGCTCGGTTGCCCTGCTTTTGCTTGTTTTGTCCTTTTCTTTTACTGAGGCGAAAAGGTTAGCAAGCTCCTCTTCAGTGAAGAGAAGCTTGTCTTTATCATGATTAGCCATCTCTAGAAGCGGTAGCAACATCATGGATGCTTTGGCAGTTGGGCAGAAGACGTAATGGAGTTTGGCATCCTTATCCTTTATAATACAAGTGTTCTTTAGGACCTTGTCATTTGTTAGAGTGTCACCCTTGATCAAAGTACATTTTGGAAGTGGTCCATCCATCTTAAGATATTTCAGAATTGATGTTACATGACCACCCATGTAGATTTCCTTTCCGAGGGCATAAGATGTGTGTTTGTGTATCAAATGTCATCTAATGTTGACTGACTGCCCCTTTAGGATGGACCACAGTGTGAAGAGGTCCGAAATGATAACATTCTCACTCTCTGTCCTAGGGAATAGAGCGCCTGATATTATTTTGTGCAGAGTTTGCACCAGGCCAGAATGAATGTTGGAGGCTTTGTAAGTCTTTGCTTCATAACTGGGAATTCTTGTCAAAAACCTCCAGAAGGTATGCCTGTTGAACTGGGGGTGGTCTATACTTGCCGCCTTAGCCTTTTTTAGCCGATCTTGGTTGTCGATGAAGATTTCATTCAACAGGTTCTCAGATAAAATGACCTTGCTCCCAAAAAGCGAGGTTACTAGCTTGCGATCACCTCCTTCCTTTGGTTTTTCTGTTGCATTCATGGGTTCTTTGGTGAGGTAAGTGAAGAACTCTAGTGTGGGCTTGACATAGGAATTCTCTATGATGAAGCAGAGTTTGGAAACATTTGCATTGTCGAGCAGGGCGAGAACTCTATCATAGATCCCCATTTTCTTTAGTATGTTAGAGCAGACGTACTTGGTTGGTCATAGGATTTGGTCGCCAGCTTGCAATTGTTGAATGTACAGATCAGCTAGTGCTACAATTGCCGTGGTGGTGGCAGCAGGAGTGGCATGTTCTACCAGGATTTGTTCTCTTGCAGTTGAGGGCCGGACTTGCTTCCGTGCCCGTCTTTTGGTGGGTATTTCTTCAGTAGCCTCATGGGCCTTCCTTTTGCCCTTTGATTTTGTAGGTGGGGATTCCTCCTTAGAATTTGGTGTGTAGTCTGAACCTTCATTGGTTGAGGAAAGATCTTCAATTTCTTCAACCAGATCTTCTGCTAAACATTTTTTGACTCGCTCAAGGTCATGGATGACCTTGGGCAAGTCAACTGGAGCTTTGCCTATTTTTTTGCATAGGTCAAGGATGCACTAGATCTTATTCTGGCACTCCATCAATTGCTCCCTGGTCCAGAGGTGGATGTCAACAACTTCTTTCATACGCGATGCCATTCTGAAAATTGAACAAGAAATTATATATGTTAGAAAATATTGAAATTTTAGTAAAAATGGAGTTGAAAGGATTGCGGCATTGTGTAAGCTTCATGGTTTTGAAACAAAAACTGTTAAAAATGAAACCGTTAAGGGTGAAATGGGTCCAAACGGTTTAATGACCATTTGGGTCCAAACAGTTTCATGACCATTTGGGTCCAAATGGTTTCACGAACAACCGAGTCAAAACCTCTTGGAAGGTGAAACCGTGAGGAAGATGAAGCGGCGGAGGTGATGAACGGATTAACGACAGTGAAAATGACGCCAACAAAAAAGGCAACAACGGAGGTGATAGCAGTGGCAGTAATGGTGATAGCAGCGATGATGAAGAGAGTCGAGCACACACCATGTTTGACAGTGATGTGATGAGCATCATCTACCTTGATGATGGTGGTGATGGATGCTACAGAGAGAGCGAAGGAGGGGAAGACGATGCGGCTTCCGCAAACGTGAACGGAGACAGAGAAAGCGGGACTAGAAATGAGAGAGAGGAAGCAGAGCCGGAAGTGAGAGCATTAGCAGAGATGGTGATAGGGCTAGGGTCGCACGAGAGTAGAGAAATCGATAGGAATGGAACTGGAAGATTCAGGAATCGAAGAAATGAAAGAGGAGGGGGTCGAGTAATATTTATAGAAAAAGGAGGGGCAACTGTACAAATTCTCATTAAGCAAACAGTCTTGGGACCGTTTGGGTCCAAATAGTTTCGAGACCGTGAGGACCAAACAGTTTCGAGACCGTTTGAGACCAAACGACTTTGAGACCGTGAGGATCAAATGGTTTCGTGGTCGTTTGGGTCCAAATGGTTTCGAGACTGTTTGGGTCCAAATGGTTTTGAGACTGTTTGGGTCCAAACAGTTTTGAGACCGTTTGAATCCAAATGGTTTCAAGACCGTGAGGACCAAATGGTTTCGGAACTGTTAGGATAAGACTATTTTGGTTATTGATTTTTATATTTTTATATTTGTTTTGGTTGCTTATTTTTATATTTTCTGATCAAAGAAGATAGGTCTAAGAAAAAAAATCAAATAAGAGACTAGAAAATTAACATGACTAAGCAAAGTAAAATAGAAAGGTGATACTCAGTTCTTGGGTTACCTCCCAAGTAGCGCTTTGGTTTTATGTCGCTGGCTTGATGAAGTTCTGACTTGATCAGTTTAAAATTGTGGGGTCCTGAATGTTGATAGTTTTTCTTGGAGTTTTATCGACTGGAGTATAGTATTTCTTCAGTCTTTGGCCATTAACAATCCTTTCTCCTCCATTGTCATCAAAGATGATGACAGCTCTAGTTGGATAGATATGCTTGATAGTGAAGGGCCCAGACCATTTTATGCGGAGTTTCTCGGGAAACATTTTGAGTTTGGAGTTGAAAAGAAGGACCTTATCTCCGACAATGATATCTTTCCTTTTAAGGTGAACATCATGCCACATCTTAATTTGCTCTTTGTAGATCCTAGCACTCTGGTAGGCAGTCATTCTTAGTTCATCCAGCTCTTGTAATTGAAGTTGTCTATATTCACCGACACTTTTGAAATCAAAATTGAATTGTTTGATATCCCACTGTGCTTTTTGTTCTAATTCAACTGGGAGATGGCACGACTTTCCATACACCAAACAAAATGGCATTGTTCCTATTGGTGTTTTGTAAGCAGTACGATAGGCCCAGAGAGCATCAGGAAGTTTGGTGGACCAATCTGTGTGGTTTCTGTAGACAGTTTTCTCTAAGATGGCTTTCAATTATATGTTTGAGACTTCAACTTGGCCGCTAGTCTAGAGATGATAAGGCGTATCGACCTTATGTTTTACTCTGTATCTTCGTAGAAGAGCTTCAAAGCTTCTTTCTAAGAAATGTGACCCTCCATCGGATATGACTGTTTTAGGGACTCCAAATCTAGGAAAGATGATATCTTTGAACAGCTTAATAACCAGCTTAGAGTCACAAGATACAGTGGGTATAGCTTCTACCTATTTAGATACGTAATCCAAAACAACTAAAATATAGGAGAATCCATATGATGGGGGAAATGGACCCATATAGTCCACTCCCTATACATAAAAAAGTTTGATCTCCTTCCAAAAAGTTAGTGACATTTCATTTCATTTCGACATCCCTCCAGACAGCTGACATTTACTACAAGATTGTACAAATTCATGGGCATCCTTTGCTATTGTCAGCCAGAAGAAACCTGACTGTAGGACTTTAAGAGCGGTCTTCTTTGAACTGATGTGCCCCCCAGTGGGGCTAGAATGATAGTGTTCTAAGGCTGGGATAATTTTTTCTTTAGGGAGACAATGACAGAATAATCCATCTATGCATAAGCGGAAAAGTTATGGTTCATCCCAAAAGTATTGCTTGACGTCATGAAGAAATTTCTTTTTGTCATGGTAGGAAGCAGCAGGGTGGACAATTCTTGTAGCCAGATAATTTACTATAGTGGCGTACCAAGGAAATCTGGTTGTGACTTTCATGAGTTGATCGTCGGGCCAGATAGGTATATTGTCATCGTCCTGAGGCTTAATCCGACTTAAGTGGTCGGCGACAACATTTTCTACCCCACTTTTATCTTTTATTTCCAAATTGAATTCTTGATGCATCAACACCCAGTGAATAAGTCTAGGTTTTGCATCTTGTTTCTGAATTAGATATTTTATTGTGGAGTGATCTGTGTATAATATGACTTTTGATCCGATCAGATACGAACAAAATTTTTCAAAAGTGTAGATGACTGCCAAGAACTCTTTTTCTATAGTTGTATAGTTCTTTTGGGCTTCATTAAGCATTTTTTATGCATAGTATATCACATAGGGTCTCTTATATATTCTCTACCTTAGTACTTCTCCTATAGCATAGTCCCTGGCATTACACATTATCTCAAAAGGTTGTGACCAGTCAAGAGCTCTTAGTATAGGTGTAGAGATCAAGGCATTCTTTAGAGTCATGAAGCTGCGTAAGCATTCTTGATCAAAATTAAAATCCGCATCTTTAGTCAATAAGTGAGACATGGGCTTTGCTATTTTTGAAAAATCTTTGATTAATCTTCAATAAAACATGGCATGGCCCAAGAAGGATCGTACTCCTTTGATGTCTTTTGGTGGTGATAACTTTGAAATGACGTCTATTTTTGCTTTGTCTACTTCAATCCCTCATTCACTCACTCGATGCCCGAGGACAACACCTTATCACCATAAAGTGACATTTTTCCCAATTAAGGGTTAGATTGGTTTCCTCGCATCTTTGCAACACTTTACTAAGATTAAGCAGACAGTTATCGAAAGAGTTTCCATAGACTGAGAAGTCATCCATGAATACCTCAATGATAGATTCTATTAAACCTGCAAATATAGCAGACATACACCTCTAGAATGTAGCGGGTGCGTTACATAGCCCAAAGGGCATTCTTCTGAAGGAATAGGTTCCGAAAGGGTAGGTAAAAGATGTCTTTTCTTGATCTTCAAGGTGTATCAGAATTTGATAAAACCCCGAGTATCCATCGAGATAACAAAAGAATTTCTGGTGAGCTAAACGTTTAAGAACTTCATCAAGAAAAGGTAAGGGGAAGTGATCTTTCCTTGTTGCCTTTTTTATTTTTCTATAGTCGATGCACATCCTCCACCCGGTAATAGTCTGAGTGGGCACCAATTCATTTTTATCATTAAAAACAACAGTGGTTCCCCCCTTTTTAGGGACCACTTGGACCGGACTTACCCATTGAGAGTTGGAAATTGGATAGATAATACCAGCTTTTAGAAGTTTTAGAACCTAGAGGCGAACTACATCTTTGAGATTCGAGTTTAACTTCCTCTGGTGCTCCCATGATGGTTTAAACTCTTCTACCATAGGCAATCTGTGCATACACAAAGCCAGATTTATCCCAGTCAGATCAGTCATCTTGTATCCAATGGCTTTCTTGTGCTTCCTTAACTCAGTAAGGAGTCTTTCTTCCTGGTCATCTATCAATGTGGAATTGATAATGACCAAACATAGTTTTTCTTTATCTAGGAAGACATGTTTGAGTCCCAGTAGTAGATCTTTCATTTCATGTGTCTTGGGTATTTATGTAGTTTCCAAGATGGTGACATATTTTAACTCCTCGAAGGTAGCTTCTGGGGCTTCTTTGACTTGTTCTAGATATTGCAGACATTGTTGTACTAGTTCATTGGTCAAAAATTCAGTTTCTGGATTCATTAATACATTTTCCAAATCATCAGATGGTTCAGAAGGTTCTTTCTTTAACTGAGACATTTTATCAATTGTCTCGAGAAGAAAAACTTCTTCATGGATGCTAGGAGATTTTAAGCTTTCAAAGACTCTGAATTGAACAACTTCCTTTCCCACTCTTAAGGTAATTATGACAGCTTCAACATCGATTAGTGCTCTAGTTGTAGCAAGGAAGGGTCAGCTGAATATTATTGGATATCCCAGGTCTTCCTTTATGCCCATAATAACAAAATCACAAGGAACGTAAGAATCTTTCCCTACTCTTACTGGGATATCTTCAATAATTCCCAAAGGTGTAGTGATGGTAGAATCAACCAATTGAATTGTCATTGTTGTGGGTAGAAAATCGGTAAAATCCAATCTTTTACACATGGAAAAGGGCATAATGGATATGTTGGCCCCCAAATCGGCTAATCCTTTCTTGCAAGAGGTATTTCTGATAGAACATTGGATGCCAAAGGAACCACGGTCCTTCTACTTATTCAACATTTTATTAAGAATGATGTCAGAAGTAGTCTGAGCTAATTTGACAGTCTCATGTTCTTCAGTCATATATTTCTTTGATATTAAATTCTTCAGGTATTTGGACCAAGCTGGGATTTCAGAAAGAGCATCAAGGAATGGAATATCGACATATAGCTTCTTCATAGCTTCCTTGAATTTCTGGAATCTAAAATCCAATTTGGTGTCCCACAATCTGCCTGGATAGGGTATCCTGGGCTTGTATGGTGGAACTTCTGGTTCCTTGGGAACTTGTTCTTTTTCTTTCTCCTTTTCAACCTCTTGATTTGTTCTTTCATGTGGCATGATTTCACCTGTATCTTCTTCTTCTTGAGTGGCTTTGGTAGCTTTAGTAAAAACATGACCAGACCTTGTGGTAACTGCATTCAGTTTTTTTGGCCTATGTTGATCATGTCTTGGATTTATTTCCAGCTGACAAGTGAAAGTACCTATCGGTGGTTTCAATTGGGATGCAATTTGTGCCAATTGAGTATCTACAACTTTCTATTGAGCTTGCTGGTTGGAAGCATGGTCTGTTGAGATTGCAGCATTTGCCTTATCAGAGACAATTCATCTGGTTGTGGAGGTAGAGTATTCTTTTGTTGATACTGTGTAATTTGTTGCTATCCTTGAGGTTGTTTCTATTGAGGAGTTGTCAACTGTAGTTGTTGAATCTGAGGTTGTTGCAATTGAGGGTGCAACAGAGGGTGAGTGTATTGATAGTATAAAGAGGAATTTCTTGGGTGGACAAATCTTTGAAACCCACCTCTATAGTTTCCTTGGTTTCGGTTAAAATTACTCTAGAATCCAGGTGATGATCTATTAGAGGATCCACTTTGTGTTCGGTGTTGTGGGTTGGCAGTCCCCGTGGGATTCCCATACTAAAACCTGGGGTGGTTTCTCGATTGATCTGGGTTATAGTAAGTTTGAGCCGGTATGGTATGGATGGAATTAACTTGCTCTGGCAGCTGATCCTCGAGTTGTTCAATGATTGGTTGATATTGTGGCTGAGTTGATATTTAGATCGAAGAGTTGGGTTGATGATTAAACTAAAATACAAAAGTAGATTAAATGGTAGGAAAGTAAAGTTAAGGTTGTAAACAATATTTGGAAACCAATAGGATGTGATCAAGTTTCACCACCGCTACACATGGATCATAACATGCAACATAATAACATGTATTGCAAAAAAGGGGTCTAATCAGTTAGTATCTTTGTAGATTTAGCTCCCTTTCGGATAACTAACTATGAGAAATGTGGGAGTATTGCAATGCCAGCAATCCCCGAATGAATGGTCACTTACTTTGCATCACTCCCTTTGCAAAGTGTGTTCCTCGACCTGTCAAAGTTGTACTTTCATACATCAACTGATTCCATTTCATAGTATGAAAGTACAATGATGGAGGTGATTTTACTACACTCTTTGAAAAATGCTTCTAGATACCGAAACAGATATATGGTGACTACATACATCAAGAACCAACATGCAATCGATAATCAAATCTAAAAGCACAAACGTAGACAATTCGCACTAGTAGATAATAGATAACACATGTTGGTGATCAAGCAACTAGTATTCATTAAACGATTGATGTTGAACTAAAAAGATAGTGTTTATCTATTGCAAACTCATGAATTCCAATTCATGAAATGAAAACATGGGTAGCGGGGCTACTCCCCGCACCCTAGTGTATGAAACTACTTGCTCATGGTAAGGACAAAGAAGGAGGCAGGAAGAGAGAAAGAAAACATCATCTCCATGTAGGAAGGAGGAAGGTTGACCCCTTGGAGTAGAGATCAACTATCTTCACTCTACGTAGTTTCCTTAGTGATGAATCCTTCACTTCTCACCTTCTTTGTCGATGAGAGAGAAAGTAGCTTGAGGATGGAGCGTGGATCTTAGACTGGTAGCCTTGGGGCGATGGATGAAGATTGAAATAGCTCTGGAACAATTGGTGCAACCTTTGGACATCTAAGAATCTCCCTAAATGAGGACCCCTTCGGTCCTATTTATAGGCCTCCATAAGATCTTGAACGATTTTGGGTTATTTGGATCCTCACGGTTTGGAGACCGTTTGGACTTCATACGGTCTTGGGACCGTTTGGGTTCCATACGGTCTTGGGACCGTTTGGACTTCATACAGTCTTGGGACCGTTTGGGTCCCATACAGTCTTGGGACTGTTTGGACTTCATATGGTCTTGGTACTGTTTGGACTTTATACGGTCTTGGGATCATTTGGATTCCATACGGTCTTGGGACTGTTTGGGTTCATACAGTCTTGGGACCGTTTGGATTCATATGGTCTTTGGACCGTTTGTTTTTCATTCGGTCTTGGGACTATTTGGCTTCACACGGCCTTGGGACCGATTGGCCTTCATACGGTTTTAGGATCGTTTGGGGTTCTTCACGGTCTTGGGACCGGTTGAGTTCTTTTGTGATTTTTTTGTGTGTTTTTCTATAAGAAGAAAGGGGAAAATATCATTTTATTGGTATATTCACAATAAAGTAGAAAGTTAATTATTCTATCTAATTTATCTAAGAAAGAGTATGGAAAACTAAGAAAAAACTAGTAAGATAACATCACAAAATGGGAGGTTATCATGTCTCCAAACCGCTAATTTGAGTGCAAACTAACAAAAGGAGGTCCAATACAACCCCATGTGTTCAATGTGATTGGACATGTGGAATGAGTGGGATTTCTCTTAGGTCAAGAGTTGACCATGAATATGATTATGCAAGCGTTGCATGAATCATATAGTTAGTTTATCACATGCTTGGCATGTTGATGCCAAAGCAAGGAAGAACAAGGACAAATCTGTGATGGTGATCAACAGAAGTGAGTCCTAGGGCAAAAGCAAGGCCAAGAAGTGTTCTAAGGCTAAGATAAAGCTCAGGTCTTCTGCACTCAATATATGGAGAAGGGTAAGTGTAAAAGGAATCTGTCCTTTTCACTTAAAGGATAAAGAAAATAAAGTGCCACCATAGTCACTTGTTTGGACATTGGAAAGGAATTATCCTCTTCATAGAGGATCTCAGGAAGAAGATAGAGATATAGATCTCTACTTCAGGACCTGAGAAAAAGTAAGCTAGAACAATATGGAGAAAGGGTTGCTGCCACTATAGTTAAAGGTTATTATTCATGGTCACATAATAGAATTAGTGAACTGCTATTGTGTACTTACCAAACATAATTTGTTTTGTATGACAAGAACATTATGATCTTTTATGGCAATTCTCTATGTCTCATAAACTATACTTGATAGTTGAAAAGACAAATATGTATGACACATATATTGAATGACTTGATAACTCAAACATTGAATAATACCTTGGGCACGTGATTTCATCAACGATACACCCCCTGAGCTATCATACCTCTACAAAAGACACAACCAAGAGAGCTCATCATCATCAAACTCTGCAGATCAGCTCTTCATTTGGGATGAGCACCAACCCCCTTTGGGTTCACGATCATGGCCCATCTCTGTATCCTCGGGCTTAGAGGAGGAAGACGACATTGGCACACCTACAATGCAACAACAAGCAAGTTCCATCACAAAAAGGTACCAACTTTTTCCTTCCCCCATGGTTAAGAAGATCGATCTTCCCAATTTATCTTCATTTCACAAAACCCTAAAGCCTCGATCACTTCACGTGGCCGATATCATCCTAAAAGACTTGGATCAACTAAACCTTTCTTTTCCCTTATTAGGATAAGACCAATCGTCTCACCTCATTAACAAACTCCTAGAGAAAATCCCCACCACCCAAACATGGAAAATGGTCCCCCCCCCAAAAACCTTTTCGGGCTCTTCACTGTTCCCTTTGCTTCAGAAAGAACCACTCGACTTCTAGATGCCATTCCCACCTCACCTGCTTTAGATGTCAATAAAAAGGACACATAAATAGGTTCTGTCATGCACGCCCTCTCCCAAATCAGAGCAGAACCCATGCAGACTCAGCGTCCTTCTCCACACACCCTTTCACAGATATAAGACCGTCTTTTAACAAAAACTTTAGAGTTCCAAAAAAGAACATCACAGACCACAGGCGCATAAAACAACCCCCTACATATCCTCTACACACAAAAAATGCCTTTGCATGCCTCGCAACCTTCCTGACTGATCATGCAGACACTACCTCTTCTCGATACCAGAACATAAACCCCAGGGCTTTGCCTATATCAAAACCTTACCACAATTCATAAAAGCATACAACCCCATCACCAAAACCTCACTACCCAAACCCTCACCATTCTACTTCAACTCCAACACACAACTCAAACACCCCACCTGCAACAGCAAACATGAAAACACCGGAACACTTGGAGTATGCTATTGCTCTTGACCTACCTGCAAACTCTATGTGTCTTCTTAAAGTCCTCACCTTGCAAATCATCCTCATCTCCATCGAAAACAATCTAGACAACAACCCTATCAATGTCCTAGACATCACCTATGCCTTATCCCTTCTCATCCCTGGACAGACCATCTTAAAACCAAAAATCTTTTCACCTACTCTACTCATCTACACTGTCCCTGAAGGAACAAAAATCAACCACCTCTTCAACCAAGTTCTCATGATCCCTTGTGGATCTAGATTCATCACAACCAGATTATCTAAATGGTCCACTGACTTAGGTGCTTTCCCAACTCCTGCTGGTGGCTCTGACTGGGTTGCTATCACAAATCTCCCACCCCACCTCTGGGAAGTTGAGATTTTCAGAGGTATAGCCCATTCAATCGGGGCTACTCTTCAAAACATCAGTCCTGAAACCTTGCATCCTACCCAATACATTAAAGCCTTTTGCCTCTTCGCTGTTAAAGCAACCATTTCTTTACCACCTACCATCAATATTAGAATCGGTGAATCAATCTACAATATCAAACTGAATGTCGAACATCCCTCAGACAATAGGACAGCTTTTTCCGATCTCTCAAACAATCCACCTTCTTGGCTTTGCCCAAACAAAGACAGAAATACTACCTCATTTACCCAATCTTCTGGTGATCGCAACCATGTTTGGGTCAGGAAAAACTCCACATCCACAGACAACACTTACCTACACTCAAATAGAAAAAGAACCAGATCATCTGAACCCTCATATCTTAAAAACAATCACATACCTGAAGGTTCCATCTTCCCTTCTCCAACCTCAACCAAGGAAAGTTACCACACTCAAAATCCAAACCAAATCGCCATAAAAAAATCTAAACAATCCTCAACTTAAGGATGACAACTCTTTGCAGAGTTCTGATCAGGAGAGTCCTAAAAAAAGGCAAGAAAGCATTTACCTCCAGAAGATTTTGAGGCCCGGTCAAAGAGAGACTTTAAATAATATCATCATCAACATGACAAAGCCAGGTACTCTCTCAAACTCCTCTTTTTGTTCGTATAGTAATTTATCATCTGTTCCTTTTATATCTTCCCCTTCCCCCTCTAAGGTGTCCAGAGGAGATATAGATAATATTGAGGACCTAGCTTCATGGTCAAACATAAACAGTTTCAAAAAATTTGCTAAAAATATAGGCATCCATCTAGAAGACAAAGAAAAGGCACAAAACACTCTGAAGACTTAGAAACCTTTATGGGATGGTCAAATAGAAGGGTCTTAAATTCTGAAAAAACAAAACTTCGCTCTTCTCAATATCATTTAGATTGAGTTCTCTCTTAATCTATTTATCAACTGGAAATCCTCTATCATATCTATGAAACTCTCATCTTGGAACGTATGTGGAGCTACCAACCTCCATAGATGCAAAAAATCCGTTCACACATCTACAAAAATAAAATCAACCTGATAATTATCCAAGAAATAAAAACTTATCTGACTCCTTTCACTCTTAAAACTATTGGGGGGAACAGAATCACTGACTGGGTCCAAATTCCTCCTGCGGGCTTCAAAGGGGGCCTCTTAGTTGGTTTCAATAATCAGATCTTAACTTCCCTAAACATCTCCATTCTTAATTTCTCTATTACCATTGATTTCAAAAACTCTTCTGATGTCTGGTCATTTTCTGGAGTTTGTGGGGAACCAGGGCATAACAAATCTGCCTTCCTAGCCGAACTAAATTTGCTCACAAATTTTTTTTACTTGGCTCCCTAGGTTATTGGTGGAGACTTCAACTTGACAACTCAAAACTCAGACAGACACAACTCCTCTTTTTCCCCTCAAACTATGTCTACAGCTGATAAAAATTTTATCAAGTTGCTCACAAATCACACTTTGATTGACATCAAACCATCAAATGCCTCCTTCACTTGGTCAAGAAATCAAACATTCGCCAGACTTGACCACTTCATATGCTCATCCAAATGGGAAGATAATCACCCCCTCTCCTCTGTTCATATCTCTCACAGAGCCATTTCGGATCATTTCCCACTCATTCTAGACACAAAAGCCATCTCTTGGGGTCAGAGACCCTTCAAATTTGAAAATAGTTGGCTCTCTATAAACAACTTCACCAACTCCTGTTATGAAAACTGGAAACTTGCTGACTCCCAAACAAAAAACATAGGATTACACATCCAAAAAAACACCAAAAACATTAAAACACATATAAAAAATGGAAACTCACAAACCCAAACAATTTAATTGAAACACAAACAAGTCTAGAAGAACAATTCCTTTTTGTAGATAAGGACCCAACGACCGACCCAACTCTTGTTCTTTCTATTAAAGTTGAACTAGAATTCACAAATAATTGAATTGACACCAGATGGAGACAAAGGGCAAAAATAACATGGGCTAAGGAAGGAAACAAAAACACCAAATTCTTTCATAAAATATGTAACAAAAACTTTTGACAAAATTCCATAACTCAACTACATATAAATGGCAGACTCACCTCTCACAAACAAACTATCTCAGCCCACATCACAAACCATTTCAAAAACATCTTCAACAACAACCACAATCCCTCCTGCCTAAATTACTTGGACTGGTCCAATATTTGTCATGAAAACATAAAAAACCCTCAAGATCTTATAAAACCTTTCACCCCTGGAGAATTGGATTTAGCCATATCAGACTTAGGACTAAATAAATCGCCTGGACCCGATGGCCTCAACATAGAATTTTATCTGGCTAAATGGGACCATTACAAAATCGACTTCTTTACCTTTTTATGACATTTCTACGAAAGTAGAAACCCACACAACATCATCAAATTCTTAAACAAAAAATTCATCACCCTAATAAAAAAACAAGTCAACCCGATCACATCTCCCAATTTAGGCCCATTAGCCTTATCAAAACTTCATACAAAATCATAGCAAAAACTCTTGCAAACAGAATCAAACCACACATGAATGATATCATTCCTCTCAATCAAAATGCTTTCCTAAAAAATAGAAGCATCCAAGATGCCTTTTTGATGGTTAATGAAACTATACACCTCTGCCACAAAAACAAAACCCCCCTTCTGGCTATTAAACTAGACTTTGAGAAAGCTTTTGATTTTGTCAACTGGAACTGCTTAACAAAAACTCTCACTGGTTTTGGCTTTCCTGACAAATGGGTTACTTGGATGCATGCATGCATATCTACGATACCAATTTTCAACAATCATAAATGGTGTCCCTTTTAGTTATTTTCATAACTCAAATGGCCTCAGACAAGGAGACCCTCTCTCTCCTTACATTTTTATCATCATCACAACTATCCTATCTCGTATGATTCAACTAGGAAAACAAAGTAGTCTCATAAAATCACCTGGGGAGTGCAAAGAGAACGTCATTCAATTTGATGATGACACTATAATCTTCTCCTCCCCTGAAGACTCGTCTCTTCTAAACATCTTCAGAATCCTTGGTATTTTTTCTTATATCTCGGGTCTCAAAATAAATCTACACAAATCAACTATTTTTGGGGTCCACCTAAATCAACCTTCTTTGGAAAGATACAGAGATCTATTAAGGTGTAAGATTGAAGACTTTCCCATCAAGTACCTTGGCCTACCAATCACACCCCACAACATTACAAATTCAATCTGGTCCCCAATTATAACAAAGATAAACACTAAACTCTCCGATTGGACAAATAACTTCCTCAATCTTTTAGGGAGACTCACCCTCCTAAACAGTGTCATCACCCCCATCACCACACACTTCCTGAGCTGTATTCCTCTCCCTACAAAAACAAAATCTATCCTTGATAAAATAAGGTGAAAATTCCTTTGGAATAACTTCCACAAATCTGAAAACCCCAGAAAACACTACCATCTAGTAAATTGGAAAACTTTAACTGCTCCACTTGACCAGGGAGGATGGGGTATCTTAAATATTGAAACCCATGCCTTCTGTCTTATAACAAAAATTATCAATAGCCTGATCCAAAACAAACCAAAAATTTGTCACAACTCATCAAATATAAGTACTACCAAAAATCCCCTCCTTGGCACACAATCTCAAAAAAATATGATTCCCCCCTTTGGAAATTCATAAACAAAAACATCCATAAAATAACCCAAATTATCAATACCCCTCCACACTCCCACCTGAATATCTCCTTCTGGTTCGATCCTTGGTTTGAAAGCAATTCTGTCTTTAATCTCTGCCCAAGCTGGACCATACCAAACAATCTTCTCAAAATCAAAATCGATAAAGCTCTCCACCTTATCACCAGCAACAGAACAAACTCACTTAAAAGATGCATCCTCATGCATCTCAGACAAGACGAAATCTGTAATTTAAAACTCACCTTGGAAAACAACACCTCAAACAACATAACATGGAAATGGGGAAACACATATTCGGTTAAGCAAGCCTACTCCTTTCTCACCTACAGAGGTTTCACTCCAACCACCACAAAAATATGGAAACAGAAATGGCCGCAAAAATATAAAACATTTCTGTGGCTTCTTCTACATAACAAGTTGCTTACAGGTGATAACCTCACAAAAAAGGGTTTCGTTGGTCCCTTCAGATGTTCTCTATGCAAAACAAATTCTGACTCAATTGATCACATCTTCTTCAAATGCACCACTTCACAAAACATCATCATACACTACACAAGAAACTACATTTCGGATCTCAAGGAAGCAACATTCCCACCACAAATAACTCCAAATAGACAATACAAAAACTTCAAGGGTAGCTACATATTCATCACCATCAGTTGGAATCTCTGGAAAGAAAGGAACAACAAAATCTTCAACAACATCCAAAAAATGAGACAAAATCTTATATCACAAATTGATGCAGATCTTGACATTCTAACTAAATGCAGGTAAGCATTCAGAAGAAGGACAAGTTGATTCTGATGAAGGTGAATCGGAAGCCAAGCTCCTATGTGACCTCAAAGCCATGGTGGATAACAAAATTGGAGTCAGCATAGTGCATCAACACCAGTGAAAAAGCCTCTCTATGAGATGTTTTTCTTGATCTTAGACTGATTTTTCTCTGCTCAATGCTTTTTGAGGCTTGTTTAAGGGGTGCCTCCCCCTCTTCATCATAACTTAGCCTTTATCACCACCTGGATAAACATTGTTTTTTATGTTTCCCCTTTGTCTTGTTCGAACTCACTAAAGTAGGTGTTTGCTTGCTTTGTTGTGATTTAATATATGCTATGACCTTTCTTCAAAAAAATGATTGATGTTGAACTACATAAACCAAGAGTTTGAGGACCTTCTGGGAGATCATGATAGTGTATCATAATGAATTCCACAAAAACACACTGATGTGTTAGAAAGAAGGTATCACGCCCTATTAAGTCATGGTGTGATTATCAATTAAAATATAGCTATCTTCTAATATTTCTTTTAGGCACATGCTAAACACTAAACAATGTACCACCTAAAATGGTTCAAAAGACACCATATCAGATATGTCATGGGAAACGTCCCAATGAGTCTTTTGTAGTGATTGGGATTGAAGTCTTATATAATAAAATGTTTCTTAAAAGCTTTATCCATAAATCACATGAATGTTATCTTGTTGAATACTACTTATATTCCAACTTGACAACAAAGTGTTTGTTTCTAGGATGGCTGAATTCCTAAATGGAAATTAGTTCCAAAGGAATACGTGGGAGTAAAAGTAGAACTCAAAATGTTCAAGAAAAACAAGAATACATAGAACCTAAAGAGGTACAATAGGAACAAGGAGAATAACAAGTTGTTGTGGAATCTCAAGTTCCTTATGTAAACACAAACTTCATAGTTTTAGTCAAATGCCTTGAATTTGAAAGATTATGATATCTTATAAAGGAGGTAAGTTGATCATCGCGATGAGTCAACTACCTAGATAGAAACTATTGAGGAACCAGATTCTGAAATATGGCTTGAGGCCATGAGATCTATGATGGACTCCATGTAAACCAATAAGGTATGACCTTGATGGATCCACTTGAAGGGGTAAAACCCATTGGGTGCATTTGGGTCTCTGTGAGAAGACCAACATGGAAGGGTAGATTGGTTGCAAAGAGTTTAAAACTAGTTCAAATTGTTGAACAAGATGAAGCCTTCCATCACTTACCATGGTTAATCCATCTAGATCATGCTTTCTATTGCAGCTTATTATGACTATGAGATTTGGCATATGGATGTTAAAACTGCATTCCTTAATTGGAATAATTAAGAGGATACATATGTGACAAAACCTAATGGTTTTATGATTCCATTAATGCAAATAAAGTCTATAAGCTACAAACGCCAATGTGAAGATTGAAGTAAGCATCTTAGAGTTGGAATCTTTGATTTCACAAGATAGTCAAAGGATTTGACTTGAGTCAGAATGAAGATAGAATTTGTGATTACAAAATATTTAGTGGGAGCATATTGATATTCCACACAAGGATGTGGAATAACATCCTTATCCTATGAATGTTAAAATCTGGCAAGGAAAGCACCTTCTATATGAAGGGTTTAGGCAAAGCATCCTATGTGATAGGAATCAAGGTCTACAAAGATAGATCTAGAAAGCTTCTTGACCTAAGTAAATGCATATACATTGGTAAGATGCTAAAGGGTTCAGCATGCAAGACTCAGTGAGAGAAAACTTGTCCATGTTCCATGGAGTTAGTCTTTCAAGAGCCTAGTACCCTAGTTCTTATAAAGAATATGGACACATGGATATATGCCATTGGATCTATCTTGATATAATGCTATGTACTTATCCCGTTATCTCGTATGTATTGGACATGATGAGAGGATATCCATTCATCTCATATGTATTGACAGGATGAGAGAACACATATATACCTACCTAGAAATATCATATGTATTTGACATGACGAGAGGGTATATGTCAGATACCAGTGAGAGTCACTGGAATACCATAATGAACATCCTTATGTTCTTGTGAAGCACTTAAAAGATTGGTTCTTTTATTATGGTAATAAGGAAGAGTAGGATGTAAATGGTTACACCCATGCAAGCTTCCAAACTGACAAATTGATCACAATAGTGATTGATATTAAACAAGAACTGTAAGCTAGAAAGGGTTATGAGATAATGGCAGTTATCCTAATCTACAAAAGAAGTTGAGTATCTTTGTGTTAAGAAAAATAGTAGAGGATATTGTATGGGTCAAGAAGTTCATATGGATGAACTTGTGTGAGGTTCCAAACCACTGATGACACAGTAGAAATATTGATGACAATAATGGATCTACTAGTTAGGTTGGGAATCTCGTATAGCATACTACAAAACTTCCATCTCATATAAATAGGCGTACATCGAAGAGATGTGAAAATTGCAAAATATTGTCTTAAGGCAAATGTTGCTAAACCCACTATAAAAGCACTTGTGCAATAAAAGCATGAAGGTCATGTTAGGTCACTCAAGATGAGATCTGTGGGTGATTGGCTCTAAGTGCAAGTGGGAGTATGTTGGTATGTATGCCCAGAGAGCCAAACATATGATGATTGGGATGTGATAGTAGATACCTGATTTAATAATAATAAAGGCAAGCTTGCAATTCATCTATTTTACATAGTTATGAGATAATGAGAATACAAAGTGAATGTCTAAAGAATTATATTACTCAATGATGTATGTTGTCAAGTTACTAAAATTGTGGATGAGATCATACAGATGTTAAGAGTACATATACATATTCACATTATGTCCCCGATCGGTTGTTATTGTGGAAGGTTGGTAGAAAACAATAACACATAAGATCAGAGTGTGAGTTGGTTGATGACTAAATCTCATTAGTCATTATATGGAAATATCAAACCAAGAACACAAATACATGTTAGGGAACATTATATTTGATAGACCCACCGTGAGACTGACACATGGAAGCCATCACCATGGAAGTTATAGTCAGGTATCATAGTGATGGTGGTGGTTGTGGTTCTTAGACCTAAAATCACTACACTCCTCACATGTCATTGGGTACACTTTGACATCATGAAACACAATCGTGAAACATGGGTTGTTAAAACAGTGATGATTGGGTGAATTTGACACATGAGGATTGATTGTGAGTGATAGATATGGGATTTGTCCCTCCGATATGAGTATGATATCCAAGGCCTCTTGATTAGCGAGACTCAAAAAATATGGCCATATATATGTGAGTCAATATGTGATATTGAGCTTACATATATCTCATGCAGTCTTCTCTGGTTCAAGGAACAAGATTATATAAAAATGAGGGTGACTGCTCCATGCCTCTAGTTCAATCTAGATATTAGTGACAAAGGAACTAAACAAACATTGTAACACCATACACAGATTGTAGGTTGAAGTTTCTCCCCAACTTTCCATTCACTTGAGTAGCAATGATGTGTAAATAGGCACCACTCTTTGCTTGTGATGTCATAAGCTAGTTATGTACATTCACTGCCAATGTGATATGGGATCTATAGGGTCACACACATAGGAACTCATCTAGAAGAGTAGTTTGATCTTAAATGATAATTGAATTAAGTACTAAAGTGTTTAAGTACTCAATTCACAAAATAGATCGACGGATTGGCTGACTGAACTACTAAATGACCATCTCAGTGGGTGAGACGACCGTTTGGGTAGCCAGAAGGGCGTCTCAAGTGTCGAGATGGCTATTTGGGTTGTCAGGAACATCAACAATCAAATTGGCTTAGTTCTACCCTATGAACTGACAAATTCAAGTTGTTGAACCAATCGTCTCGACTCAAACTCACTAGGCAACCATTTGGGTGAGTGAGATGGATGTCTCGCTTGTGTGAGACGGCCTGGTTGGCACGAACAAAGGTTCTGGAGTTTTCCCAAACTTGTTTCAATAGCACATACTTGGGGTGCAAGTAAATTAACGTATGCCATTAATTTGGAAATGATTTGCCAATTCATATCTGATTGGGAAAGTGTGAAAAGACCATCTCGCTTAGCGAGACGACCATCTCACATCTAAGATGACCATTTCACTTAGAGAAACGATCGTCTCACATGTGAGACAACTGTTTTGTCGCACGCATGTTGTGAAACTTCCAAAAAAGTTGCAAAAATTTAAGATCTACTTGTCCTTTCTACTCCCGCTATAGTCCCACATTGGCTGGGGACTGGGAACCCTGACCCTAACCCCTCCTATATATAGAGGGGTATAGGGGCTTATGAGAGCACAACTATTACACAAACAATTGAGAATTAGTTTCTCTAAAAAATGGTGTCCTCTCTGGTTGTGGTAACCACGAGAGCCCAGGCAAGTCCTACCCGACTAGGGAGGGATAGCCATGGGAGAGAAACAACTGAGGATCATTATTATGGGAGAACATGTAGGTGACTAGTACACCAACAGTAGGGACAACTCCTTCTTGTCTTTTCCTACAAGATGGCACGAGTTCTAGTTGGTCTGTGTATACTACTCTAGGGACAGGAGTCTTTTGGCTACTACTAGGAGGGCAACATCAACTCGCAGTCTATGGCGAGATATGAGAAGCTACTGATGCAGTTGTCCGAGTCTGATGTCCGTGGAGGAGTAGTCATACAAGTTTGAGTGTGACTAGGAGCTTCACAACCACCGTGTAAGATAGAGTGCCCATCTATATCAATGAGGATTGTCGTTGGAGTTGCTCTAGGACCAGGTATATCTTCGTGAAACCATCCTTCCCATTGCATAGTTATTGACATGATATGCTGGTTAATGGGAAATATGTCAGTAAATTTTTTGTTTCCATTGCCTACCTGATGTCGTATTTCCCTACACACACACACACACACACACACACATATATATATATATATATATATATATATTAGTTTGTAGAGTCGTATGTGGAATTTCATCGGATGTGCACATTAATCGAGTTAATACTCACATAGTATGTAATAAAAATAAATCCAATCATATCAATTTAAATCTAGATACACCGTAAATTGACGTGGTTGTGATACCACTATAGGGAAATTAGGGTGAAAGATAAGGCAACAAAAACAAAAATTTAAAGCACGATTCCCCTTAACAACAAGATTGTGTCAACAACAATGTATCTAGAAAGGAAAGTAAAAAGAGTTATACCTAGTCTTAGAGAAAGTCCAATGATAACTCTTGATGTAGTACCATGCTTCTTCTCCAAGCAACACACTTCTTCTTCAGCAACACTCGAACCGTTGTCAGCAATGGCCTCCTGGTCTGGCACCACAAATGACGGTTGAAGGTGTTCTCCTAGTGGAATACAATGACCTCTAACCTCTATAGTAGTCCATGCAGACCACTCAGAACTCCATGTTGCACTATAGAGTTAATAGGAAGGAGTTGTCCCTTTTGAATGTCAACCTACTAGAGTTGATTCACTCTAACATAATTGTCTCTCCCTTGCTACCCTCCCTTTATCGGGTAGGACTTGTTTGGGATCTCTAGTGGCTAAAACTACCAAAGATCATAATAATTGTTAGAGCCACTGTTGTGTTTGGGAAGCCTCAATACCTCTCTATTTATAAGAGAGGCTAGGACCAGGGTTCCCAGTCTATGCGGGAGTTGAAAGAGACAGATTGACAATTTTTTTGGAACCTACACATAGATAACCTGTCAGTTTGCACACCCTACTAGTCGTTTCATGCACGAACTGGTCATTTGGCACAATGAACCAGTCGGTTCGTGTACTTTCCTATATTGAATTAAATTGGTAATCAATGCCCGATTAATGCTAAACATGACATCAACATCCATCCTTGTTCCAATCAAATTGGCAACTGAATCGAGAAAACTAGATGGTGAATGGGTCCATTCTCATAGTGAAATGGCCATTTCACATGTTCAGTTCAGGCAGAGTTCAACTAATATTGATCCAATTGACTTGAGACTCCAACCGATCGGTTCAACACTTAAACCAATTGGTTCAGAGTCCAGTCAGTCAATTTTGAACCTTAATTATTAAATTGAATACCTAAAAACTTTTATTAATCAAGTTAAACATCATTCATGAATTTACTCCTATTCCAAGTGTATCCTATGTGTGTGACTCTATAGGTCCTAATTGTGTTGGTAGTGAATGTCCATAACCAATTATGACATCACAAGCAAGGAGTGTTGTCTAGCAACACATCATTGCTACTCAAGTAATTCAGATAGTTGGAGAAAAACTTCAACCTACACTCCATGATTAGTGTTATTGTGATCATATAGTTCCTTTGTCTCTGATATCTAGATTGAACTTGAGGCATGGAAATATCATCCTCTCAACATTCAATCCATGTTCCTTAAACTAGAGCGGACTATCTGTGATGCATGTGAGTTCACATATCACATACTAAATCAAATGAGTATGGTCATGCATTTCTCTGTCTCTCTTATCAAGTGGTATGGACATCAATCTCCTATAGGAGGGACAAATCCCATCTACATCACTCACACTCAATCATCATGTGTCACAATGCACCCAAACACCACCTTTATGGAAACCCTTATTTAGGATCACAGTGGATGATGTCAAATTACATGAATGACATGTGATGAATGTAGTGACTTTAGGTCTAAGAACCACAATCACCACTATCACTATGAGAGTTGATTTTGACTACCATTCCATGGTATCCATGTATCACTCTCAAGATGGGTCTATCTGATACACTATTCTCTAACATGTTCCTGTGTGCTTGACTTGATATCATGTATCATGACTAATGAGATTTTGTCATTAGTCAACACACACTCTAGTCTTGTGTATTACTATTGTCTATTTTGGTTCCACAATAATATCCGACTAGGGACATAAAAAGAATATATGTACTCTTATGATATGTATGATCTCATTGTTTAAGTCACACACTTGAAGACATACGTCATTGAATAACATCACTCTTTGGACATCTACTATGTCTACATCATCATCTCATGCTAAAACAAATATAATATACAAAATTACCTTTATTATTATAAAATTAGGTATCTAATGCCGCATTCCAATCATCAAATTATTGGCTCTTTGGGCATATATACCAACAATATTTGTGGTTAAAAAATTATGAATATGGAAATGTTAGCTATATAGATGGGGCCGACTTTATTAAGAGTTTAAGATCAACATTTATACCTTGTGGTAGTTTCTAAAATTGAATCAATATTTACTAAAAAAAATTAGAAGCAAGTATTAGCATATTTTAATAAAAACTAGTATAATCCAATATTATTCAAAGTCAAACTCAAACTCTATAAGTACTAATCTTCTTGAGAAGTGTAAACTAAATTTAGGAATAAATACCCTATATCAACTTAGGACCAAGACCATAATTCAACATCACATCCACATTAATAGTCATTACCCAAACATGTACCACATGATTGATTTATGCAAGTGTCCATATACTATAATTAAGGCTACAAACTCTACATCAACAATGCAACTTCTATAATACAAATGAGTTTTTGTGAATTTTTCATATAATACATATATGGTTTTTCACATCTTAGTTACACTCCATGTAGTATCATCCTTGTTGAAGAATTATATGAACTATAACACTTGAAACATAATTAATTTGTTGACTTATAGTGATCAAGGTGCACATTGTGACCCCACTCGAGGAACTTGGAATGATGGCTAATCCGCACCTCCATAAAGCACTAGTTGCAAGGGTATCCCTATAGCACTAAGTGCAACTAGTGGAACCATAGTATATTTTGGTGTGCTAGGCCACTTGAGGAATACAAGGCTTTATAATGTGAGTAAAAATGGTATGATCGTTGGTTGTTAAATCTAGTGTTATATTGCAAAACCTATATTTGTTTAGTTAATAAGTATATCCATTAACATAAAAGAGAGAAAATGTAGAAGTGTATAAAAGGTGCTCAGGGGCACTAAACTATCTATCAACTATCAATAGAATGGTCTAAGGTGATCAAATGGAACCTAAAGGCTATCTAAAGAGAGTTTCAATACAATTTTGACTGTTTATAACAACAAATTCATCATTGTCTGACATTATATATGATAGCTTTCATGAGATGAACGTCTTCATCAGGAAGGCAACAAATTTCATCATAATTTGAAGGACTTGGTTGAATATTATCTTCCATCTTGTATGTTCTCTAAATGTCTTCAAAATTTTCACACAAATAAAAGATGTGGATGATTGATTCTCTTTTTACCATATGAGGTAACATCTTGATGCAAGAAGTTTCCCCTATTTCTGAATTCAATATTTAGTAATATGTATCACTCTATGGGATTTCCATGCTTATTACACAAGTCTATAAGGTATGGAGTGTTTTTATGTATGTTTAGAGAGCTAATCATATGATGATTGTAACGGGGCACCAGATACCTGATTTGATAATGATAAAGGTAATTTCATCTATTATGTTTGTCTCAATCATGATATGATGACACATACATAGTAGATGTATAAATAATGATGTTGCTTGATTACATGTATCTTTAGGTTGAGGACCTAAACAATGACATCATATGTATGATATAATTACATACATTCTTCTATGTCCCTAGTCAGATATTACTATGAAAGCAAAATAGATAACAGTTATACATAAGACTAGAGTGTGTGTTGGTTGATAATAGAATATCATCAGTTATGATATATGATATCAAACCAAACACATAGGTACTTATCTGAGAATAATGTACCACAGAGACCCACCTTGAGAGTGACACATGGAGACCATAGAATGGTAGTCAAAATCATATCTCATAGTGATACTGGTGATTATGGTTCTTTGACCTCAAGTCACTACACTCATCACACATCATATAATGTATTTTGACATCATCTAAAGTGACCATGAATAAGGGTTTCCATAAAGGTGGTGCTCGGATACGCTGTGACACATGGGGATCGAGTATGAGTGATTTAGATGGGATTTGTCCCCCTACAGAAGATCAATTTCCAAGCCACTTGATAAGAAAAACTAAAAAATGTATGGCCATACTCATGTGACTCAATGTATGATATGTGAGCTCACATGCATATCATACAGTCTGCTCTAGTTCAAGGAACATGGATTGAACATTATAGAGGATGATGATTTCATACACCGAGTTCAGTTCGGATATCATAGACAAAGGAACTATACGATCAGGTAACACTAATCGTGGATTGTAGGTTGAAGTTTCTAACTTTCCAATTACTTGGGTGGAAATGCTCTATTGCTAGATACCACTCATTGCTTGTGATGTCATAAGTTGGTTATGGACATTCACTGCCAATGTAACTTGGGACCTATAGGGTCACATAGATAGGATGCACCTAGAAAAGTAATTTACTCATGAATATATTTTAACTTGATTATAAAGTGTTTAGGTATTCAATTTAAAAAAAATGGCAGAAAATTGACTTACATGACTATGAACCAAATGGTTCAAGTGTTGAACCAATAGAGTTAAGTCTCATGTCAAAATTATTTCCTGAACTGAGGCATGAATCGGCAAGTTTAGTTAGTGAACCGATTGGTTCAATGTCAGAAATGACCAATTCAGTTTATGAATTGCTTGGTTCATTGATGAATATGATTGGATCAAAGAATGATGCTAACGTCATGTTATACATTAATTGAATATTGAAAACCAATGTGATTGAAAATAGGAAAGAAAGTGAACCGACTAGTTCAAAAATTGAATCGATCATTTCACATGTGAACTGATTGGTTTAGGTGTGAACCGGACATTTCATGGTTCACAACTTCTACAAAATTCACAAGAATCCATCTCTTTGACTCCCAATTGATCACCCTTACCCTGTCCCTCCTATAAATAGAGGGGTAGTGAAGGCTTTCAAGAGACACGACAATAAGCTCTGATAATTGTTGTCTTCTCTAGTTTTGGCTACTAGAGAGCTTGATCAAATCCTACCTGTAAAAGGGAGGGACAACAAGGAAGAGACAACATAGGAGAGAAAAGTAGCCTTAATAGGTTGATGTGCAAAGGCACAACTCCTTCCTATTGTCTCTGGTAGCACAACGTGGAGTTCTTAGTGGTCCGCGTGGACTACGTAGAGGTGTGGAGGCTCTCGGGCACTAGGGAAGCGAGCACAAAGGGAGGATAGGGTTTAGGCGGTTGTAAAGAGGATAGGAAGGAAGAATAGAGCCGCCGGAGTAAGAGAAGGGAAGCGGAAGACTAGTTCTACTGCAAAACAGATGCGAGAATGAGGGAGAGAAGACGGGAGCGGAGGAGAGAACTTCGGCCGTTCGTTACTGATATGACGCAGTCATAGCGGGGAAGAGAAACAGTAACACAAGAAGGGAGTCTCATTACATGGTTAATGAAATATAACCTAGTACTATCTATAGTTGTTAAATGCATTAATATCAATTAAAATCTTATAATTCAAACAACTAAATGGTAGTGTAAACAATGCCCTATTTATAAGAAATTTGGTATATAGGATAACTAGGATGGGGGGAGTCTAGATTAATCATCATTTTTCCCTTTGGAAGACATTCCATAGTAGATTACATTATTTTTATATTATACATATTTAATGTATTTACTCATCTTAACATTATGTTATGTATCAATTCGATTCCTTTCATCTTATACCCTAGGTATATTTTAGGGTGTTAAATTAGAGTCAAGCATGGTATTTGGTATATGTGTTCCTTGAGTCTTATTATTGAGCGTATTATGATTATTTTACCTTGCATACCAAATACTAAGCGTATTTATATATCCATAACACCAATTATTCTTAATGTGCTTTGTATTGTCATAAATATATGATATGTTAACATAATGGAATAAGACCTTAGAGTTAGAGAGATTTAATACATACGTCTGGATTTGAGTATGTTACAACACTCCACCCCTTAAAAGGGATTTCATCCTCGAAATCCATCCACTTTTGGTATGGTAAACTGAGTTATAAACTTAACCAAGTCATACATTTCTAGTATACTTAATGTAGGGGGTCATATCATATTATTCATGTCACACTTATGGTCTACTCTTAAGGTGAAGCCATATGTCTCCATATATCATGCATCCATTAATCTAATTATGTTGGATGTTGGGCTAGAAAAGTTACAACAAGACCTTGGATTTGTTAACCAGTTTGTATCTATTAGGGCTAACCGCAGTGTTATCATAGTTTCTCCATTCTTTGATCATGGTCCACATCATTTCCCTTATCATCATTATCATCGTCATTATCATCAACAAATCATCATCATCAACAAAAACATCATCATCATCTACTCATCATCAGCGTTGTCGTCGTCATCATCATCATCATCATCACCTAGAAGGGCAAAAAGGGTGAACCTAGGTCTTACATATCCAAAGCTTCTTTGTACTCTCTACACCACACTTAGTCCTAGGGTACCGGGTCGATCATTCCAGTCAAGTGCTTCTTCATTGAAGGATTTCTCTACAATCAAACTTTCTTACGGTGGTGACTTGGTTCGAAAACTATCGATAAAATCTAAAAACAATTTCTTTTGTATATATAAATTAATATTGAAAATAAGTTTGACGAGGAAAATCTTGCGACGAAAAATCCAAAATTGGCGCCAAAAATCAACCCGAGAACCAAGTCAACCACTTTCCAATATGCTACACACTTGGTGTTACACTACCATCAATTCATTCTAATAAAAGAGTCTATTCACTAAAACAAATTAAAGGGCATGCTAACATATCCTAATCCTACGACATAGAAGGAGGGAAATATTTTACTATTACACTTTGTCTACTTCCACCATACCTATTAAAAACACACCGTACATTATTCTTCATTTTACCCTTATCATGATCTACACATCTTCATTCCACAAAAGGGTCTAACTCTATGGACACCTAAAAGGGCATACACCTACATATCCAATACTTAAGCATAAGAGGAGGAAGGGTCTTTTATTATGCATGGTCAACTTATATTAAACCTTAATAAGATAGGACACTAGAATTCCCATGTCACCCTTAAATATGATTCACACTGCCACATCTCGAGACCTAAGGAAGTCATAAGACTATCCAGTGTTATGGGGAGAGAAATAGGGGTTACATATCACTATCTGGTTTACATCCTTAATTCTTCACACATAAATGTACCCTACATAGTCAAGCTACTCATATTAATCACTACACTAAACAAGTATACTATTGGAGATGAGAAGGGTGAATACTATGGAAATCTACCAAACGTATAGCTTTCTACAACTAATTCTCATGTATGAGGTGTAATAATCTCAATGAAGATGGTACCCAACTCTTAGATGAATTTAGGTTGAGCTATGTGAACTATACTCCCATAAGGTTGGGAAAAAGAATCTAATGACCACAATTATAACCCCTATGTAGGGAATTTATGTACTCCTTAAAGGGTGTAGGACTAACTAGGGTTCCCAAAAATTGAGTCTGGACCCCCACGTGGTTTGGGGAGTGGAAATCACCAAATTAGATAGGGATTGAAGCCCTGTTTGGTTTCCACTACTCAAGATTAGGTATGTCAACTATATGTAAAGGGTCGCCTATGTACCTAATGAAGGAACAATATAGGATAACTTGAAATAGTCAAGTTACCGACTGCTTTGGCTCTGATACCATTTTGTAAAGAGTGGGTCCCGATAGAGGATCCACTCTTCACTAAATTGAAGAATTATTCCATCCCATCCCAAAAATACCAAAAAGGTAAGAAGGAAAGGAGGAATTTCATTCATTTCTCAAATGGTACATAATACAAAACATGATAATGAATAAGCAACGGAAACAAAACTATTACACATTTACAAAATATTCTTTGTATAATTATTCCTCACCATATAAGGTGGAACGAAAAATAAAGTATAAGGTATACACCTAAGAACACATAAGGCCGATTGCAGAGGGAAAACCAACTATCCCAAGCTATCCTCAAAGTCCAAGGCCATATATTCAATCCTTTAGCATCTTGTCTTCCAATGTACCTAGACCTGGGTGGAAGGGAACATCACCCAGAACATAGGAAACAATAAAGAGGTCAGCAAAGGCTGAGTATGTACATATATAAAACATTCTGGGCATTATATAGGGTTAAAAGTACAAAAAGAGATGTTCCCACAAGATAAGGGGGCTATTTGCAAATAGGTATGTTCAAGAGAAAAGTAACAAAAGAAATGAGGCATATAAAATTTCAGATTACAACATGATAATAAAAGAGTGTCTTACCATAACAATCATCCACATAATCATATTAAAACAATGAATATTTGCATGCATAACAATGTAGACTAAGTATACCTAAAATAGGGCCATAACACCATAGAATCATGGCCTAAAAGAAATAAGCGTGGAAACGCACAACCCGGGCGGAATACGCATGCCCTATATAAGTATGGTTGTACATAAGTACCACTATTCTAGATAATCTAGTCAAACACGCAGCATGCTATAATAGAGTGGCAAGACTATTATTTTAATCAATATCAAACAAAAAAGGCAACAAGGCAGGAGGGGCCTAAAGACCCATATGACATGTCAAATTAATAATCATAGCAGTAAAAGGGATTTATATCAGGAATTGGAAATGTTTATGAACATTAGATTTGCAAGAGAAACAATATTACAAGAGATGCCTCATTAAAAGAAATTAGGTTTTAGTCAAATAATTCCCAAAATAAAATAGAGAATGTACATACCTGATCTTTTTCAAGTGATTAACTCAATTGATATACTTTGATCCACCCAACCAAAAATCCATCCTAGGAACGCATTAAGTGTGTTAGTCAAAACAAGGGAACATATGTTTACATTCCTAGTTTAGTTGTATATATAGCTCTTATCCTATTATGAATACCTATTGGCATAATAGGGTTTTTAATATTATTACGTGGGCACATGATACACTAGATATATATTTAAATATTGAAATACCCTAATAGGGACGTCTAGGGTATAATTCCAACATAAGACAATATATAAGTTACATATCTAAACTTAGATCTCGAATATGCACAAGAATACAAGTTTGTACCAAATGATTATATAGAGGTAAATTATTTGTTAGTCTAAACTAACATGTACCCTATTCTCATCCAGATGAATGCACATGTTTATAAAAGTACTTTCTTTTATCTGATTTGTCTCTTTTATACCATTGAATTCAGTCTAGGATGTTTCTAGGTAGATGCATTCTTACATTCCTATCATGTTGTTAATCATCATTAAGTATATGTATATACACTTAGGGTTTTAATGCATAAGAATAATATTGCTGGAGCATCAGACATGTTCAGTAATAATTACTTACTTCTAGATCTTGCTAGTTGCTATGATATTTATTAACATGTGTATAAAAAGTCCAAGTTAAGTGGTCAAATATGTATTCAAGGTTCACGCTTAGCCTCTGGAGGTTATTAGTTTGTTTGTTTAAGGAATGAAACTACAATAGAGTAAGTATTTATCATACCTTGTCATGGATCTGGACACATCTTGGTGTTTTCTGCCTTCAAGCGAAAGCTGATTCCAAGTGGATGGCTGAGGAAGGAGCATTTGCAAATGTGTTGGGGGAAATGAAGGTCCAGTTCTGCAGCTAGGCGGACAAGAAGGGAGACCTTGGTGTGGATTCATGGTGAGGTTGAGAGAAGGAGTGGCGAAGAGATGAGGAAGAAGGGTCGTGGCTATTAGATCTGGTAGTGATTACTGTTGGGTGCATGTGACGCAGTATGACTGCCAATACAGAAGGTGGCAATGCTCATTGGCCTTGGTGGCTGGGCGCGAGGTGAGAAGGCGAGGTTAGTGAAGGAACCATCACAGTCACGACATCCAGTAGTGGTCACAACGGGGCGCAAGCTTCTGTCGTGCGGCGGCCACTGCAGGCGCGAGGTGAGGGAGGAGAAGTTGTTTACAACCCTATGGAGGCAGAGGGGGCTGGTGATGGCGACGTTCCAGGTGCGGGAGGCCGCAGGCTGCTGTGGATGCGGGCGTGAGATGTTCTGCAGGTCGGGTTGGTTTCAGATCACCACCGAGGAGGAAGATGAAGAGTGGGGCAGCCAGAGAGGAAGAAGAAGATGTGAGGGGGTAGGGCAGCTGGATCGATCCGAAGTGGTGGTGGCAGACGTGGGAGGGCATCGAGGTGAGGTCGGAGGCGTCGGGTCTGTACCCAGTGGTGATCTTCCAGGGTGGCGATTTTGAGGTGCCGGTGGACCTGGTGGCAACGACGATGGAGGTGGTTGATGCAAGGTAGAAAGGGGGCAATGGCGATCGTGTTGCGAGGAGATGAGTTGGCTTCAGTTGGTGGGAAGAGGGGAGTAGATTGTGACCTAGGCGCTTGCACCTCATCTGCCAATTACAGATAGTGACTGTCTCACAGTCAGCGCCATCAGGCACAGGGCGAGGGAGAACTGATGGCTTGGTCAAGGAAGCAGACGAGGAGGAAGGGAGGAAGAGTGTGGCTGCTGAGGTTAGATGTGAGGGTGTCTAGTTGTAGGTTTGTCGATCTAGAAGGCCTCTGAATTTTAGAGGTGCTAGCAGGTCCAAGCCATGGCAGATTAATGCTCGTTGGTGTGTGAGGGAATAAGCAGTTCTTCCAGGAAGACTATGGCTGGACTTGAGCGCCACCAACAAAGGGGTAGGGAAACAAGGGCGAGGAAGCAAATTGGGGTAGGTCTTGTATTAGGAAGCAAGGATCCATGAGGAGGAAAAGAAGAAGAAGAGTTAGGAGAGGGAGCATGGGCAGGTGTAACCTGGTTGGCATATGTAGCAGGCAGTTCATGAGAATATAGTCGTCCACGAATGGGGCTACTTCCTCTACGTGATGGTTGTGAGCTAAAGTCGGCGTTGGCATGTACACTAGTGATGGCGGCTGTCAAGATCTCGGGCACCAGGGAAGCGAGGCACGAAGGGAGGATAGGGTTTAGGTGGTTGTAAAGAGGAGAGGAAGGAAGAATAGAGCCACCAGAGTAAGAGAAGGGAAGCAGAAGACTAGTTCTACTACAAAACAGATGCGAGAATGAGGGAGAGAAGACAGGATCGGAGGAGAGAACTTCAGTCGTTCATTACTGATATGATGCAGTCGTAGCGGGGAAGAGAAATAGTAACACAGGAAGGGAGTCCCGTTACATGGTTAATCAAATATAACCTAGTTATATCTATAGTTGTTAAATGCATTAATATCAATTAAAATCTTATAATTCAAACAACTAAATGGTAGTGTAAACAATGTCCTATTTATAAGAAATTTGGTATATAGGATAACTAGGATGAGGGGAGTCTAGATTAATCATCATTTTTCCCTTTGGAAGACGTTCCATAGTAGATTACATTATTTTTATATTATACATATTTAATGTATTTACTCATCTTAACATTATGTTATGTATCAATTTGATTCCTTTCATCTTATACCCTAGGTATATTTTAGGGTGTTAAATTAGAGTCAAGCATGGTATTTGGTATATGTGTTCTTGAATCTTTTTATTGAGTGTATTATGATTATTTTACCTTGCATACCAAATACTAAGCGTATTTATATATCCATAACACCAATAATTCTTAATGTGTTTTGTATTGTCAGAAATATACGATATGTTAACATAATGGAATAGGACCTTAGAGTAAGAGAGATTTAACACATACGTCTGGATTCGAGTATGTTACAAGGTCTGTGTTCTTTTTCCCTAGATTGTTAAGTTTTAGTGATTACTCAATTTTGATGATGAATATTTGGAGTTGAGTGAGAAAAGAAAGGAGGGCAAGTTCACCCCTCAGGACACACACAATGAATTGATAGTTTCTCTAGGGACAGAAGAGCATCCAGGATGTGTTAGAGTCATTGGAGTTGTAAAGTGCAAATCCTAGAAAAAGTGCAAATCTTCCAAGAAAGGGGGAATAGATCGAGAGTATGTGCAAAGATTGATAGTTGTAAACTTGGGAGCAAATTAAGGCTTCTGATGCAGCATGAGCTCCTCCAGCAGTCACACATTTTGTACATCATCACATTTGAGGAGGGTATTATGAGTACTCCCTTTAACCCGCGTGGCACGGCTGGGGAAAGATTCAACTTACGTCAATTTATATCTTGTGTTTATATGTTTTGATGAAGTAATCCCTCAAGTCAATATATTTTTGTGTCAATTTAAATATTTTGTTTCATAAAATTGTAGGTGGCCAGAAAATGTCATCTTGCCATCGATGTTCCATTATACAACATCGTGGCAGATGTCAAGGTTTTCCCACACTCTGTTAAGGTTCATGTTGTTCCCTTTCACATTGATCATGTTCGTGTGTCTGTCATATGTGTCATTTTAGCATGGAAAGAAACACCACTCCCGTAAGAGCACCCGGATGCCACCACAGTCGAAGAGGTAGAAGGTGACTATAGTGGGTGGCCCAAATGGATCGTTGTATTTCTTGAGGTATGAAAAATTTATATTGAATTTATATATAATCATAAGATAATATGAGAATACATGCATGCAGACCACAATATCTAAAAGGCCCATAGGGTTCCAAAACCTCCGCCCTGACATTTTACTCCAGAGGATCTGTTTGACTCCTTAGGCCCTAACTACAAGGTGGTGAAACTATGGTTAGACAATACAGATCCATCAGATAACATGGTAATCGACCTATAGGAGGAGGTCGTAGGTACAAATCGCAACACTATAATAGTATTGAGAGATATTTCTAAGCTATTTCATTATTAATGGTTGAACACAACAGTGATAGAACTTTAGATACAATGAGTATGAATACCTCCTTATATGTGAAAATTACATGTTTCATAATTGTTTTCTATATATGAAATAAGTATTGCATATATATATAGTCATTTGTATTACATGGATGTTGGGTTTAGATTTAAAAAATGTGACATTCCTAATGCAACCAATGATTAGGCATGTAGATAGAGATCCAAACGGTGGCATTCATTACGTGACTACCACGATGAAGATTTTTGGTGTTGCTTCCAAAACTGTGATCATATCTCCCTTCAACGTTGTATAAATTTTGGGGTTGTTGTTTATATTTCTAACTTATGCATATACAATTATTGTGGAATTTAATTTTATTTTATTTTCCTCCTATTCACTCATAAATAAACATTGTCAATGGTTAGTGATTGTTCTTGAGATATATATTGTGTATTTCCTTGATCCTTTGAGTATAAAACTAACACCAAGTAAGGGACACCCAATGATATTTATTATTCATGTGTAAGTATATTTTTTCATGCTCAACATATTTTTTTAATATTTGCATCATATGATAGTTTAATAATGCAACATATTTATTAATTTAACTTGTAGGGGTAAGAAAGCATTCCATAGCGGTGGAAGAAAAGTATATACAAAAATAAATTAGTAACTTGGCACATTTTTCTCACTCCAATGCATATATATTACTACCTCTTCCTAATTAAATTTATTAACATAATTATAAATCTATAGTGTCCTATACAAGACAATGATTGGAATGCAGATATTACATGATGTTGTACATGGACAACATTGTCAGACATGCCTTACTAGATATCAAATGTATAGCAAAGGTATTTTTATTAGTCTTGGATCATATTTTTAATGAAGTAGTCTCATTTGATAATACAAACAATCAAATCTAGTTTGAATTATGTCTCATTCTCTTTGCAAATTTTTTGACACTATGGAAGTCTATACGTTGGAGCGGTTAAATGACCTATACGAAGAGTGGGCAAACTGCTTCATCAAGCATGTGTACTTATCAGTTAATTGGGATGATTGATTAATATTTGTATTCAAACTTTTATGTCAATATTTTGTTTTATATAGTATACATGTAAACTAAAACTCTGTGACAACTAATGTGTATATGTGTTCATAAATATATGTGTGTGAATTGAATGCTAAGTGCATGAGGACGATTGGATGTTATCGAGTCCACTTTATGATGTGTATTTGTGCATATGTATGAAATTGAATCTGTGGATGCGAACAGAATCAATCGACTTGTGGGTTCATGCATATGTGTTTGCAATAAAGTGAAATGGATAGAATGTTTCTTATATATATATATATATATATATATATATTTCTTCTTGCAGGTTTGATGACCTATTGTTAAGTTGTGATGCTTTATGAGCCTGCAGTTCTAATGAACTGCATGCTCCAAAAAGGTTAGCAGTCAGATAGCAGGTCTGTAGGCCTTTTATATAAAAAATACACATTTGTCGTAAATTATTTCATAGCTAACTACATATACCTACTTCGTCGGTCATGTGAAAAAAATTGATGAAAAATCCCTTCATTTTCACTATTTATTCATTGATGAAACTGACAAAATACTATTAAGAATTACCTCATCAGTTATTTCATAACAAACTGACTACATAATTGCATTACCTTGTCATTCTCTTTGGAATAACCCACTAGGAACTGTCAAGGGAAACCACATTTTTGTCGCATTCTACGTGTTATATTGTATGTTTGGTTGTAACGTGCAACTAACAATATATGTATGTTGTGTACTTCTTTTTTCCAAAATAACTGATGACATACGTCTTCAGTTATAGCATTGCCCACTTAGTCATCAGTTTATAGCCGATGAGATTTGCTACAAATAACTGACGAGATATGACATTTTTGTACTAGTGTAAGGTGGTGTGGTATCTACCTATAGTATCATGATTTTAATGCTTGTTTACCATATATGCACATAATTTGTCTTAGAATGCAAAGGTAAAGAAAAAGCCTACCACTAAGCAATCGACCTATCTTGATAAGAGTGTGTGGAAAATGTTTCTTTCTTCAAGGAAAACTAATAATATCAAGGTATTAAGCCTCTTTTAAATACATTCTATTGACTAATTTGATAAATCAAATGCATTATATAATCAAAATATATTTTGGGTTAACCAAGCTATACATGATGCAAAAAAGAAAGGCACTTAAAGAATGTGCACGACCACATGTTGGGTCCCAGGTGGTTACGCTTAGTGTCACCAATAGAGAGAGTAAGCATCTTCTTCTGAGCAACCTACTCTTGAGTTTGTTGAATCCTCTACTACCTTGCACCTCTATCTCTCCACAAGGAGTGGATAGATGTGAGGATAAGCTGCTTAGGAGAAATAACCAACTATACAACTACTGAGTGAAAACCTCTAGAGGGGGGGTGAATAGAGTTTTATGGTAATTTTAAAGTAATTTAACTCAAACAACCAAAGTAAAGATTGGACAAGGGGACACAAGGGTTTAGAGTGGTTCCTAGCCTTAGCAAATACTAAGGTAGTCAGTCCACTACCCGGTTGCTTACCCAACCGGGATTTGAAAAGATACTTATTTTATTACCTCGCAAGGACTTTACATAAAATACAATTTCTTTTCCCTAAACCCTTCAAGCAGCCTTCACCTAGAAGTAATCGCCCAACTCGAAGCAGCCTTCCCTTGAAGTAGATGCACCAACTCCCGTTGCACCAGCCTTCTGAAGTAGCTTCCCGTGCGATAGCCTTCTTGAAGTAGCTTGAAGTCCCCTTCTCCTCCGAGAAGTCCACCCTCTCCAATCCGCAGCCTCCAACCCTAGGAGTAGCAAGGAGAGTACAAAGAATAAATAGGAACAAGAAAGAAATAGAGAAATTACAATACCGTTGTAAGCACAAGGCTTGATTTTCCTATATCAAGCATTTGGATCTCCTAACCAAGGTGTATAACAATGTGATTGTTGTGTATAGGAGATCCTAGTCTATAGGACACGAAATGGTAGCAATAGGAATGTATATCAAGTGTGGGAATTGCACTATTGCTCTAAACAGATTACCAATGTAGTGTAAGCTCAAGGATTGCACAATTGAGTATATGAGTGTGTCTTAGTGTCCTAAGGCTTGTCCTATTTATAGGAATGGCCTATGGATGCTTAAGGACGTTCTAGACAACTTCTAGGAGGTTCTAAGTGCTTAACTAGCCGTTAAGAGTAAACTAGTTGCTTTTGCAACGGCTAGTTACTTTTTCTGCAGTTGCTGTCAGAGACCATCTCGGTCGACCATTTGTCGACCGAGATACCTACTCGGTCGAAGTCTTGTCGACCGAGAGGCTCCCTGGATTAACGTTTATTTGCAACTGTTAACTGGTGTGTCTAACGGCTAATTACAGAGATTGTCTCGGTCGAGTGAAGTTCGACCGAGACTCCTCTCGGTCGAGGGCTTGTCGACCGACAGGCTTCTCTTTATCAAGTTATATGCAACTATGTCTTAACGGCTACTTTAGGTCAATCTCGGTCGAGAAGGTTGTCGACCGAGAGTGTCTCGGTCGAGGAATGTGGTCGACCAAGATTGACTCTATTTCAATCTATCAATTAATATACTAAGTGTGTGCATGAGTGTGCATTATGTGATCCTATTGGAAGGGATGACTTGTCTAACTATGGTGTGTAGCTAGGGAAGATCCAACACTTGATTTACATGCAATCTAAGTACTTGTACATTATATAACTGTACAAGTTTTTTACAATAGTGATTACATTGCATGAAAATAAATATGTAAGCTCATGATCTCCCTAGTTGCTTTGTCATCCATCATAATCCTGCACACTCAAGTAGCTCATTAGAATAATAAGAATGAAATGTTTGTCATCATCGAAACAAAGGGGATTTATCATAATGTCCAATTTATCCAACAATCTCCCCCTTTTTGAAGATGACAAACATTTCCTAAATATAAAATAGGAAATATAAAGCATTTAAGTTCCATACCTGAAGATTACCTTTTGTAGCCATACTTGTTTTTGTAAGTGAATATGCTGGCCATGATGAAACTCATTTATACATTTATATTTTAGATTTTATAATCTTTCTCCCCCTTTGTCATTTCAAAAAGATATCCAATTTGAATAATTTTCTTCTCCTCCTTAATTTTATATTAAGCTTCCCCTTAAATAGATATCCGTTTTATATTATTTTTGTCCAATTTTAGCCACAAATTTATTTCTCAATCATTTGCAAAGGATGTTAATCCTTGAAATGATATGAGATCATGTTAGGTTCATGGCATATATCTATTGATTTCTCACCCATTTTACAAGGGATGTTAAGCCCTAAAAATGATATGAGAATCCCTTAAGCTCATAATACATAAAGATGTCTTCTAACCAAATACAAGGGATGTTAAGCCCTGATTTTACTAGAGAATTCCTTTAAGAACATGATATATCATTTTTATGGAGATTCATATATTTCTTATTTCTTCCTAGATTTCGTCATAGTTTTGAGAATGCTAAGGTTATGACTAGCTTTAATGAGCTCTTGATCAAATTTGTTTTTATGAGCTCCCCCTTAATCTTATAGTTTAAAGCAATTTAAAACTTTTAAGGTCACAAATGGTTTTTAAATTTTGATTTTGACCTTTATTAAAAGTATGCTAAGATTAAGTACAATAAATGATATCCAAATAAGCATATTTGTCAAAGCTTATTTTAGGTCGCCCTTGACTACGACCGTAGTGCCCCTTGGTCATTTTAATTTTAACCAAGAGGCAAATTCTGCAGATTTCCAAAATAAACATTCATATGTGAAGTATAAATTCTGCAGATAGCTATAAATATCAATTTGAAGCATATTTAAGTGATACTAAGCATAATGAGTATTTCAAATCTTTTAAAGATACCAATTGAAAACATTTGTACTCTTTGCAAGCATTTCTAAGTATAAATCATCAATAAGTCCTTTTGCTTGCTTATGTAATGATAGAAAAAGCATGATTAAATAGAAATTTTCTTTAGTCTAAGCATAATTTATTTTGAGAATCAATCAAAATTTATTTCATGTGATCTTTCAAGAATAATTTCCATACAGTCATTATCCACATATAGATAACAATGTAAAAATTACAGCAGTTCTGAAAATCAGTAGTATGCTCGGTCGACAATTGCTCGACCGACACGTACTCGGTCGACAACTGCTCGACCGACCATGTTTCTGGAAAATATTCAGAAATCTTAATCAACTTCAAATAAAAGAGGTTATGCAAATTATAGCTCGATGATGTTGAGATAAGACATTATGATATCAGAAGTCAGTTTAGGTCAAATCTCAACTAATTAGTTTGAAGCTTCTAAGTTTTAGGAATCCAAGCTAACTCATCTTTCTTTTTCTTAAAAGGGCATGAAAATGAATAATGTCTAAGACGCATGCAATAATGGCAACTAATAGCATCAACTTCATTTCTATTTCTAGGAATTGTGTTCCTAGGTACAAATATAGTCTTGGATGCTCTTTTGGGTTTATCTCTTCTTGGATCGTATCCTAATCCTTTCCTTCCATTGTAACTAGAGGAATTTTTAGAATATTTTCAAGTAGGTTATTTCCTCTTAACTCATTTACATTTCTTTGTAATTTAGCAATATCTTTCTTTGCCTGATCTAGATTGGATGCTAGAGAGTTTCTTTCTTTGACAACCTTATCATAATATAAATGTGAACATAGAATAGGTTGTTTCTGGAGATCATTCACCTGAGTTTGCAAATTTGACTTTTCTAAGGAAAGAAGATTACAATCTGCTTCTACCGATTTAATCTTAAGAGCATAATCTTCATTTTCCTTTTTAAGATTTTCATTTTCAGATACAAGAGCAAGAATTTTAGCATTTAAATCTTTATTTGATTTCTTGAGTTTCTTCTTGCATTCAATGTATTTTTCATGAGTATCTTGAAGACTTGCAATTAAATCCTCTTTTGGTAGATCATAAAGACTTACCTCTTCTTCATCTTCATTTGTAGTAGCAATGAAACATTCTACGTCTTCTTTTCCACCATCGCTATCGTCACTTGAATCATCCCATGCAGCTTTATACGCTCTTTCTTTCTTTTTGTAGGATGATTTCTTCCCTTTCTTGAGTTTTGGACATTCTCCTTTCATATGTCCTTTCTTGCCACATTCAAAACACCTGGAAGAAGAAGCACTGGAAGTTTTGTTAGCTTTAAAACTTTTATATTGCTTACCATTCACAATGAGAGTTTCTTCTTCACTATCATCTTCACTTGTGTCTTTGGTTGATGCTTTGAATGCAATATCCTTCTTTTTCCCATGTTGGCGTTCATGTTCTCTCCTTTCTTCCTCTTCTAGATCTGCCTCATGAGCTTCTAAGTTTCCGATGAGCTGCTCCATTTTGAGGCGAGTGAGATCGTTTGCTTCTGCAATAGCTGTTACCTTTGGTTTGTACTTTGGAGGAAGAGATCGAAGTATTTTTGATACCTGATCTTCCTCAAGAATAGGTTTCCCTAAAGCACTCAAACCATTAACAATAGTAGAGAATTTTGAATACATTTCACTAATAGTTTCGTTTGGATCCATATGAAAATGTTCAAACTTGGTTTTAAGCAAGCTAACTTTAGAATTTTTAACTTGAACAGTACCCTCATATGTTATAGATAATCTATGCCAAATGTCATATGCGGTATCACAATTTGATATTCTATTAAATTCTCCTACTGAAATAGAACAATATAAAATACTTACAGCTTTTGCATTCAATTGGGCTAGTTTTACCGTACTTGCATCCCAATGTGCAAAGTCGTTTTGAGGAAGCACATATGGAGTAGACACCATTCTCCATAACTCCCAGTTGATTCCTTGGAAGTAGAATTGCATCCTCCTCTTCCAATATTGGTAGTTTGTTCCATCGAACGGTGGAGGCCTAGCAACAAGTGTTCCTTCAATGTTGAGGTTGTTGAGCACTCCATCCCCCATCTTTTCTTCAAGACCTTGTTAGGGCTCCTTGAAGCCTGCTCTGATACCAATTGAAAACCTCTAGAGGGGGGGTGAATAGAGTTTTATGGTAATTTTAAAGTAATTTAACTCAAACAACCAAAGTAAAGATTGGACAAGGGGACACAAGGGTTTAGAGTGGTTCCTAGCCTTAGCAAATACTAAGATAGTCAGTCCACTACCCGGTTGCTTACCCAACCGGGATTTGAAAAGAAACTTATTTTATTACCTCGCAAGGACTTTACATAAAATACAATTTCTTTTCCCTAAACCCTTCAAGCAGCCTTCACCTAGAAGTAATCGCCCAACTCGAAGCAGCCTTCCCTTGAAGTAGATGCACCAACTCCCGTTGCACCAGCCTTCTGAAGTAGCTTCCCGTGCGATAGCCTTCTTGAAGTAGCTTGAAGTCCCCTTCTCCTCCGAGAAGTCCACCCTCTCCAATCCGCAGCCTCCAACCCTAGGAGTAGCAAGGAGAGTACAAAGAATAAATAGGAACAAGAAAGAAATAGAGAAATTACAATACCGTTGTAAGCACAAGGCTTGATTTTCCTATATCAAGCGTTTGGATCTCCTAACCAAGGTGTATAACAATGTGATTGTTGTGTATAGGAGATCCTAGTCTATAGGACATGAAATGGTAGCAATAGGAATGTATATCAAGTGTGGGAATTGCACTATTGCTCTAAACAGATTACCAATGTAGTGTAAGCTCAAGGATTGCACAATTGAGTATATGAGTGTGTCTTAGTGTCCTAAGGCTTGTCCTATTTATAGGAATGGCCTATGGATGCTTAAGGACGTTCTAGACAACTTCTAGGAGGTTCTAAGTGCTTAACTAGCCGTTAAGAGTAAACTAGTTGCTTTTGCAACGGCTAGTTACTTTTTCTGCAGTTGCTGTCAGAGACCATCTCGGTCGACCATTTGTCGACCGAGATACCTACTCGGTCGAAGTCTTGTCGACCGAGAGGATCCCTGGATTAACGTTTATTTGCAACTGTTAACTGGTGTGTCTAACGGCTAATTACAGAGATTGTCTCGGTCGAGTGAAGTTCGACCGAGACTCCTCTCGGTCGAGGGCTTGTCGACCGACAGGCTTCTCTTTATCAAGTTATATGCAACTATGTCTTAACGGCTACTTTAGGTCAATCTCGGTCGAGAAGGTTGTCGACCGAGAGTGTCTCGGTCGAGGAATGTGGTCGACCGAGATTGACTCTGTTTCAATCTATCAATTAATATACTAAGTGTGTGCATGAGTGTGCATTATGTGATCCTATTGGAAGGGATGACTTGTCTAACTATGGTGTGTAGCTAGGGAAGATCCAACACTTGATTTACATGCAATCTAAGTACTTGTACATTATATAACTGTACAAGTTTTTTACAATAGTGATTACATTGCATGAAAATAAATATGTAAGCTCATGATCTCCCTAGTTGCTTTGTCATCCATCATAATCCTGCACACTCAAGTAGCTCGTTAGAATAATAAGAATGAAATGTTTGTCATCATCGAAACAAAGGGGATTTATCATAATGTCCAATTTATCCAACACTGAGGTGGATGCAAAAATGATAGAATTCAACTTTCATAATGCATGTTCATTTTTTACATTGATTGTTATGTTTTACTGACTAATTACAATTGATGATGATTAGAGCGATCTCTATAAGGAAAACAATGCAAGTTTATCCTTGAGTGCCAAAGGGATGAATTGATGGTTTCTCTGGGTAGTTAAGAGCATCCTAGCCATGATAAAGACATTGGAGTTGGTGTTTGAATAAGATCCCTTTTTGGCACATCAGGGCAAAAGCGTAGATCTGTGAAGAAAGACGGAAAGATGAGGTAGATGTCATAGTAGAAAAGAGTATAGAAGAAGCAATGAGATAGTTTTAGGCTTCTTAGTCTTAACCTCCTTAAACAGTACTTCAGTTAAACTACTCTTCGAATGAGCTGGTCGGATGTATTTCCATGGACCCTCCTCATATAGAACATGTGTCAAACCTCTTTTTCGATGAGGTGGTTGGGAGTAATCCCATGGACCCTCCTCAAAAGAACATGCTACTCTTCTGATAAGGTATTGATAAAATCCCATGGACCCTCCAGGCACACCCAATGTAATTTTTTTGTGATATAATAGACTCCCAATTCAATTTATATGTTGTATTTGAGTATACATAACACTATATATAAAATTGTATATGTTGAGAAAATGTCATCTTGTAGTACTCGAAACTACCTCCAATATCATGGAAGTGGGCAAGGTTTTCTCACACCTTATAGGTGATAAGGTTCATTGTGCTGCCATGCTTGATAATCTTCTTTGTGTGATTATCCAAATTGCATATCCACAATGGAAAAACACACCACTCCCATTTGGCACCCCAAGCACAACATAGTAGGAGATGCATAAGGAGGCATGATTTTGTTGTCCAAAGTCAGATTCAGAGTTCTCTGTGACAATGTGATGATTTTACATGCACTTGTATTTATGGTTTTTTTATATTTATATATATAATTGGCAACTGATATGAGAATACATATAGACCATAGTACCTAAGAAGCCCCCTTATAGTTCCTCCTCCAAAGCCTTAGGCACCTATTTGTAGTTCATGTGACCTATTTGACTCACTATATCCTAAGTGTAAGGGGTTGGCACTATGGTTAGACACTATAGAAGAAGTGTCAACCATGGAAATTAGTATTTAAGAGAACGGTGTAGGGAAAAATCACAATACTAATGTATTTTTGTTAGATATTGTGGATCAATTTAGTTATGATTCATTGATAAAACTATGATAGAACTTTTGATATGGTGAGATCATATGGATAAATACCTTATTCTATATATGCAAAATATACTTTCAATAGTTTTCTACTATATTAATCCCTACATGTATGTATCGATAATGGTGCACTTTAAATCTCATTTTTTTGCATTTGTTCTTAAATGTGAAGTTCGTCATTCATAATGTTGTGCATTTCTAGAAAAATATTGTATCTTCCTTTGTTAATGATGTTTATTTATTCATGGTAACTTCTTGATTTAAATATTAACATATTTTCTTATATGTTTTGCATCTACTTATATATGTTGAGTGCACGGTTTGCATTAACAAATATGACATTTCTAGTTCCATCATTGATTAGTTGTGTACAGAGAGACCAAAGTTTTGTAGTTTATTGCTTCTTTACCACATTTTAGTATTTTTCTACTGCAAAAAAGAACATGATTATAGATCCTTTAAATGTTGGACAAGTTTTTGGCTTTTTTCTTATAAATTTAGCTTATGCATTATATATATTGTGAAATTGGAATTTTCTTTTGTTTGCCTTATTTTCACTCAGTAATAGACATTGGGAGTTGTTGGTAATTTTCCTTGAAACACTGACTATGTATTGTCTTGATCCTTCGGGGAGCAAACTATCGATAGGGACACACTCACTGAAAGTGTCAATTATAGCATAAGTATATTTTTTTATCCATCAACATATATTAATGTCTACATCATTACATGGATGTTTACTAATATAATTAAATGTATTACTTTAACTTATAGGGGTATAAAAGCATTCAAACAGGCCAGAGGAAATGTAGATAAAAATGAAATCAACATCTTGGAAGAATATTAAGGCAATTTTCTTACTCAAATGCATAGATATGCCAACTATGCTTATTTTTATTAATTAACTTTTACATATATATATATCTATAATGCACTTTACAAGATAATAATTGGACATGCAGATACTACATGATGCAGAATATGGACCAGATTGTGAAAAATGTGTTAGTTGTCAAAAATGTGTCACAAGAAATCCATTGTATATAAAAGGTAATATATATAGTCTTGAATCAAAAGTTAATATTCTTATTTGATAATATAAAAAAAATCAAGCTTGAGTTATGTCATTCTCTTTTTTATATATTTAAAACAAATAAGCCCTATACACAAGAAGAGTTGGATGAGATACGAGAAGAGTGGACAAAGTCCTTCATTAAGAAAATTGACTTTATAATTTATTAGGATAAAATATGACTTTTTATAAATTATGATGTCATGGTTTTTTATATACATGTGATGGAAAAGACTTTTTGCAACTTTAATATGATGCAAGTGAATTGTTGGTACTGTAAGGAGTGGGATCCCAGAGGGGAACCACTCCCTACTAAAATAAAAAGGCAACATCTCTTAAATCAAACACCACATAATTTTTTTTACCAAAGGGATAATAACCAATTCATTCATCATGTATGTATCATAACACAATAAGTATCAGTGGAAGAGAGATTGTCTAACTATTACAAAGCTTGATATCTTTATACATCAATACACCACCAAGGGTGAGTCAAAGGAAAACTATCTTAAATAAACAAGGATCCAGCTGAGGGTCATCTAACCACTTCTTTCAAGTCTCCCAAAATCTCAGCTACAAAGGTTGTTGTCCAAGTCCACCTTGTTATCCTCTCCTTGATCTAAACCTGGAGATGGAAGCATACCCCACAAAAGGAGAAAGAAAAGAGAACATCAGCAAAAGCTGGTATGTGCATACTAAATAGGAAAATTGAGCAATATATGGAATTAAGGACAACAAATATAAAAGGCTTCCCATAGAAAAGATAGGGACTACCCAAAAGGGCATAAAATAAATGAAGTCAAAAACATGATAAATAAGAGCAAAATATAAGTTCAAAGCATCCATGTGTTTCACCTGTGACAATACTAGACAACATAAACATGTAGGTAGGAAATAATACATCTACCAAAAATATGAGGTGAGCGGGAACTATATACATCCGCTCTAAATATGGATTGGGTAGGAACTGTATACATCCACTTGAGTAGGACAGGATACACATCTGCTCAAATATATTTTCATATGCAGGAATTATCACCTCTGCACTCATATGTGGGAATGTTCACGTCCACATAAAATAACATGTAACATTATACTAGCAGTCACCACATGATGCATAATAAGAGAATAAACAAGTATAAACAAATAATAAGGATGAGAACATCCATCAAGTATAAAGTGGGATCAGAGGATCCATGCCATCACACAATGTGCCATATAGACATCCACTACCAAGGTGGACAAAGAAGCACATATCATTAATTAACTCCAACATTCACAAAGCATAAGAGAGTCCAAAAGAATATCCACGATCAAATAAGGTAGTTCACATGAACCATGATTTTCAAAAGAAAATGAATTATGTGTAGGCTAATGTCCATAGTACCAAGAGAATGATGAAACATAGGTTAATTGCTCAAAAGAATAATCGAGGATGAAAACATACCTTTCCCAAGAATCTAAACAGTCCAGAGTCAGTCCTAGATCCAAGCCTAGGTTTCCAAAGCACCTATTATACATATATGTAGAATTAGGGTTAGCCCTTCATTAATTATTCAAAACCCTAAAAATTGCCTTTTTATTATGAGTAAATTAGGTTATCAAAATAGTGCCATGTTTTAGGTTATACTTTTCTGAGTTCAAAACATATTTTATTATATTTTTCTGACATACATATATTTAGTTATGGGTTTTACAAATTATTATCTATTTAAGTTAATTCATTAAAATCAAATATTTACAATACTGGATTTAGGTGAAAAAATCAACACCAAAAGATAGCTCTTATTTTTCTAAATCAAATGACTATTTATTTGAAATTTTTGGATAACCAGGGAATTAGTTAAGATTTTTCGAAGATCGACCAATCAGAAAAATCCAAAATCCACATAGGCATAGAAAACTTGCGAGAGAGAGGGAAAAGAGGGTTGGGCCTGAATGACACATCCCAATCAGAGTCGGTCATGTCAATGGGTCAACAACTCAGTTGGCTTGCTTCATAACAAAAGATAATATGGGAAAAAAGACCATACTGCCCTGGAGAAAAAAAAAACAAAATGGGTGAGTGAGGGTGATATCAAGAAAATATGAAGGGTTGCCCCCTTCCTTGTTCTCGCATGCCATGGCCGTGAGAAACAACATGGATGAATAGGGTTGGATTTGGGGGAAAATAGGCCATCGATCTTCAGACCATAAAAACAAGTCGATTAAGAAGAAGGGGTCCCAAAGTACCTTTTCCTCAAAGCAATTAGTCGGGGATGATGAGAGCAGAGAGCACCACCTTTCGCAAGCCAAGGAGAAGAACCAGTTCAGCGATGGACCAATGTGCGACCAAAGAAGAAATTGACAGAGGAGGCGGGTTTAACGAAGAGAAATGAGGACCTAGGTAGTGATATATACGTGTGTGTGGGTGGAGATCCAATGGAGGTAGGGGCCTTGAGGGGTAGAAGATTGGAAATTAAGCAAATTGTGTACAAGGAACTTCACAATTTGATTTTGGGCTTACAAGATGTGGGATTCTCTCTCGGTTACAATGGAAATTTTTTTGAGAAGTTTCAAGCATTGTGGACCAAGAAAACCCCGCCGAAAGAATCACCTTGGCCGGAATTACTGTTCATCTATACAGACCTCTCCTACTTGAGGTAGGAGATGGGTTCCACACTGTCATATGATGGTCGGATAGCCCATGATGGGCACGAGAAAAAGAAACAAAGTGTGACATATTAAATGAAAATCAAATCTGATTCGAATAAAGTGTGAATGCCATTATTTCTCATTTTCTCTCTCTTTGTTTGAGGGTGCAAACCAATCCCAAATTAATTGAAATTTTGTACAGAGGCCAAATTAGGCATGTAGATTCTGAATATGCAATTATATTTGCCTATTGAAGACTTTTGATGTGTTAAATAAATCATATAATATTTTCTCTTTCCTCATGCATTAATGACTTTAAGATTCTCCAAATTTTATAAAACTCCACCCACAATTCATATTTAATGTGTTGGATACAAATTTTCGATTAATTTTACATGTTGGAGTTTTTTGTACAATTATTTAATATTTTGAAGGTTCTACACACTCTCTCTCCTGATTTCATGTTTTAACCAAACATCTTCCAAATTTGATGAAAATTCACCCAAAGGCTATATTTATTATGTAGATTATGAATCTAAGATTATTTTCCTCTTTTAGAGTCATTTACTATTTTATTTGTATTTTGGGGAAATCTAATATCTTCACTTTCTAAATTGAATTAAATTAATTATTATTATGTGAATAATGTGAAACTTGACTCCCAAGGCAGTTGGGACCCAAGGAACATGATTCTTAACTTAGATTCTACTTTTGGGATCTCTTTTAATGAGTTATGTCATAATTAATATTTGGGCCCATTAATACTTAAGTTATCATATTATTTCACTATTATCATTATTGCTCCTCCATTTATGTTCCATAGCTTAATATTATCACCAAAAGAATTATGTGTGATTATTTGCATGAAATTTTATATAATTCATATTATCTCATGTGACATATTTTATGTGTCTATTATTGGCTCAAGACTAATGTGAGAACATTCGATTACATTAGGGTGATTTATACATGCATTAGCTCATTAGGGTTATACCAAACATCTTTTAGGCCTAAACCTTAACATTGTTTGGCTAAGTCCAAAAGGTCAAACTTCTAGGGTAGGGTTCGAGATCTAGTATGTTACAGCACACCACCCATTAAAGGGATTTCATCCTCAAAATCAAAACATTCACATAAAAGCAAACATCTATTCACCACCCCTTAAAAGATTCATCTTATTAAGTCAAAACTATTCTTTAGGTACAAAGGGTTCCACTATACTTCCTTACATCCATACATAAAATCATCATGCAAAAAGGGAAACATAACTTGTAAAGCCTAACCACAGAACTATGGATTACCCTGATCTTGTTCATCCTCATTAACTTCTTGACCATCCAAAGAAAAAACTCTTCCAGCTCGCCTTTCCACAGGTCTTCCTTTGTTATTGTTTCCATTATTCTGACAAGGTACTTAAGGCTCTTATTGTTGAGCTGGTAATTGCCCGTTATGAAGCTTGGGGCACCTAGGTCAGATGTGTCCAGATTCTTTGCAGTAATGACATATTAGTAATCTATCCTTTCTTCGAGCAATGGATTCCTCAGATCAATGATCACCTTCAGGGTGCTTCCTTTTATGATTGTTCTCCTTGTGTAACTGGAAATCAGGATATGATTCCACAACTAAGGCCTTATCCACCATCTGTTGAAAGGCCAAGGGTAGTTGTGGAATGAGAGCATGATCCATATTGTAGTTGAGTCCTTTAAGGAATAGGTCATCCCTACACTCTTCACTCAAACCAACTGCATAACATTCCAACAACAAAAACTTTTGTACAAAAGTAGAAACATATAGGGAACCTTACTTCAAGTTGTAGAACTCGACTTCTTTCTTCTTTAGAGTAGTAGTGTAGATGTACTTTCCATAAAAGAGCACCAAAAACTACTACCAGGTCATGGTTGAGATGTCATGAGTTCTTGCAATTCCATTCCACCAAACTCTAGTTGGTCCATCAAGAACATAGGTAGAAAATCTGACCTTATGATGTGGAGGACACGCCATACCATCAAAAGTCCTCTCTAGAGCTAACACCCAATCATCTTCTTTATCCACCAACTCTGGCTCTCCTTCACCCTTGAAGTAGGGTGGTTTCATCTTCATGAACTCCATGATTGAGTACTCCTTAGGTTTGTCGGACACATGTGGGTTGCTTAACTTCCCTACCATGGTTGTGGAGAGAAGCTACCTCAACATGGTCAACTCTTATTCGGGAGTGATGACTATTCCCGTATTAACAGCAGTAAAGGCCGGAGTTTCTTGTCCTGCTGATGGTCCACTTCCTATTGGAGGAGTTCCTTGTGTCACTAGAGTGGTAAAGGGTGGATCCATCCTTTGCATCCCAAACCTAGGGTTCTGGGGTGTCTCATAACCGTACTGGTTGTCAACACTCAAGTTATCTCTCGCCATTAGGGTTTTTTCCTGCACAAGGAAAGGATACTAGGTATAAGCAACCTATGGAAAAAGGAAAACATCCTAAGGGAGACAGATTGAAATAGTTAGATAACTGACTGCTAAGTGGCTCTGATACCATGTTGTAATGAGTTGGATCCCAGAGAGGAACCACTCCCTACTAAAATAAAAAGGCAACATCCCTTGAACCAAACACCACATAATTTTTTTGCAAAATGGATGATAAAAAATTCATTCAACATGTATGTATCATAACACAATAAGTAGCAACGGAAAAGAGATTGTCTAACTATTACAAAGCTTTATATCTTTATACATCAATACACCACCAAGGGTGAGGTGAAGAAAAACTATATTAAACAAACAAGGATCCAGCTGAGGGTCATCTAACCACTTCTTTCAAGTCTCCTGAAAGCTCAGCTACAAAGGTTGTTGTCCAAGTCCACCTTGCTATCCTCTCCTTGATCTAAACTCGAGGATGGAAGCATACCCCACAAAAAGAGAAAGAAAAGAGAACATCAACAAAAGTTGGTATGTGCATACCAAATAAGAAAATTGAGCAATACATGGAATTAAGGATGACAAATATAAAAGGCTTCCCATAGAAAAGACAAGGGCTACCCAAAAGGAAATAAAAGAAATGAAGTCAAAAACATGATAAATAAGAGCAAAATATAAGTTCAAAGCATCCATGTGTTTCATCTGTGACAATACTAGACAATATAAACATGTAGGTAGGAAATAATACATCTACCAAAAATATGAGGTGAGCGGGAACTGTATAAATCTCCTCTAAATATGGAGTGGGTAGGAACTGTATACATCCACCCGAGTAGGACATGATACACATCTTCTCAAATATATTTTCATATGCAAGAATTATCACCTCTACACTCATATGTGGGAATGTTCACATCTACATAAAATAACATGTAACATTATACTAGTAGTCACCACATGATGCATAATAATAGAATAAACAAGTATAAACAAATAAGAATGATGAGAACATCCATCAAGTATAAAGTGGGATCAGAGGATCCATGCCATCACACAATGTGCCATATACACATCCACTACCAAGGTGGGAAAAGAAGCACATATCATTAATTAAGTCCAACACGCACAAAGCATAAGAGAGTCCAAAAGAATATCAATGATCAAATAAGGTAGTTCACATGAACCATGATTTTTAAAAGAAAATGAATAATGTGTAGACTAATGTCCATAGTACCAAGAGAATGATGAAACATAGGCTAATTGCTCAAAAGAATAATTGGGGATGCAAACATACCTTTCTCAAGAGTCTAAACAGTCCAGAGTCAGTCCTATATCAAAGCCTAGGTTTTCAAAGAAACTATTATACATATATGTAGAATTAGGGTTAGCCCTTCATCAATTATTCAAAACCCTAAAAATCGCCTTTTTATTATTAGTAAATTAGGTTATCAAAACCATGTCATGTTTTAGGTTATACATTTCTGAGTTCAAAACATATGTTATTATATTTTTCTTGCATGCATATATTTAGTTATGAATTTTACAAATTATTATATGTTTAGGTGAATTCATTAAAATCACATACTTTCAAGATTGGATTTAGGTGACAAAACCAACATCAAAAGATAGCTCATATTTTTCTAAATCTGATGACTATTTATTGGAAATTTTTGGATAACCAGGGAACTGGTTATGATTTTTTGAAGATTTACCAATCAAAAAAATCCAAAAATCCACATAGGCATAGAAAACTTGTGAGAGAGAGGGAAAATAGGGTTGGGCCTGGATGATGCAGCCCAATCAGAGTCGACCATGTTAACGGGTCAACAACTCAGTTGGTTTGCTTCATAACAAAAGACAACATGGGCAAAATGACAATACTTCCCTAGCAAAAAAAACTAAAGGGGAGAGAGAGGGTGATATCGGGAAAACACGAAGGGTTACCCCCTTCCCTTTTCTTGTGTTCCATGGCCGTGAGGAACAGCACGGATGAACAGGGTTGGATTTGGGGAAAAATAGGCCATCGGTCTTTAGACCATAAAAACAAGCCGATTAAGAAGAAGGGGTACCGAAGTACCTTTTCCTCAAAGTAATTAGTTGGGGATGATGAGAGCAGAGAGAACCACCTGCCACAAGCCAAGGAGAAGAATTGGTTCGGCGGTGGACTAACGTGTGATAAAGAAGAAATTGGCAAAGGAGGTGGGTTAAATGAAGAGAAACGGGGACCTAGGTAGCGATATATATAGGTGTGTGTGGGTGGAGATCCAATGGAGGTAGGGGCTTCGAGGGGTAGAAGACTGGAAATTAGGAAAATCATGTATAAGGAACTTTAGGGTTCGATTTATGGCTTAACATATGTGTGATTCTCTCCCACTTACAACGGAAAAAGTTTTGATAAGTTTCGCACATTGTGGACTGAGAAAACCCCGCCGAAAGAATCACCTTGGCCGAAGTTATTGTTCATCTGTGCGGATCTCTCCTATTCGAGGTAGGAGATGGGTTCCACACTATCAGATGATGATCGGATGGCCCACAATGGGTGTGAGAAAAAGAAACAAAGTGTGACATATTAAATGAAAATCATATCTAATTTGAATAAAGTGTGAATGTCATTATTTCTCATTTTCTCTCTCTTTGTTTGAGGGTGCAAACCAATCCCAAATTAATTGAAATTTTGCACAAAGTCCAAATTAGGCATGTAGATTTTGGATATGAAATTAAATTTACCTTTTGAAGACTTTTGATGTGTTAAATAAATCATATACTATTTTCTCTTTCCTCATGCATTAATGACTTTAAGATTCTCCAAATTTAATGAAACTTCACCCAAAAGTCATATTTAATGTGTTGGATATGAACTTGCCATTAATTTTACATGTTGGAGTTTTTTATACAATTATTTAATATTTTGAAGGTTCTACACACTCTCTCCTGATTTCACCTTTTAATCAAACATCCTCCAAATTTGATGAAAATTCACCCAAAGGCTATATTTATTATGTAGATTATGAATCTAAGATTATTTTCCTCTATTAGAGTCATTTACTATTTTATTTGATATTTTAGGGAAATCTAAGATCTTCACTTTCCAAATTGAATTAAATTAATTATTATTATGTGAATAATGTGAAACTTGACTCCCAAGACAATTGGGACCTAATGATTCTTAACTTAGATTCCACTTTTGGGATTTATTTTAATGAGTTATGTCAGAATTAATATTTGTGGCCATTAATATCACATTAATACTTAAGTTATCATATTATTTCACTATTATCATTATTGCTCCTCCATTTATGTTCCATAGCTTAATATTATCACCAAAAGAATTATGTGTGATTACTTGCATGTAATTTTATATAATTCATTATTATCTCATGTGACATATTTTATGTGTCTATTATTGGCTTAAGACTAATGTGAGAACATTAGATTACATTAGGGTAATTTATACATGCATTAGCTTGTTAGTGTTATACCAAACATCTTTTAGGCCTAAACCTTAACCTTGTTTGACTATGTCCAAATGGTCAAACTTCTAGGGAAGGATTCAAGATCTAGTATGTTACAGGTACATATGTGTATGATGTGTGTATATGTACATACTTGTGTCAATGAATGGGAAGAGAAATGAATATGATGAGACTTTCATTTGTATATGTAGATGAGAATAGAATTGCATGTTTGTAATGAATTGTGTATGTGTTCATATGTGCATGTGAAAGAATTTTGTATGTGTGCATATGTGCATGAGAATGGAATGAAGTGCAGATGTGGATTCTTGTAAGTGTTTGTTATTGCATGTTTCGAATGTACTACTGGCATGTTGTTAAGATGAACACTTACAAAGCCTACATATCTGATGGATTGCATGCTTGATCCTTCTTAACTGTTGGACAGCAGGTTTGCAGACCTGCCATAAAAAAATTGTTATGTAAGTTGTCTTAAGAAAGCCAACGATATAAATTTGTGTCGTTAGTTCAGATATGAACACCAATGACACATCTATTGTTGACACCTCATTTTTTCTCACTCGGTAGAAAATCATGCATAAATGTTAATTCTCTAGCTAATGATGACATCCCAATTTTCTTCATTTTATCACTTTCCACATTTTTAGCCTATTTAATCCACCCATTATCACCCATTTTAACCCATTTTAGTATTTTCTGCAAATAAAATCTTTTATCTGGATTGAATTGCAATTTTTGCATTAATTCCTCTTTTATAAGATTTTTTCATAAATTACCTATTTCCCTAATCAGTTATTCCTCCTCTTCACCACAAATAATTCAATTGCATTTACCCACACAAAAGTACAAATCTTTTGGATAATAATAAAGGATAATCATAAATCAATACTTATTCTCTCTCCTTCATTATTTTATTTGACTTTTATTCAAAATAAACCTTTTCAAAATTTTCTATAGAACATTCTTAAAATATCTATAAATTGAGAAAATCAACTTTATGCAATCGGTACGACCGGCGAGTCACAACAATTTGTCGGTGACATGTGGTGGATTGCTTCAATCCGTGATCCATGTCTTGCATACATCAACGCAATCAATCGCCTTTCCAAAATCTTCTAGTTAGAAACCCCAAGTCCAAAAATCCACCTATATAGACCCCCACACCTAACATATTTTAGGTCCCTCTTGTCTCTCCTAAAGCTAGAGAAATGATTGTCTCCCTCTTTAATTTTCTATTTGTTATCAGATGATCCTTCCTATGACGCGAAGTGCTTTACTATCGCTGGTCGGTAGCGCAATAATAACTACTGCTTTATCTATTACATCCATAATTGTTTCTTGCTCTGATCTATCATATATGCACGCTCTTCCTTAAAGATCTGATCTTGCTCTATTGAATATATTTTCTCACAACTCTATCTTTCTACACATCGGTCCTAACCACCAATGATGGATCTTTGCCATGGGAGATCTCGAGGTGATTGGGATCATATTACACCTAAAAACTATCACCTTTAGTGATATGATTAGAAATCCATGTCCATCTCCATCCCCAATGGTCTGCCAACATAAAGTTTCCTTTTTTATCATTTTCCACTGTCTTCGTCAATAACAACCTCGATCACTGCTATTTTTATCTGAGATAACTTAAAAAGTTTCAATACCATTATTGGGTGATATAGGTGTGCTAATCCCTCTTCACTTGTAATAGGATCATTGGGTTCAATCTTTGAATTGACGCGTACCTTTCTTATACGCCCTTGGGTGAAGTCAAAATTGGATTTTTTATGTGTTGTCTCACAAATTTAAAGACTAACTTTATTTTTTTCTTATTTTATGTATAATCGGGTGGCGACTCTGAGTTGTATCAATTTATCATTTTTATATGGATTTCTATTGATTCCATGATCATCAGATGCATTAGATTTTTTGAATTGGGTACAATAGTTTGGTGACTCCGCTAGGGAGTTGTCAGGCGGTCCGAGTTGTGTTTTCCTTTTCATCATCTCATGTTAAACAATAGATTGAGGTTTTTATTTTTTACGTTTGTTTTATATTGCTTACTTTTATTTTTTATCAAAACCCAGAGATTTTCCCCCCAAATTTTTTTTTATTTTGACTATAAATTGAAACAATCTGCTAATTGAAAATTTTGAAAAAAAACACATTTTCTTACCCTACAAAAAAAATGAAAAACACTACGTTCCTCAAGAAAAAAAGATTTTTTTTTCTCTTTGTCGCCGCCTTTTGTTTTTATAGATCTTAATAAATCCGTCAGAATCATCTGTTCCACCATTGAAAAAATTGGTTGGATTTCGCATCACTTCTATTATAGTAGTATGAAAACGGTCATGTTTTCTATAAATCTTTGTTTTGAGGGTTAGCCTCCACTTCTTTTCCAGGTTGGCCTCAGCTTCCCTTTTAAGGCCAGTCTCCACTTCCCTCCCTTTTTCTATTTCTTTCATGTTTCCTTTTTCTTTACCTTTTAGAAGAAAAATTATAACAAGGAAAGAGAAAAAAGGATGAGAGAGGTCTTCAGGATAAGCAAGATCTTTGCTTTCTTAATAATTGCATGATTATTTTGTTATGTGTATAACATCTATCTTTCATGCTTTATTTTTATGGGATTGCATTAGAAGATATTAAGATCTTACACCTACAAAATGCACACCTACAAACTCATGCGTCATGGAATGGGTTCCATTCCTCATGATGGATCTCTGAAAGTGATATGAGGGTTCTATTAAAGATACCAACACAACGTTAAGATGGATGTCTAAAGGTCTTGAAAACACCCCCTCGCCTAGCACTCACTGATTATAACCACCATAGTCACAAGGTGTAATCCAGAGCAATACCAATATCCAAAGAACCTAGATTCTCCCCACGAAGAGTGCCATCACACCATAGAGAAGATAAATACCAACCCCACCTATGCATATCATAGTTGACTGAGGATGTAAAATCACATCAACACTCATGGGTTAAGAAGGGGGGCTTTATCTTCTACATATGAATCTTATGGTTGCTTATTTTTTCATTTCTAAAATTGTCGCTTGCTTTACTAATTTCAAGTTTGTTAAAAGATTTATGCTTTAAGAGTGTAATCATCACACACTGATTGTTCTTCATTTGCTAATGTTTTCGTATTTGAAACAAACTTATCAAATCAACAATCTCATATCAACAATCTTCTCAAAACAACAATCTCCCATCAACAATCTTATGATCTTGCATGATTTCAAACAATATCCAATAATCTAAAAGGATCCCAAATAGTTTCAAGTGATCTCAATCATCCAACAAACTTTAATACATGATATTTTCAAACTTGAAATTTTTTGTGGTATCCAACATTCTCAAATGATCATTTTCATTCAACAATCTCCACTGAACAATCTTTGTCCCCAAAAAAGGGTTTTTTTCTTTCTTTTAAAGAAAAGAATGACTTTCTAAAAAAATAAAAAATCTTTCCAAAACTAAAGAAAAATTAACATTGTTTTAAACAAAATAAAATAAATTAATAAAGAAAACTATGAAAAAATAATTTTTTTATAAAAATATCTTTAAATAATCTCTTTTCAAAATAGAAAAAAATTTTGATTTAAAAAAGAAAAGTCTTTTAGAAAATGAAAATAGATTTCCAAAAGAAAGATTTTTTCAAAACAAAAAAATTCATAAAAAGAAAATAAATCTTTTTTTCAAAAAGAACAATCTTTAAAAAAAGAACAAATCTTTTCCAAAAAGGACATTCTTTAAAACAAAAATAGAATAAGTCTTTTCTAAAAAGAATAATCTTTCTGAGAAAGAGGACACATATTTTCCAAAAAGAACAAATCTTTTCTAAAAGGATCAAATCTTTTCCAAAAAGAACAATCTTTCTATAACTCATGTTTACTCAAGACATACTTCCTTGAATGGCCTCTAACTCAGCTTGATCCTTTTGAAACAAAGCTTCACCATTGCACCAATAGGCTACTCAACCCTCAATCCTAGATATAACTACTAAATATTCACTAAAATGTCGACTCATGCGTCGAGCATTCCAACTCTATTTGATCCAAAGGATTTTCCAGCTTGAATGAGATGCCACCTAGTAGCATATGGTCTGCCCATCTTTTCCTACCGTGCATCCATGTGGTCCCAGACCACAACCTAAAACTGGAAAATCAATGCACCTTCACTTTCTCATCTTTTGACAATCCTAGACCATGACCTAAAACTAGGCCATGCATGCACCTTCACTTTCTCATTTATATAGTCTCGGACTATGACCTAAAACTAGGCCTCTCACCTTGCTCTCATGCTCACATCTATACAGTCTCAGACCATAACCTAAAACTAGGTTATTACCCTAGTTTTCACGCTCATATCTATACAGTCCTAGATTATGAACTAAAATTGGACCATCATTGTACTAACATCCCCCTTTTCATTGTGAGTGCTTCTCTCATAAATTTTCCCATGAGGAGAGAGGAATATCACAGACCCATATCCAACCACAATCTCTGGCACTGAGTGAGTCATGTTGTCTCTAGATATCCTCTTTTTCTTGTGAGCATTTCTCTCATAAAATATCCCCTGAGGAGTGAGGAATCCCACACACCCGTACCCAACCATAGTCTCTGGACCTGAGTGGGTCACCTTATCTCGGGATACCCCTTTACCTTGTGAGTATTTTTCTCATAAGATCTCTCCTAAGGAGAGAGAAATCTCACAACCCATATCTAGCAACAGTCTCTGGACCTTAATAGGTCACCTTTTGTTGGATATCCCTTTTCTTTTTTAGAATATCTCTCATAATATCTCCCAAGAGGAGAGAGAAATCTCACACACTTATATCCAACCACAGTCTCTAGCCATGAGTGAGTCACCTTATTCCTAGATACAACCTTTTACTTGTGACAATTTCTCTCATAAAAATCCCTCTAAGGAGGGAGAAACCTCACACACCTATCCCCAACCATATTTTCTGGCCCCAATTGGGTCAACTTGTCCATGAGTACCATCCTAACTTACCCTTTACAACCAACAACCATGATATACATGCATTATAATGATTCTACTAGACATATCTCTAGATAACACTAGAAAAATCCTTCCATATCATTCAATCTAAGGGCATGTTCCTCCCCTCATACCATTGGATTTGACCATCTATGTTGATACATGAAAAATCCCTTTCCATGCAAAGGGTGAGCTTCCATATTTTGACATGATCTTTGTCCCCTTATCCAAGCAAGGGGAAAGTTACCTTTGTCTATCATGATTTTTGAAACCCTCTTCCACACAAGGGGTAGTTTCTGTTGAATCCTGCTGAGAATTTTTGGGATACAAAAACATGAATGCCATATGTTGAATCCTCTTTCCTAACACAAGGGGGAGTTTCTTTAGAACCATGTTTCTTCCCTTATAAAACTTCTTGCTACACAAGACGCATATTTCATGTAGGTCTCCTGAGCCTAACAACAAATCATTCTTCCTTCTGCATAGAGGATGATATCACAAAAATCTTAGGCAATAAACATTTATTGAAATTTTTGGAAAGATCTTCTTGAGATGACAAGATCTAACAAACAATCCAACATTGGCGGTAATGAATGCACTAGTTGAAGACTCTCGTGATGAGACTCAAGTAATTGCATGATCCATCCAATGGTCACAATGGGCTGAGACACTCGAGTTTGGCAACAAGCAGACAATTAAAGCTAACACAGGTCAGCCAAAGCCAAAGACACATGTGTTGTCCTTTGCAGGTCATGCACAACTATCATCACCATACAGCCTATTAAGTGAACAACTACATCATCTAGTATGACTCCCACCAAGGGTATACAAGTGTAGGAATGGCAACATCTAAGCATCAACAGTATGAGACATCTATGACACACAGAGTTACTCCACATAACAACCAAGTAGATGATCATATAGAAAAATCCAATGAACAATCAAAAGTCATTGTTTATGAAGGCAAAAGGCCAAAATCTACAAAAGGTTAGAATACTACAATTTTAGCGTCGAATAAGATGCCTTATGCAACCAATCCCACAATGTACCCTCAACTTCCACCTTGGATCTATCCTCTAGTTCCAGAACCTTACGGGTACCCACCTCATCCAGGTTTGGTCACAACATCGATATCCACAGTTCGCTTAGAGATCTGACATGTTTTTTATCATAGTCTGAGAGAAATCCTATAGAAATTGGGAGATCTAGAGTTAAGGATAGTAAAAGTCAACACATTCAAAGGTCACAACTAGAAGATCATAATGCTCGATTGCCAAAGCATGATGTAGAGAGATACATTTCCATAAGCGATTATTACTCCCACCATTGTTAAAGAGGAGATACCAATGTAGAAACCAAAGAGAAGGTTCACACGCTTAGGGGCCTCTCTTTGTAGCATTCTTTTGTTGGTCGAGCACCTAGTGATGTTTCTAGACATAAATGAGCCTCATAATCCTCTTCCAAAGAGCTACAATCCCAATGTTCACTATGACTATCACCATATCCCGAGGCACAAAACAAACACATAGAGTACAACAAGAACACATTGATCGATGTAATCACAAAGTTGATTGAGCATCCCCTCAAGCTAGAGCTCTGTCAAAGACACAAATATATCAAGGGCCCTAAAGCATCCGAGGTCATGAAGGATATATCTAACCCTTTTTTCTTTGAAAATCATCAAAACAAAAAAAGTAAAATAAAAACAAGCTTCCAAAATGAAAAAAATCACAATTTCAAAATGAAAAATAGTAAAATTTCAAAAAAAATCATCAAAATTTGAAATTCCACTTAAGCTACATAAGTACCTGGATGCGTCCCCTATGAACCTTGAAGCGAAAGGGTCAAAGTAGAACCATAGGGTATACGATGGAAGGAGAATGACCATTATCTTGAGGCCCTAATGGTTCACAAACCTAATCTTGCCCCTTAAAAATCACTCAATTAATGGAATCATCTAAAGGTAAGAAAGTAGGATGAAACCACATCTCAAAATCAATACATGTCCACTTCTAGGTATTCTAACTGAGTACCCCAGAGGCAAGTTAGAACAGACACACAAAGTCTGGACATCCTAAAAACAAATTTGGGAGTCATTCCCTATATGGACTTTAATGTTTAAATATGACAAAAACCCTGCTCATGGGGCCTAATAAAGACAGGTTGACTAGGTGATAAGGAGACTTGGATCCCTTGCGGCTGTCCATATCTCACCATTTTCTATGATGAACAATCTTGGGGACCACAAATGGAGAATATTCTCTAGGAAACTCCCATTAATATGAAATTCAAGTTCCCATCCTAAGGCTCTGAGCATTAATGTCCACAATGTCAAAGAATTAAGCAAACATGCATCAATTGTGAAGCCTAAAGGGCACCCAAACTTGGAGATGGAGTCTAAAACTCCAATCCTAAGATTCTAAGCATCAATGCCCATGGACTTAAATGCAAAATGATCATATAAAAAAGTAAATGACATTCCATAATGTGGATACATGCTGGTGACACACTACATACACCAGGAAGTGTAGAGAATAGAGCTTATAGGGGTGTCTCGAACACCTAGCGCCTTAACCCAGCTAGGTAGGGAATTGTCACTTGAATACTTGCTACATGACACAACTTGAGTCATACAAGCATGAAACCAAGAGCCATTGGAGCATCAAATCCACCCTAAATGAACCTTCCCCTATTCATAAATATGTCTATGATCATCCTGAGGGAAGAATCAACCAATTCATAGAATACATTGGACAAGCTTAAACATGCTTGGGATCCCAAATCACCTAAAACTCTAGTGTAGAAAAGTGGAAAGTAGTATGAGCATTGTATCTGTCATTTTGTGATAAAATAAACTCCTAACTAACATGGGCTACCACCAACTCATCTAAGGGGTCTCGGTCTAGAAAAGTTGATTGTTGACCAGCAGTTTAAGTCCAAAAAAAATAAACAAAGAATAAAAGAACCTCCAAGGGTCAAATGCTAACATCTTCTATAGAAAATAGTAACATAGGAATCCACAAACCATGGTATGTTAAATCAAAAATCGAATCATAATTCAACTTTGCAACATCTTCTTACTGGGTAACATGATTACATTACTATCAAAAGACGAATTCAAAACTTTCAAAACAAAACAATGGGGTAAAATGATACCACCATAGCTCAAATCATGATAAACCCTAACCTAAACAAATACCAATGATGAAAAGAAATATCAGATTATAGTGGCACACTCTACTTAGGCATCATAGATCATTTCATCATCAAGAAGGTCTCCTTCAAAAATCACAACATATCTCCACCATTAGAGTCTTTCAGGGAACTGTTAACAAAAGATTATAGACATCAAAGACATGATGAGTTGTTCAGTATAGTGACAAAGTCTGACTCAAATCTATCTCCAGCAAGGCTTGCATACATATTTAGAGAAAGTGTCAAACAAGGAACATCATCTCTTGAGATACTAAAACCTTACATGCTCTTTAAGATAGATCTACAACCCATGAATGAGGGTTACCTCCTATCAGTCAGCAAAGCCTCGCGTGGCATGCTCTCCACACAATAGTTACTCAATTAACAAATGACCTTATAGAAGGACATTCCAACTACAATGACCTCATATCACCTCAAAACACTCCTCTCATAGTAGATCCAACATGATACAACCTATATTGATGACAACCACAAAGCAACTTCAATCCTCTACCTTCGAAGCAAGATGCACTGATCAGTTTGCACATGCCCACCAAAGACCTGTCAAAAACACAACATCAAGGACACATAACCAAAGTAGATTGAATGATGTATAGGGCCTTGATTCTAGACATTACCATCATCAAATCTTTTGCAATGATATTCCTTTCCGTCAGAACAATTGAAGCTAAGGAGTTCAAATGTGAATGCCACCTGCATTAGGCGTCACTGATAAAGCTTGATTTGGAATCATCAACCGTGTGATTGGTGGAAGCACACCTGCTTGAGATTTTGCCTCAACGTAAAAATCCTACACTCTTCTAGGAATCCTCAACAATGACCACTTCTACAAATGATCATTTCCAATCTCTTTTGGGTCCTAGACCATGACCTAGAATTGGACTAATCATGCATCTTCCAATCATTTTGGGTCTTGTACCATGAAGTAAAACTGGACCAATCACATATCTTCCAATCTTTCAGGATCCTAGACCATTATCTAAAATTGGACAAATCATGTATCTTCTAATATTTATGAGTCCTGGACCATGACCTAAAACTGGACCAATCACATATCTTCCAATCTCTTCTGAGTCCTAAACTATGACATAAAATTGGACCAACTAGGTGCTTTACATTTCAAAATTGTATTATAGTCATGGATCATGACCTAAAACTAAGCCAAACCCACACTTACATTTATAAACCTTTTTGGGTCTCGGACTAAGAGCTTAAACTAGACCACAAGCCCTATCCTAAATAGGCACCTTTACTTCTAACCAAAAAACCCTACGCTCGTGTAGGGACCTATGATTAAGCCCTATTATTAGTAGGCACCCCTACTTTGAAAGCCCTATCCAGAATAGGCATTTGATTTCTCAAAGACCTACGTTCATCTAGGCATATACGTGATCCACACCCTATATTATGTAGGCACTCCCAAACTAATCTCTTGATCACCTCTGAGGCCTAATTATCATCTAGATCCTGAATCATGGATTGTGGTACATGCTACTCAAATTCAAAATTTCATGATCCGATTTGACCCTGATACATCCATGCTTTCAAGCCCTATCATTCATAGGAATCTCCTTTTTTGAAATCCCTATCGTGGGTAGGCAACTTCCTTTGTTAGATCCTTACATTCAGGTAGGCATCACCTCAAATCCTATTGAATATGGGCACTCCCCCAAAAAATCCTTATCCTGAATAGGAATTCCCTCTAGTTTAAGCCCTACATTAAGGTAGTCATCTCCCCAAGCCCTATATTGAATAAGCATTCCATCCAATTCAAGCCCTACATTTAGGTAGGCATCTTTGCAAGACTTATCTCGAATAGGCATTTCATCTAGTCTAAAGACTACTCTTAGATATGAACCTTTTTTGAAAGCCCTACATTCAAGTAGGCATCTCCACAAGACCTATCCTGAATAGGAATTCCCTTCACTTCAAGCCCTACATTCATGTACCCTATCCCCAATAGGCATGTCCTCTAGTCTATACCCTATTCTTAGATAAGAACCTTTGCTGAAATCCCTACATTCAGGTAGGCACCTTTATCAAAGTCCTATATGGAATGGGCATTTTTTCCAGTGTAAGCCCTATCTAGAACATGAATATCCTCCAGTCTATCGTACATCCAGTATGCACCTTTTATGAAGCACTATCCCAAATAGGTATTCCCTCTAGTTTAAGCCCTACACCCAGGTAGGCCCCTACTTCTAGTCACTATCAATAATAGGAATCCCTCTTGAACTAAATCCCTACGTTCAAGTAGGTAGGCAGACCAAATCCTTATACTCATATAGGCATCTATGATAAAGCCCTATTCTAAATAGGCATACATTGACCGACTCTGACAAGTTTGATGTGTCCTTTCTTGAATAGGAATTCTTCATGGCCCTTCCTGAATAGGTGTCTCCTTGAACTCAATCCATAGGTAGGCACACCCAACAGAGCCCTACTTTCGAGTGATCACTTCTTACAAAAACCCTATCAATAGATAGGCACCTTGATTAAAGCCCTACGTATAGTAGGAAAATCTCGCTCTTATCGTGTTGAACCATCTTGTATTCAAGAGATGTTGTAGGGAGAAGACAGTTGTCTGATATAGTCATTGGTCATAAAGTCCATTTTAAATCTGGAACTTGTCTTATGCCTAAACTTTATTTATCTTGAGCATTTTTTAGAAACAAGAGAGGCTTTGAGGAATAGACAATTGACTAATACAGTCATTAGTCGTGGAGGCTAATCTTATCAATCTTATCTAGGACTCAATCTTATCAATCTTACCAATCTTATCATTCCTATCAATCTTATCAGTACAAGAAGATGCTCTAAGGATTAGACAAATGATTGATATAGTTATTGTCCGTGAATGTCACCTTAAATTTAGAAACTTGTTTGATACCCAACATATCCATCTTGAGCACTCTTCTAGAGTAATCAGGTTTATGCTTTTGAAGGTCCTAACAAGCAACCTGGAACTCGTAGAGTGACATCCTAATACTCTGTTGACCCCTACATCTGGTAGGATCTTCCAAATGATCATATGACTTTCCATATCTATCGATCCTTCTTTTAAGACCGATGAGATTCTTATATCTTCAAATGTAATCTGACTCAATATTACTTTGATAATCAACCCTTCGTAGTGGGATGTAGTTCAAAGGAAGTTTGATTGAATCAAGTAATAACTAGAGACTCAAATATAATCATTCATTGACACTCTAGGGGATAAAGGATAGACCAGTGGAGGAACACATCATCAAGGTCCCCTTAATACTGGATAATCACCTGATGCCCAATATTTAATTTTTAAGAACTCTTCCCACAAACTCTATCCTATATGAATCCAAATTCTCTGAGGAGCATATGATTAACTTCCTACAATCATTGGTTGTAACAGCCACCTTAACCCGAGATATTTATCTAGTCCCCAATATCATTCATCTTGATCACATTCAAAGAATTAGAACAACCAAGACATTACTTTCGAAGATCCTAACAAGCAACCTAGAGCTCTTTGAATATCTAGATGATGCTCTAAGAATTAGACATCTGACTGATACAATCAGTGGTCGTTAAGGCCACCTTAAATTCAAAAATGTGTCTAATTCCCAACTTTACCTATCTTAACTACTTTTGAAATCTAGATATTTGTTTGATACTGCAATATGCGGTCCTAGCTCATGACCTAAAACTGAAGTAATCGTGCTTACATTTCTAAATCAATCTATGGACCCAGATCATGACCTAAAATTGAACCAATCCCATGCTCATATTTCATGATCAAAGATCATAACTTAGACTACATCAATCATGTCCTGAACATATCAAGATTTCTAATTCCTACATCTGATAGGAACTTTCAGTTGATCAAATATGCTATCATTTTTATACCTAGAGATCATTTCTTAATAGCTATGTAGTTCAAAAAAATGTGAATCAAATCAAGTTAGAACTAGAAAGTCGAGGATAATTGTTTGTTGACAATCTAGGGGAACATATGATTGACCAATGGATGAATATGTCATGGAGGCTACCTTAACATTGGAGGATCACCCGGTTCCTGATCTTTAACATTCTTCCTATGAACTTTATCCTACGAGATCACACATGCTCTAAGGAAAAAACTATTAACTAGCACAGTCACTGGCCATAAAGGTCACCTTATTTGGGAACTTATATAAAACACCCCAATGTTCAATCTCGAGCAATCAAAGACATCTTGCAGGTAGGCAAACTCACCCGATTTTACCTTCTTAAGGTTGTGGTCTTAATCCTAATTTGATGCACTTCTCCATTTATAAAAAAATAAAAAAAATAAAACTTAAGTGGGTAGAAAGAGAAGAGAGACGATGAATTTTCAAGATCTTCACATTCAAGCAGTTGCTAGAATTCTCAATGATTACATATTCATGATCTTAATATATCTAACAAACCACAAATAACATCTGCTTTTTCACATCCACCTTTCCTCACTAAGTCATGAGTTAGTAGGAGAACCAGACATGCACTAGTTTAAGAACTGAAGCAATGATGAGATCCACTTTTGTGGCCGATAAACCTCTTGAGACTCATCAAAACTCTAGGGGAATGAATGATTGGTCAGAAATAGGAAATTGCCTAAATGATAGGTTACCCTTGCTATGGAGAAATCATTTATACCCAACAGTGTCCTCACTAATTCATCCTTAGAAAGAAAAGACATCACCTATGTTTTCCACCCTCCATAAGGTTCATCAGAACACCTTTGAGGAGTCCAACTTATTGGCATTTTGTGACAAAAAATAAGGGTATGCCTTGGCTCAAGTATGCAATTCTCACCCTTATCTCAAACCTTGTCTTGAGGGACAAACTGTTGACACCCCATTTTTGCTCACTCAATAGAAAATCATTCTTAAATGTAAATCCTCTTTCTAATGATGAAATTCATCCCATTTTCCAAATTTTATCCCTTTTTCCACATTTTCCCATATTTCCCCACATTTTCTACATATTTAATCCACCCATTATCACTCATTTTAACCCAATTCGAGGCTTTCTGCAAATAAAATCTATGATCTGGATTGAAGTGTAATCTCCCCATCAATTCTACTTTTTATAAACCTTTTTCATAAATTTCCCAGTTGAATTATCCTATATTAAATATTCCATTTTGACAAATAATGCAATTGTCTTTTTCTGCACAAAAATACATATCATTTGGATAGTAATGAACGATAATCTAAAATCAATAGCTTCTCTCTCATTCATTATTTTATTTGACTTTTATTCAAAGTCTGTCTTTTTCACAATTTTCTCTAGAACATTCCTAAAATATCCATAAATTGAGAAAATCAACTTTATCTAGCATGATCCACCAGGTGGATCACAATAATCAGCCGGTGATACGTGGCAGATTGCCTTGGTCTGCGGCCATGCCTCACGTGCATTGGCGCAATCCACCGCCTTTCCCAAAATGTTCCTATTGGCAACCCCAAACCTAAAACCTACCTATAAATAGACCACCATACTAAATGTATTTTAGTATCCTCCTATCTCTCCTAAAGCTAGAGAAACAACTATCTCCCTCTTTTATTTTCTACTTGTGATCAGAGGATCCTTCTGACACCAACTACTCTGCTGATGCTGGTAGGTTGCACAACAATAATTGTTGCTTTCTCTATTATGCTTGCTCTGATTTGTTCATTACTGTTTGTATCGGCACACTCTTTCTCAAAGATCTGATCTTGCTCTACTGAATCTCTCTCTCACTTCCTACACATAGGTCCTAACTGCCAATTATGTATTTATGTCGTGGGAGGTCCTGAGGCGATTAGGACCCCAACACACCTAAAAAGTAGGACCTTTAGGGATATGATGGGAAAGCCATGACTATCTCTAGCCCCAAAGGTCTGCCAACATAAAATTATCTTTTTATCATATTTTATGATGTCTTCATTAACAACAACCACAACCACCATTTTTTATCTGGGATAACTAAAAAGGTTACAATATTGTTATTGGGTGAGAAGGGGATGCTATTCCTTTCCCACTCATAAAAGGATCACTAGATTTTATCTCTAAATTTATGCATACCTTTCTTATTCATCCTTGGATGGAGTCAAAATTGAGTTATAATGTATTTTTCAACAAATTTAAACACCAAATTTGTTTTTTCCTAATTTTACGTATAAAATCGGGTGGTGACTCCGAATTTTATCGATTTATCATTTTCTTCTTACTTGTTATTATTTCTATGATCTCAGGATCCATTGGATTTTTTTAGGTCGGATATAACAACTATCCTTATCAGTTAAATTTCAAATGATATGGAAATACAATGTTAGTTTTCTCTCAAGGACTGACGGCACAAACTACTCTTCATTGTCGACTGTTCTTATAAAACCAATGACAAAGACACACTACTACAGAACATGCCTTTGGCGTCGGTTATTTAACCCCCTTTGGCGACGGTTTTCAAGCGACGCCTATGTGGGAGCCGCTAAAGGTCGAACTCTTCGGCGTCGGTTTTCTAACCGACACCTATATGATATATAGGCGTCAGTTATATATAGTTGGCCGACGTCTATAGGGTTCACGCCACAAAAAAGAGCACCAACTAGGACACTTTCTGCGTCGGTTAACAACTGAACAACCGACGCCATACTCCCAGATGACACGGCCGTGCTTCGCTGCACGGCCGTGTTTAGTACTATAGGTGTCAGTTTTATACGAATATGCGACGCCTTTTCCACCATGGCCGTGATTTCCTGCACGGTCGGGTTGTTTTTCATATTAGACGTCGGTTTTTATCCAATAACCGACGCTGTAGGCCTTTGATGACGTTGTTCTATAAATAACCGACGCCTATACTTTAATTTTTTTTTCTTATCAGTTTGCAGGCCTGCTGTGGCTGGTCAGCAGGATGAGAACCTGCAGTTCAGTTTTCTGAACTGCATGTTTACGACATCCATTGATATCAGCCTACAAACAGGCCACAAACCTGTAAAATCAACAAATATTTTTTTACACAAGTAGATACCTTCAGACATCAATTCAATTCTCACATTCACACATGTAGAAATATTCAGACATGTATAAATATTCAAAAATATTCATTTACAAAATATCATTCAGCATCACTATCATCATCCTAATTATATCTTACAATCGCCACTGCTTGTATGGATTTTGCCTATTCTTCTCTTACTTCATTTAATGCTTCCATCGTATATGGAGCATGTACATTTTTAAGCGTTTACCTATAGTGTGGTCAATTTTAAACACCTGTAAAGAGAATGATGTATATATAAGTAATAATATAAAAATAAGATTGATATATTTCATACTAACTAATGAGACTATATATAATACCTCATGTATGCTATTAATATCCAATGTGGCATGTCGGATAATCATCTACATAAATCACATCACATAGTATGGGCATGCCCAACCGTTGTCTTGTGTAGCGCACTATAAATTGAAACATACAAAATATTAAAAAATACAACTAAGCACAGTTCACATAAATAATATATACATTGGAGTCGGAAACTTACTTTTACGTTCTCCCAAATTATTGGCTGGTTCTTTCTCCTTGGGACATTTCCTCCAGCATTTTTGAATGTATCTAAACCCCTACATGTTAATGTAACACAGTAAATTGCATAATTAAATAGTAATGTAATAACAGATGTTAACAGATATAAAAATGAAATATTTCTCACCAGAATAATGACATTCTCAATGTGTGTCCAATTTTAGTGTTCAATGTACTTCCTGTAGGATCTAGATAATAAACAGTGAACGTCCCGGGGACAATAACTAGTAACTCCCAATGTCTAGCGCTATAGGTAAAAAAGTTAAAAATTAATAACTCAAAATGCACAATAAAAATGGAATTTTCTTAAGTCCAAATTATAAATAAAGTAAACTTACTTGACATTGAATGGAGCTATTATTATCGTCTTCTTTTGCTGACCGAAAATTGTAAAAGCATCTATACAGTATTGTTGAACACTATCAGGGTTTTTAGCTACCATACTAATCAATGATGGAATTAAAAATCCCACATGATCAAATACAAATTGTTTGCATTGATCTTTGACTAAGTAGCTACAAAACATATATTACGTATGCATTAATATATAAGAAACTAGATCACCAGATCTTACACAAGGTATATGGATGTATAAACAAGATCTCACCTTATCCATGTCTCTATCATTGATGTATTCAACCAATCATACATAAACAGCTCAATAATATCTTGTATAAATAAAGAGCTATCGTATGATTGACCTGCATAATCTGCTTCTAAAGAAATAACTATAGGACAATGTATATTATGTGCCCGTAGCCAACATGCCATTCCCCTACAAGCAGGACCTAACGGGTATTTTAGGTCAGTTAGAACCCAACTTGGTAATGCAAGAAGTGGAGGTGGAGGCCTAGGTGCTCTGGGTGTCTTCTTTTTAACCTGTATATATAATTTCAGATCAGTTGACCTCATATATACACATTAACAATCTAAAGTAATGTAAATTTATCTTACAATTTCAGTAGTGTAGACGACATCTGCTTTGGGCCACAATATCACCCCGCCTTCTGCCTCACCAAGTGTATCAATATCTGGGTGGGCAAATGGCAATGCAGCTTCCCTCCAATCAGGTAATACACATATCAGGCTCACACGAACGTAGCCCTGCGGCATTGGAGTCCCATGAAACGTTGCCCCAGGAAGGGACGGGTAAGCCCGCGCCTCTGCAACAACATAGTCTTACATTCTTAAGCGACATGGCTTCAATGCCTACAAATTTACGTAAAGAATGTTATACATATATACATATCATCTTGAAAAGACTAGCTACAATGTCATAAACAATACTTACAGGAGACGTGCTAGGCGATGGGTCTCCAGGATTACTCGCAGTCTGTGCATCAGGAGAAGAGTGGGTCGCCATAGGCTGATTGGAAGCCTGAGATGCCTGCCACCGTACTATTTCTTCTTTGACCTTCTCAGCAACTATATCATTGACCTTCTTTGCAACTATATCCTCGACTCTCTTATTCTCCTATACATGGATAAAAGAAACATTAGCTTCTTATTATTGAATTCCCTTTTGCAGTAACATTCTAAAAAAAGAATAGGTTACCTCTTCTTGTGAAAGTCCCGCTCTGGGTTTGCGCTGGGATGGCCCAAAGAATGCTTTGATGCCCACACCAGCGCCTGCACCCCTAACACGTCCAGGATGCTCTGGGTTACCCAGAGCAACTGTCAATTCATCCCTTGTGCCCTGAGGGATGAATGTGCCTTGTTTCCTCTGCTTGTGCAGCTCCTGCTAATCACCATCAACAGAAATTGGTAAGTTAACACCACAAATAATCAATATTCAAATGATTTCTCTAAGAGTTGTATTTTACCATTTTCGCAGCCGCCTCAGCAGTTATGGGCTTCTTTATTTCACCCTTCTTGTTTTGCCTCCCAGCTATTCAGATATCATGGCGAGGCATGGGTGTGGCAGACTCCTAAGTAGCAGCAGACTCCTAAGTAGCCGCAGACTCCACCTGTAGTCTTTGGCAAACGCTTGCATATCCCTTTGGACCCATAGTGTGGTCATGCACATTCAGTGCACGCCTTGCTTTTTGCACGTCACTGAGGGCCTAGTTAGTATGCACATTAATGATTTGGTTAGTAGCACTAAATGTTAATCTTGAATAGGTGAATACAACATATATTAATTAAATTGGGAGTGACGCCTAATACCTTGAATTCTTCAGATTTTCTTGAAGCAACAAAATTGTCCTAATCTTCTTTGTCCAAGAAGTTCCACTGCTCAAGGGCTGACTTCTTCTTCTTATCACCATCTTTTATGTATTCTCTGTTCAGATTTGTCCTATAGTTCCTAAGCATCTTTCCAGCGCGTTGCATCACGCTTTTACGATGCAACTTCTCATCCAATGCAAACAGATTCTGTAAAATAGAATTCTTATTAACTAGTATCCAAAAATAGAATTGCAAATAATATAATTTGTAATCTACATAATAGAATTGCAAATAATAATAACTCACACATAAATCCTTCCATATCAAGTCTTTCTTCGCCTGAGGAACTTTATGCCAATCATCATACTTAACACCACAATGGCTTCGAGTGACACACCCAAGATAGTTTACAAAATTATTGTGGTTCACTCCAATTGCATTTCCTCCATTATCAAACTCAACAACCAATTTGGATACACTGCCACTCAGCGCTATTAACTTCTTCAACATAGTGATGCCCTTTTCTTGTTAAGTGTTTGGTGATGCGCATCAAGTTGCTCCAGTGCTTCAGTGGGTACATGTGCATCATCAACCTCAAATTTGACAAAAATAAACACACTGAATTAGCCCAATATAGAAATATCAGATATATGACATAACTAGAAGATAATGAATTTTATAGAAATACAGGATATGTTTCTAGAACTTACATTGGTATCCTCGCCATGCTCGTCATGGACAACATGCTCATCATGGACTTCATGCGCATCATGGACATCATGCTCATCATGGTCAGCCATCTGAAAATGTCATTAAAAAGGCAAACATTTAGCATTTGTATTAACTAGAAAAGGCAAACATTTAGCATTTGTATTAACTAGAAAAAGGCAAACATTTAGCATTTGTATTAACTAGAAAAAGGCAAACACAACGCTAAGCTTTGTTTCCTTCAGGAAGCATTTCTTTCAACAAAGTCAACAATTCAGTGAAGCTTTTGTCGCTCCATCTATTGTTAGCTTTCAACTTATACAATCTCAACACAGTGCTAAGCTTCGTAAACTTAGCACTGCATGTGTATAACGGTATCTCAACATCATGCACAATGTTTCTAAATATAGGAGGTGGATCGGTGTGCTCTACCCTACAACTATCCAACATCGCATCAACGATGTCTACTGGAACTGGTTCGTTCACATCTACGTCATCGGAGGCAATTTCTTCTTCCACCCAAGCACTGCTATCGGAGTTTGAAATCTCTCCATGCCAGTGTCATTCTGTATAGCCTTGTACAATCCCATTGCACATGACATGACTTTTGATTTCCTCACCAGTGTTGACTTTCAAGTTGTTACCGCAATGCCTACATGGACAATAGAACCTATCTGTAGGTTTTTTCCTATGCTCCTCGACAAATCTAACAAACTGATCAAGACCAGATATAAACTCTGGGGTGCAGCGATTGCGAATGGACATCCATGATCTATCCATTCTATGATAAAAAAGAAAACAAGTATATATTAGGACAAGATTAGGGTATACACTTACATCCTATCTAAGATTTACTCTTATTATCTACAATGAAGCCGGACTCCATACAAACAGTATATAATTTAGTAATTGTTCATTCTAATTTATACCAATGTACAAGTAATATAAAGAACAATGATTGTTCATTTTCTAGGCCAACAAACACATGTGATGTCATTATTATATATAATAAATGTGTACCACCTATACACATTATACACTTACATCCTAAGTGAGATTAGGTGTTCAAGAATAGTCCCAAACCGGGGAGTATCCAAGATTTACTCCTAATGAGTAAATCTTGGACGGGTTTCTAGGCCAACAAACACATGTGATGTCATTCTTATATATAATAAATGTGTACCACCTATCCCATCCTTGAACACCTAATCTCACTAGTAAGTGTATAATGTGTATTGGGTTTTCGAGAAAATTTCGGCAGCATTTCCCCGCTGTTCTCTAAGTACATATGTACTTAGAGAACAAATGAGGAAATGTTACCAAAATTTTCTCGAAAACCTAATACAAATTATACACTTACATCCTAAGTGAGATTAGGTGTTCAAGAACAGTCCCAAACTGGGGACTATCCAAGATTTACTCATAATGAGTAAATCTTGGACGGGTTTCTAGGCCAACAAACACATGTGATGTCATTCTTATATATAATAAATATGTACCACCTATCCCATCCTTGAACACCTAATCTCACTAGTAAGTGTATAATGTGTATTGGGTTTTTAAGAAAATTTCGGCAACATTTCCCCGATGTTCTCTAAGTACATATGTAGTACTTAGAGAACAAATGGGGAAATGCTACCGAAATTTTCTCGAAAACCCAATACACATTATACACTTACATCCTAAGTGAGATTAGGTATTCAAGAACAGTCCCAAACCGGGGACTATCCAAGATTTACTCCTAATGAGTAAATCTTGGACGGGTTTCTAGGCCAACAAACACAATAATAGATATGTACATGTTAGGGTTTCATCACGATTAATGTTAGGGTTTCATCACAATTGATGTTAGGATTTAATCAAATCAAATTAGGATGCTACAATTGACAAGTTTAAATCTTATTTCAACATGCATCAAAATTTACTAAATTAGGCCAAACATTACGATTAGAAGCACAAATATATGACAAATATATGCAAGCAAAAGATTTGTTCATATCCTAGGATTTACATAAAGCATTACATAAAAATTTGTTCATATCCTTACCAACAACAAGCACGGCCGTGGCTGTGTTGGCCTACCACGGCCGTGGCTGGAAGTGTTGGCCTACCACGGTCGTGGTAGGCCAACACAGCCACGGCCGTGCTTGCTGTTGGTAAGGAGCTAAGGAGAAGGAAGCAAAGAGGCTAGCCAACCTGAAGCTAGCGTGGAGAAGAGCGGTGGCGAGCAGCGGCAGCAGTGACGGCGAGCAGACGAAGAAGCCGAGGGGCGGGCGGCGGCCGGAGAAGCAACAGACGGCCGGAGAAGCAGCAGACGCCGGCCGGAGAAGCAACAGGCAAAGAAGCAGAGCAGCGGCGGCAAAGAAGAAGCAGCGCCGGCGAGCAGAGCAGCAACACCGTCGGCGGCGACGGCGAGGCGAGGCGAGGAAGTACAGGAAGCAGCTAGCGGGCGATGAAGACAATGAAACATGTACCAGTGCGATCGAACAATCGTGGGTCTATTAAGTTTGTAAAGGCGTCGGTTATCAAATACAAACGACACCTAAAGTCTTAGGCGTCGGTTGATAGTAAAACACCGACGCCCAACTAGACAACCTTTACCCTAAATTTTTTGGCGGGAACCATTATCAGCGTCGGTTATCGAAGGATAACCGACACTGAAAGTGGGACTTTTCACACAAATTTTCATGTTACATAGGCGTCGGTGAATTGTTAAAACATCGACGTTGTAGGTGACCTAAAATGTTTTTGCCCGAAAATTGGATTTCGCGGGCGATTTTAGGCGTCAGTCTGTTATAACCAACCGACACTGAATACAAAGCGGTACCCGTGTCTGGCTGGTCTTCGAATATAGACGTCAGTTTGCATAAATAACCGACATCTAATATTAGAGGCGTCAGTTTTCCTAAATAGTCGACGCCCCGAAAAGTGACACTGAATGTTGTTTCTGTAGTAGTGACATACTTATCAATTAAAATTTCATTAATGTTAGATTATAACGTCCGTTTTCTTTGACACTAACCAACATCACAAATGTACGTCATGGACTTCTTTAAGAAAGACCAACAACTATAACCCAAGAAAAATCTTATTTCATTGTTGATAGTAGATTACATTGTTGGTTTATTTATGTTAAATTGACGGAAAATAGCTATTTTTATGTCGATTTAGCCTTTCATAGCAATCGACACCAAGTTTGTCTCATCGATTGTCTCTTACTCTAGAAATCGATGACACAAGGCTCCAGCTGTGGTGTCTCTCACTTAGGTGTCGGTAGCTAATTGACGACGTATGCTTAAAATAACCCACATTACTAAGTATATATGTACTACTGCATCTTCCCTTAGTTTTCCATCTCATCCTCTTCTCTTGCTTAGATTAATTGAGATACTCTCTAGACCATGAATGTTACTATAACCTAGGCCCCTACTTAATTTGTTTGTTACTTTTGTCAAGCTTTGTAATGATCTTCAAATGGTTATTTATAGGATTTGCCGTTAAGGAAATCATCATCATTCTAACACACCAGTGATTGAAAAATTGATTGTGTTTTACAATTGATTTGGTTATAACATCCTATACTATTTTCAAATGGCCATCTATATGCAGTCAAATAATATAGTTGATAAAGTTCAAAATCCAATGCAAAGACGTAGACGTGATATGTGTCGTATATAGGCTTCTATACAATTTAGTTGTACATGTATCCCAAAATTACAAGATGTACAAAGAATGTAGAGGGGCAAAGTAGTAATACAACTTGTTGACTCCATGAGTAAGATACTGATAAGTGATACAAGAACATAAGTTGATTGGACAAAGTCATACTGTTCTTACAAACACCCCTCCTTAGGAGTTATAGATTGAACTAGCAAGAAGACCACAATAAAATGAAGCTTCCTAAACGGAACAAGGGGGTTGAGGGGTATATATACGACCCACTTCATCTCCCTTTAATGCCAAGTCTAAAAGTCACAAAGCATTACAAACCTCACAAGATGCATATCAAAACAAGAACTATAACCTTGGCCATTGAAGAAGGAGATGATGAGCTACAAGCAACGCCTCGATATCCATAATGTGTGAGTTCGAACACCACATGGTCCAAAACTACTACTCACATAACACTCTAATTTGGATTGCTTAAAGAAGAAATTGCCTCTTTAGACCCCCACAACGATGACACGAGTTGAGGATGGAAGGAGAGTGAACCCTTATTCATCTCAATAGGGACCGACTTGGCCTCAAGTTATAGAAAAACCCTAATTTAGACTAGATCTCAAACTAGTCACAACCAGTTTCATTCCAATGGAATAAATCATCATCGGTCATGACTGAAGTGAGAAATGCCTACGTGCTCTAAAAGGAAGCCTCCAACGCGATTTCATTTTGGTGTCAAAAAAATAGGCTTTAACGGGTAAAATGATGGGGGAAGGGAGTAGTACAGACACAGTAATCATGATTGACAAGATTCGAAGAAAGTTCCTATGGGATAACAGGGGTAAACACATCCACCTGACCAATTGGAGATCCATCACAACCCCCATTGACCAGGGGGTGGGGCATCATTGACATCAGATTAAACAATGTATGCCTTCTCCTCAAGATCATTGCACAACTTTTCCATCGTAGGAACTCCACCTGGTCTGACCATGTCATACCAAAATACTACACTCAACAACCCCCATGACACCCTATCAAGAGGAAATTGGCCTCCCCCCTATGGAAACACCTCAACAAAATTCTCTACCTCATCCAAGAAACAATACACAAGCCGCCACACAGTCACCTCAACATTCTCTTTTGGTCTGATCCATGGTACTAAAATCAACCCATCACCAACTTCTCCATCTCACATGCCATCCCACGCTCTCTTCAGAATATCAACATTCAGAGAGCCCTTGCTCTTAACAACAGCCGCAGACACAACACCCTCAAACATACATTGGCACACCAATTCCCCATCATCCCCACCTCAAATGTAATTCGAATTTTAGAACATGATATACGCTCCCAAGTGCATTGGATTTGGGCCCTAGATACTCTACCAAAAAAACATACAGATTCTTCTCCTATAGAGGCTACACCAATCCCATCGCACACATATGGCACACAAATATCCTCCTCAAATTCAAACTTTTCAGATGGTTGCTATGGAACAATAAGCTTCTCACAGATCAAAACCTTCACAATCGGGGTATTCTTGGACCATCCAGATGTCACCTTTTCTACATGGACTGTGAGGACATCCACCACATATTCCCCCTCTATCCCTACACTCGAAACTTCATGCAAAATTTTCTAAATCCCACACACCTCACCCAGCCCACACTTCGAGAGGTCATCACTACACAATTTGCAAAAACCACATCATCTAGATTCAAAATTAACCACACTTCTACCACCATCATCATAGCTTGGCACATCTGGAACGAGAGAAACCATCGTAGATACCATTCACCTCACCCGGACGATATAGTTAAAACTAACATACAAGCTACTTTACTTCATGTTCGCTCTGCCCAGGTGACGACGATAGAAACAACAGCTCCGCCCCATCTCCCCTGACGAAAGATATGAGCTTCCACACCTTGATCCGCACATACACTTTGGAGGAGATTGAATGTGACGATACTGACCTCTAAAGACCACGAGTGGCTGATTGACTTCATTACCCGCTATAATGCCCTAGACACTTTTTCTTAACTTTAAATCTCATTCTTTAGGGGCTTGTTTAAGAGGTGCCCCCTCCATAATCACATTGCCTATTGCCTAGCTCTCAACACACTGCTGGTGTCTTGCAATAAAAAAAAACGATTACCCAGCCGGCGTTACTAGCATAGAAGAGGACGGAGGTGTAAAACCGCCGCCGAACAGAGGGCGCAGGAAGTGCGAGCCTGAGGCATGGAAGACGCAATCACAGCCCCGCCACCACCCTCCCGCTTCTTCCAGGAAGACCTCGACAACTTTGCCTCGCCGCCGCCACCTCTCGCAGCTCCAGTCGTCGTCCTCCCAGCCAACCCTTCCCTCCCGACCCGCCCGTCCCTCCTCCTAATCGCCCTCTCCAAACCCTCCCTCCATCTCCTCCACCACTTCGCTGACAAAACACTCGTCGGCACCTTGATCCTCCCAGAGTGCCCCCTATCGGGCAACTCCATCGTTCCATCACTGATCAACCGATCCTGCAACCTCTACGCAGCTGGAATCGCCGTCATCGCTTGCGTCCAGTATGCGGTGAGTCCCGAGCGGTGCCGCGCAGTGGTGAAGGCGCTGCTGGGCGGGATCCGGGCGGAGCGGGTCGTAGTGCTGGACTCGATCCGTAGCCAGAACTTTCGCGGCAGGTTGTCCGCCGACGAGCCCTTGGCATTCAAGCTGGAGACTGCGGAGGAGCGAGCCGATGGCGGGGTGGTCAAGGGCGTGGAGTACTTACCGTCTGGGAGCGTGATGGACGGACTTGGCGCCGCGCTGCTGGCTGAGTGCCAGTTGAGGAAAGTCCGGGCGACACTGCTGGGGACATGGCCGGAGAATGTCGATCCGGCAATAGTGGCTGGAGCTATCGAAGGGCTGCTGCCCGGGCTCAAGGCTGAGTCTGGGTCGGGGTCGATGTTTAGGGTTTTGCCTGTGGACTCGGATTTGTATTCTTGAACCTGAGTCCTGTCAAGTAAACAATTTTAGATGTGTCTTTCTTTCTGATTAATCAAGGCTGGCTTTGCTACAAACGGAAGTAGTTTTTCTTCTTACAAACGTTCAGTTGTGTGTTTTTTACTGGGAGACTAGATTGTATTTTCAGCAAAATATTTACAAGTTTGATAGTCGAGTAACCAGCCTTGAAGTTTTAGCAATTAAGAAATGGAAGGCTGAATTTTGAACACCAGTTGCCACAGCGAGTCTAGACAACATTGATCCATATACTGGACTCACAGGCGATGATGATATAAATACTAGACACATTGTAAACATATCCATGTGTATGCTATAACCACTTACATGCTGTACATTTCGTTTTACATGTATAATTGCTATAAGGGAGCAGCCTACCCACAATTTAGTGAGGTGGCAGACTGCACATACTCACACGAATCCCTGGTCACCCCAAGGTTCAAAAAAGATTCGTGTAAAAAAAATTCTTGCATGTACACTTCAAGACCTGCCATCCCCATATTGTATCAGGCCATTCCTTTTGCATGTTAAATGTGGTGCTGGCTGTTTTCTTTGTTCCCTTCAATCTAATTGCTCGTGTGGTCTTCCATATATTCACCTGAAAGTGTGATCCAAGAGCAAATATACTATCAATCTCAGTATTCGGTAACCTCTCTCCTCTAGAGTATCATACTGTGTTTCCCCTATTCCTTATTAGTTGTCTAAAATGTCTGTAGTAATACACTTATCACATGATTGTTGCAATGCAATGTCTAGACAAGTGTGGATCTAGTCAAATGTAACCTGGGCTTTCTGAAACCGATAAGATATTGAGTATCGACACACTTACTTGACCACTAAGATATGCATACAACTTCACAAAACAGCTGCAGAGCTGTCGGAAGCTCTTTGCTTCATGCCTCATTAATTTAAATAGCTATAGGCAAGGTTTAAATCAGATATACTTCCTGAACTGGCACAAAATTGAAAACAAGTAGTACTGTAACACATTGTTTTCCGATCTGTATCTATGTTCTGTTTGCACTTAACTTGCATATAAACCCCGTAAGGAATGCTACATATATCTGGAGTTTTGTCTAGAAAAACTGTGTATATTTGAAATGTTAATGGAATTCTTACCCATGAGCAACTGTACTGCTGCCTTCTTTAGGAAAGTGATCTAAAGATAAGTTCTTTGTTCATTTCTGTAATACCATCATCATTAGCATCGTCTAAGCCTTATTCCCAACCACGTTGAGGTGAACGACATAGACCCTTCTTTTCCATCCAGCTCTGCCGTAGGTCATATTCTAATTAGATATTAGGAAATTAAATATTTCTTTGTAAGCTATAGCCAAGTTAATCAAGGCATGCCTCTTCTTATACGGCACTCGAGTCCATAATATTACTTTAACATGTTATATGCACTGTTGGATTTTATAAATAGCTCTCCCATAGAATCAATTGAGTCTAAAAATGTCGTTTTATCGTTTTCATGTTCTTGGTTGTATTTGATTTTATGGCCATAATAAACTGATGTACAGGATGTTTGCAAGCAAGGATTTTAAGTGTATGACTCACGAAGGGGTGCTTTTGTCATATAGCAACATGAAGCGCAAGACTTGATGCATCCAAGATACATGCCTCAAAATTGTGTTACACACATACACACACATGCATGTACTGGTCGCTTTGGTGCCCTAGGCAGTCCCCTGGGTTAAGTATCAAAGGCGCCTAGCCTGGGTAAGCAGTTTAGACAGTTTTGAGCTGGATTTGGGCTGTCCCTAGATCCATTAACCCATTTAATGATTAATATTATGTACCCTTTCTTGTCTTTTCTTTGTTGCTGCTTGTCAACCTTTTCCCACTGCACGGGTATGTTTTTCTTTTCTTATTTTGTTCTTTTTTTTTTCTCCCGCACTACTAATCATCATCATCATGATCTAGACCTCAACCCCAACCATGTTGGGGTCGACTACATGGATCCTTCTTTTCCAATCAGCTCTATTATGGGTCATACTCTGATCAAAGATGCGAAGATACAAAATCTCTCTTTATAAGCTCTTCTCAAGTTAATTTAGGTCTGCCTCTGCTTCTTTTAATTGTGCTTGAGTCAATAACCTTGCTTCGAATAGGTGTATTTGTCGGTCTGCACTGCACATGCCCATCATTACTACTGCTGTTTGTTTTTTTTCCTTTCTTCTTGCTCACCCCACGATGCTGCTACTGCATTTTTTCATTAGTTCTTTTCATCCCTCACTGCTGCTACTGCATTCTTTCCCTTCTCTCTGCTCCTCTGATGTTGCTGAAGCTCTTGGCCCAATTACTCTTTTTGTTGTTCTTCTCTATACTCTACCCATGTTGCTGTTACTGGTCTTTTTTTTCTGTTATTCTCCTTTTTCCTCTCTCACGGTGTTGTTGCTATTGCTCCCTTCACTTTTTTCATTCTGTTTTTGTTTCTTCTCATGAATATATTTTCTTTTCCTACTGTTTCCCACCACCTCTTCCTACTGTATCCTTCCCCTGCTGTTTTCTAAACTCACGAGCACAGTCTCAAACCTCCTCTCTGGTGTTCTTCCACCTCATCCAACTGATTCTTCCCCTATATCTTATTTCGTCGCTCTTCCGACTACTGATTCTTTATCCTCCTACATTTAGTAATATATTCTTTTACCTGCTATTTCCCCTACACTTCCTCCCACGCCTCCTAGCTATACTTTCATATTATTTTCTGCTTCATCCTCTTATATTATATGATGTTTCTTCTTCTATCTCATCCACTTTCTACTGTTTCTATGGCTCTTCTCTTCTTCCTCTTAACACCTACTATTGAGGTTGCTGTATTGATATATTAGTGTGTACCTTTTTAAGGTTATCGACAAGAAAATGGTATACCATATAATAAGGATTGCAAAACAAATATTTGATATTTACATTTATGTTATCAATGAATTAAAAAACGGCCGCATGGCCGCTTAAGCGGGCAGCAAAGCCCACCCGCCTAATATCGCCCTTAAGCGCCCGCTTGATCGGATTTTCAAAAACGCCCGCTTTTTTCCCACTTCACCCGCTTTTTACCCGTTTTTTTCCCGCTTTTTAAAAAAAATGCTGCTGTAAGCATGTAATGTTAATTAATTATACAATTCAAGTAGTATTGAGTATAATATATATGAAGCTTGTATACATTAAATGTTCTATGATATACCTAGTCCTACTTTAGAATGCAAACTTTGTATGTGAGTTGTATATAATAGCGTACCGCTGTAATATATCCAAGTAAATATCATATTACTCTATTATACTTCTAATGATTTTACTGATATTCTTGCAGATTTCGTTCATTAGTAATTGATACTACTGGTTAGTATTACTGATTTCCTTAGAAATATATTTTTTATATACACATACATTTAATTTTGTATATAAATATATAAGTTTTTAAGCATCCACTTCTTCAAAAATCTCCCGCTTAATCGTCCGTCTGCCGCTTAATTGGCTACAAGTTCCGTCCGCACGCCTCCCGCTTCCCACTTTTTAAAACATTGATAAATATGCAAAAAAAAAAAAACTCCTAGAAATGCCTAGGGTCTCCTGGGTCAGACCAACCACCTAGAATCTAGACGCCTAGACACACACACTCACAAACACACATGCACACAGACGTCGGGCATACACACACATGCTCAATGCACATACATACACAAATAGTTATTATGAAATATTTACTCTTTAATTTGTAGCTGAACAGAAAAATAAGGGAAAACAAAAGAAGGTATGATTTGGTTAAAAACATAACAAACAGGGGACAAAAAGGTGAAATTGTAGTTAGCAAATATATACATTTGAAATTAATTGTAAGTTTGAGTTTTTTGTCTTTCAACAGATCAAGAATATATAAAATTTTCAATAGGAGAGTTGCAATCAACTACAATAAATGCATATAGAAACGTTAAAGTACTTGGAAGATTCAAAACTCGTTGCTTAAGAGATTATAATGCAAAAATGAAATTACAATAAAGAACTGAGGCTTACCTCTCGATCAATGCCTAAGTTCCTGGTCACACGCCTCAGATAAGCCAAAATCTAGGACACCAAGGCTTAAGCCTCGCAGGAGTAAAGATGGTGGGACTTTTCGACAATGGTTGCATGCGTTTTTTTAGGTTGCCATTTACCAATATATACAACTAAGCTGCTGAAGTTTTTTTTTATCATGTAATCTTACCTCATCAGATTTGGATCACAATTCCTTAGTGCGCATTTTTGTTGTTGGAATAAGTGGCCTTTGTCGGATGATGCGACTTTTTTCTTGTGTGGATTTGAATGGAACTAAGGACAGGGCCAGTTATTCCCTGCAATGGTTTCATTTCTCAATTCTTACATTGTATTCAGTTTTGTTTGGAGGTCCCGGGGGGAGTGGGGGGGTGGGGGGGTGTAGAAAGGAATAACTTCCAATATGTTTTTAAAGTTTACCTTTAGTTAGATTATTCCTATCTAACTACTACATTCAAACACGTTTCTCATCGTATTTCTTTCGATTAGACATTCTAGAGGAGGTATGTTCCCTGCTCAGGTGAATGCCCAGAACAGAGGAAATTAACTAGCACATTTTATTTTAATACTAGGCTACTAGCGCACGGTTTGATCATCATAGTTCTGCTTTAATAAGGAAAATCTGCCAGCATATTTTTTAAGAAAAGGAGTAGAACATAGTTTGATATACTAATTCTCCACTATTGGATATGACATGCTACTTGTGAGGTTTGTCTTTACTCTCCTGTGATATGACCTCTCTTCAAATGTTGGTTCATGCAAAAAGCATTTAGATCGACCTAACGTGTGATAAGAGAAGTTGAATGTGGTGGTATCAGGTTGCGCCCAAGTAATGTGGGGCTATCCTTTCCTAGTGGTTCAAACAAGTATTGTAACGTTTCATGATTTGAGGCTTCATATAAAATGATCTTAAATGAATGATTGGACTATTCATAACGCTAAGGTACACCTCCTTTTCAGGGAACCTATCACTAAAGAACTCTATGATTTAAGCGTACTCAACCCATAGTAATATCAGGATAGGTGACTTGTGGGAAAGTTGATCGCGGGTTGTGAGTGAGTGATGACAAAGTGCGCAACTAAGCTAGTGGTGGTCTATGAGGCCACTTGTCATTCCTAAAATTCTACTCAGAGCCTTAGGCAGTGGGTCCAGGTGTTACAAATAGTATAATTACCAAAATCCCTTTAGTAGATGGGACCCACACGAGCATGTGGCATGTCAGTTTTCAGTCGTGCAGTCTAGACATGTCAGAAATGACTTTCCATGGTGATGTAGCCACCCTTGCGTTGGTAGCCGTGATCTGGAGCTGAGTGAACATGGGTCATTTTAAGTCTATATTGAAATGGTGAATGATCGTCAGAGCCTATTGTTGAGCCTTGACGAGGATGTCAAGAGTCTTAAGTGCGGAAGATTTTAATGCCCCAAGTCTTGTGGCCTCAAATAGAATGTGATCTTGAAAGGAATGATTGGACCATATCACCAGGGTGCACCTCTTTTTTTGGAATCACATCACTAAAGAACTATGTGGTTAGACGTGCTCAACCCAGAGTAATACTATGATGAGTATGTCGGGAAGTCGATCTCAGACTGTGTGAGTGAGGACAAAACGCACAACCAACGCTACGGGTGGTTTGTGGGGCTAATCATCATTCCTAAAACTCTACTTTAAGCCTTGTGCGGTTGACCCGGGTGTTACAGCTGCCTCGAGTGGGCTAGAAAGGCCTAGTGTTTGAAGGGAAGCTGACTATGATGGTGTGGTGCCATCAGGTCATACCCAGACAGCTTAGAGCTATTTCCTTGTGGTGGTTAAAGAGCTGCCTCAGGCTATCACATATAACGGCTAGAATGGCAGAGAACGGATACTTAAGCCATGCTGGGGTGTTTGAGATATTGAGCTCAGTATGGCAAATAGCTTTATATCATAAAATGATGCATTTAGGAGCAATTAGTGAACAAATAATTGTTGTGTGGGTATCCATGAACGGATACTTGAGCCATCCTGGTCTATTTGAGATATTGAGTTCAGTAAGGCAAATCAGTTTATATCATCCAAATGATGCATCTGGTAGCAACTAGTGAACAGATAATTGTTGCGTGGGTATCCATGGGGAAATTCCGCCCAACCATGTTTCTGCGTGTTTATGCCTTGTAATGTGTCTGTGCAGTGATGTAAACACGCATGGCCCACTCACTGACTGGAGTCAAATAAGTTGAAGCTTTAGAGATGCGAGGAAACATAATATCTTACAATCTATCTTTGCCTTGTTCTGGCATTCATCTTGCAAGTTTTTACATTAATGTGCTATGAAATCCAATATAAGTGAATGACATATACTTTCCATTCATCTATATGTAACTGGGTTGAGGTTGCAGTGTGCGTTTTGTTTGTATGATCTATTTAGTATCAACTATTTACCGCAATAAACTTTCTAAAAAGAATATATGCTAATTAAAAATCTATTACAGAACATCTATTTTATTATTTGTTAGAAGAAAAGGAGGTATTAATTCATATAATATGGGAATGTATCTATGGAGTATAGACCCCATGTAAGCCAGAGTTCATTAAGTCAGTCGGCTCATTGATGTTCTGTCAGGTCAAGGTCTGTGTCTACCTCTCCTATACGTGAGAGGGTCTCTCTTGTATCAAATACATTGTATACATTGAGAATATATTGTCCATGTTGTCTTCACGTTATCCGTTCCTTTCCTAGTAATAAATTTAAAAAGCAGGCCTTTAACTCTGTACACTTTTTTCCGATACACCTAAGGTTTGAGACTTGTCGTCTTATTAGTTTTTCCTATTGACATTAAACGATGTCTTATATGCACTGACGGAGCCATGTAGAGGCAAAGGTGGGCACATGCCTTACCCCTCATTCTGATTTTACATATAAATGTCTACGGATTTGTACAATATTGAAGGATACATCTCCTATGGTGCCTCCCCTTCATCGTCAGTTGTAGCTTTACTTGCTGACGTGCCCAGTCAGGCCAGATTTCCTGGCTCCGTCACTGCTTATATGCTTTGACCTAATAGTGGACGTTGACAAGATAATGTCCTCAAAGAAGACAATCAAGCAGAGAAAACCAGTGCTAAAAGAGCTCACCAAGTCCAACAAGACAACATGACTGCACTTCCAGGTTATGTGATGTAGATCAGGTTAGAAAGACAAGCCTTGAAGGGGATCAGGTACTGACGCCATCAAGTTTCTGTCACAGTTCTAGTGATCTAAATGGCACTATTAGGCTACGGGATACAAGGGTTGGAAAGGTTCTGACCATCAAGTTTTTGTCAGTCAACTTGGAGTTCTTCCTTTCTAGTGATCTGAATGGCACTATTAGGCTACGGGATACGAGGGTTGGAAAGGTTAAGGCATTGAGGGTTGGTTCTCAGTATGGACAGCATCCTCTGGGATGTATCATGTAGCTGCTATACCAGTGATAACTTAATTTTTTTTTTTGAAATTGTTTTTCTAATTATGTTACTGAGGCTTCCCTTTTGACGCTCCATTTAGATAGCATTGACGGTGTATTTCAATACCCACAGAGGCGATCTTCTTAAATTCAGACAAACTACTTAGTAATGATGCAAGTTGCTTTCTAATATGGAGACCATTGTCACAATTTCGGTATTCGGGATACGTACGACCAAGTTGAAAAATTCGGAAATCAGAAATTATGTTGGAAATTTGGATAAAAATCGGTCAACGTACGGTAAAAGTTCAGTCAACTATTCGGAAAAAAGTCGACAAAAAAATAGATTATACATGCTAGAATACATTTGAGTGTCCAGATCGCACGAATACACTCAAGTGTGTTTGCATATCAAGACTATTTTTTGCAAAATGTACACCATTAATCTTCACTGTCATACTATAACTAGGCTACATATAAATTTTGAGTCCATTTGGATGAGTGTAAGTCACTCATCCAAGGGCAACAAAATCGACGTGCGAAATTAATTTGAAATGCATAATTTTTGCGGTCTTTATAACATGACCTATAAATATCCAAATGTGCTCAAATTTTACGTATGAGCTATTCACAAGATGTTTAAGAAGATCAACGGATTAAATTTTTGAAAAAAAATATTACATTATGAAAAATTACTTGACTGTATTCTGTTCTGAATACACTCGAGTGTATTCTAGCCTGACTCTCTCTTTCTCTCTCTTTATATATATATATATATATATATATATATATATATATATATATATAAACACATACCAACATATATATACACCTACACATATAATGATTGAAAATGACTAAACATCGAACTGGTTACTCTAATATTGGAAGAAGGGGAAGAAGTGGGAGCAGCAAGCAACAGGCACAAATCAGGAAAGAAAGGGGAATGGATGGTAAAGATGGAGTGTACATGTAGAATGTCGAGGGTTACTCCTCTTGATGTGTCGGGGGATAGAGGAGGAAGGCTGGACGGTTTAGTGGAACCCTGCTACAAGTTAAAAAGGACGGGGATAAAACAAATGTGAAACAAAAGTACAAGACTGTTTAAAACGGCAAAAAAATATATTAAACATGTTTAAAACACAATACGCGAATAAAATGCGTTTAAAATGTATTATTCGGTTTGGAGTTTAAAACGGCCGTCATATACGACACGTGAATAATACACGTTTTATATGTGTTTAAAAAAAAAAACAGAGTATATTGGAACTATGGTACTGGAGACATTGACCTACTCCACTTCACAACCTTATTTTGTCTATTGTTCATCTTCGTGTCTTTTATATTCGTGATAAATCTCATTTATCTTTGTAATCTGTTATACGAGCTTTGGCAATATATGTATTTTGAACAGACAACTGCACACTGCAGTTCAACAATTGGTTGCCCCCTTAACTTGTTTTGAAATTGCTTTGCAAAAAATAATTTTGAATAGAATTCATAAAGACGATAGCTGTTATATAAAAAAGAATGAAAAACTCGTCTGCACTTGTGGACGCCGTTCCTCTATACTCTGAATTATGACACTCCATGCTCTTCATGCCCCTCGATTCTCATGGTTTCTTACACTCGAGAGTCTGCATACCAATTATATAGGCACGTTCTGTTCTGTTGGTTTTGGCGAGCCATTGTTCTAAGACTGCATGCAAGTATAAGTGAACTTGGATTTTAACCAAGTTAATGCAACTTGAGGTCTGTGGATGTTTGGAATTTTCTAATTATCATATCTAAGCATGCTATGCTCTATTGTTCTCTGTTTTAAGCTAGAAGTTGTGTAAGCTAGCCCATGATATTGTGCAGAGAGAAAGATATTTTTATATCTGCAAAGCCCCTTTTTTGTCTAATATATTGTTCTTCTTACTAGTTCTGGTGGCCAACGGAATTGCTCTGTTCAAAATTATATTTATCATTTCTTCACCATTGTATTCAACCTGTCCAATGCACGCAACATTGTTGTTAATGTTGCTGTTGTCTCCATTGCTGCTATTAGTGGCCGGGTTGTTGTCGCTGCTGCAGGTGCTACTCTATGGTCAGCGTAATCAAATATCAATGTTGTCTTTGTCGATATAGTTGTTGTAGTGGGTAGTAGCAGCTGCTACCGTTATTTTCTCACAGATTATCTAATCATAATACGATCCTGCTTTCAAGTTTAGGCCCAAGCTGCTTAAGGGTATAAACATCCGTCTTTCGGATGTCAGTTCATTTCCCCGACAAAGGGAAACCACGTTGCAATTCTCTCGGCTAGGAATCAGCCTAGAGTTAAAGTTGGGTAGAATAACGAGGGATGCAATTTATATACTTGCGAGATGCCGTTTCAGCTAGAATTCGTTACTGGGTTTTTTGACGGCTGCGGTTGACTTCTGTGACTACACTGAGAATTCAAGACCATGAAGGCTTTTGACGAGGAATAGTCATTATATTCCCTAGGGACTTTCACATTAACAAGTAACAAAGAATTGCTCCTATATCACTATAGAAAGGAGGGCATGTGTGTTTTTAGAACATTTCTGATGCTGCTCTTTGGCTACAACAACCCGTATGCGCGTGGTTGTCTTTTGCATTTTTATTGTTTACTGATGTTTATGTTAGCTCTTGTGAACGTGCGCAACCATTTTATGAGCATATTTGTCTATTCCAAACCAATTCCTATTCTATACAGATATGAAGTGAAAGCTGGATGAAATGATTGCCGGTTCTAACATGATACTAAAACTGCCAATGTACACAAATCACCGGCGCAGAGATTCTACACACTGCCACTTCCGTAGAATGTACTTGTAGCGGATCAGCGACGTCGCAGCTATATTTTGCAGGGACAAGCCCCACTCCAGTATTAACTCAAAGTCAATGCTGATTCGAGATCTAAATCAAGATCTAAATTGACTAAATTCTTGTTTTGATGATAACTACGCATTTCACTTATTTATGTCTAATGCCGATATAGAACACTCATATGGATAAAAAGCTTTGAATCATTTCCTAGAAAAGGAGGGTACTTTACCTTTTTTATACAATGCTGAACGGACAACCTATGTATAAAATAAGAATTTTTGGATTTGAATAATTTGATAATTAAAATTGGAAATTCCAATTTCAAAGAAATAATCAAAAAAAATTCTTCTACTTGAGTGATTTCAAAATAGGTATAGATACACTCCAAATGTCCTAACTTGTGCATCCTATCTTGAAGAAAAGATAAGTCAAAATCAATACAAGTATATGGAATACGGTGTATCTCTATTAAAATCATGTTGTAACTCACTTGTAATGATTGTACTACTAATTAAGCTTAGAAAAAATTAGGAACACTTAAAATGAATATTTAAACACTTTTATGGTAATTTTCAAAATTTATTACAGAGATTTTATCGGTTACGTTTCATTTAGTATAGACTTGATGGATTTGGGAAAGTGTTAGGTTCGTCTAAGATTATCTCAGGTCAAACTCGACTGACACCCTACAAAGTCAAACTAAATTTAAGCCATGGCCGAGTTTCATCCAGGATAAATTTGAATGACACTTCAAATTTGATTTGTTGCATAGTACTATCGTTCGAGTTTTCCAAAAGTAAACACGACCAAAGGCACTTTACAGAGTGTACAGAAAAAATATTTCTAGCTATTGGAGTGTTGTAAAATTGAAAATAGTTTCATTGCAACATCTCAAATGATTAGAATTCGTTTCTAAGTACATCTATTGAATAGTAGACATCTCCTACTATAAATAGGACCACTTCAGTTTCATCCCATGGTTAACCAAGCATTATGAAGGTACCTATATTATAGTTGAGTGCATCCAAGAGCCTACTTTCACTCTTAAGCTTAATCACTTGTTATACCCATTAGAGTGAGTAGGAGATATGTAAGAGAGCTAGTCCTACAAGTATATCTTGTGAGGCTCTCACTTCCCCCACCTCCCAATCTTTCTTTCTACCATGAAGATGAAGGTTCTCTTTCTTGGCTAAGAGAGGTGAAAAAGAAGGAAAGGAGTCCCTTGGTGAAAACTTCCCTTTAGCAAAGGTGAAGTCAAAGGTGGAGGATCCAAATATAGTGGGTAATTTTTTCAAGACGGAAGACTTGTTGCAAGAGTGAGTAAGTCCTTGGTGAAGACGGAAGATTTCTGACAAAAGTGGTAAGTCCTTGGTGAGGTTGAAGACTCTTGATTTTGCATAGATAGTCCTTTGATAGGTTGTTGGCTCGCTTCTTATTAAATAGAAGTTTGAGTATCCTAGGCCCAGAAAAGGAAGATCTTATTGTACGTCTTCTAATGGAGTATAAGTATACAATGATTGCAAAATCCTAGAGCTTGACCTCTCTAGGTAGTGGATTGACTTTGTCCTAGTTTGGAGATTGAGAACACTCTACATGGCTTATTTTTGTACTTGTTCAATCTCTCTCTCCCTTGTGATGTATGTTTAGTTACACTCAAAGTTCATATTTGCCATATTATCTTAGTAATATCTTGAAGGTATAATGAATTTTGTTTAAGTGCTTTTAGATCTATTCAGCCTTCTTCTAGAGTCCATCCTAGATCCAACAATTGATATCAAACATGTCTTCTCCAAGCATACTTCCACAAGTAGGAGATGATTGGAGATATGATCGATTATCAAGGTGAAAGATACTTGTTCAACATTCCAATCTTCGATGGGATTAACTTCCTCTATTGGAAGAGAAGGTTGTAACTTCCTCTAATAGAAGAGAAGGTTATAATTCTGCATCCAAGGATCAAGTCTTGAGATATGGAGAAAGGTGGACCTTCCATACAAGCTACCAGAGACAAAGATAGAAGAACGAGATGAAGCTACCTTAAAGAAAGAAACCTTGAATGCAAGAGCCATCAAAATTATATATGCCTCCATACCCCCACTGAGTTCAACCAGATTTCCTATTATGAGACAACCCATGAAGTATGGAGAAAGCTGTATCACTTATAAGCGGACAAAGAAAGTAAAGGAAAGTAAAGTATACATGCTCAAAGGCCTCCTTAAAAACTTCAAGATGGGAAAGGAGGAGAGGGTAGCCGAGATGTACTCAAGGCTCAACACCATTGTATATGGTCTTGCAGTTTTAGGTCATCCTATGGCTACAGGAGAGATAAACTCAAATATCCTTAGAACTTTCCTAAAGAGTGGCAACCCAAGGTGTCTTCTATTGAAGAAGCAAAGTCTCTTAGTGATATTCCTATTGAAGAGCTCATAGGAGATTTACAAGTCCATGAAGTTATACTTGACAAGCATGAGGAAGAAGAAAGAGAAGAAGAAAAAGAGCTCAAGAAAATGAAGAAGGTTGAAATCAAAGTGCAAATTGAGGCTATTGTTGGTCAAGATTCACCATCCTCTCAAATGGAAAAAGATGCCATGTACTCCAAGGGTAGACCCTACAAATGCAATTATTCCTCCTCTATCAGGTGCTTCAAGTGTGGAAAGAAAGATCACTTCAAGGAAGATAGTCCACAAGACAAAATGACCCATCATCACAAGAGAAGATAAGAGAAGCACAAGACGAAAGAGAAATGGCAAAAAATCTTTAGTGACTCCTCCAACTCAAGCTCAAGTGTAAAATCTAGCCCTAGCTCTAGTGAAGATAAACAATGTAATTTTTCTCTCACGACCTCAACAAGTGAAGACTCAAATGAGGTAAAACTAAACTCTTTAGATAAAGAATCTTTAATTGTAATTATTTATGCTACTTGTACCTCTCTTAAGTCTTATCAAAGGAAAAACAAAAATCTTGCTAGAATTATTGATAATTTGCATGTAGAAAAAGATAATCTTAAACATGCTAATATTTGCTTTCTCGATGACAATAATGTTTATCTTAGTCAAGTAGACTCTCTTAAACTTGAAAATGCTAGCTTGCTTGATAAGATTAGACTTATAGAATTTCAACCTATTAGGCCTAGTTGTAATGAAGAGTATAGTAATATTGTGAATTCTCTTATGCTTGATATTGATGTTCTTAAAACTAAAAATGAGGACATATTTTTGTTTTACAAGGAGTAGAATATGAAAATAGTATTTATCTTTCTAAGATTACTTTGTTTGAAAAAGAGAATGCTTCTTTGCTTGCTATAATCAATCTTCTTAAATCTTGTTCTAGTTCTGCTAGTAGATATAATAGTGGTGTTGCTCTTCATATTGATAAAGATTCTTATATGACAAATGCTCTTTGCTTAGAAATCGGTCTTTTGCATGCTACAGATAATATCAATCGATTGTCTTCTAGTATTACTTCTCTTATGCAATGATAATCATAGTTTGACATCTTCTATGTAAAGATTCTTAGATGATGAAAAAAATCTTAATCAAATCCTAGATCATACTACAAAACAAATGGGTAGAGATGATATTGGACTTGATAGTAGCCAAATGAACAATAAAGACAAAGGACATCCAATTTTCAATGAAGAATCATATAGTTCCAAGGCTATGAGATTGTAGATACATTGCAATGAAATTGGTCATTATTCCACATATTGTTCTTTTACAAAATCACCCAAGAGAAATAGGACTTGGAATGCTAAGCTAACCCCTCCAAACCCAAAAATGTGGCTGGGGACCATTTCATCTTTCTTCTTGTAGATCAAGTGCAATTGGATTGACATGAGCTATCGTTTTGCAAATTAACTTCTCAATCTGTATGAAAGAAGAAAGGTGAGATGTGTATGAGGTGGCAACAAGTTGAAAAGAAATGGTAAGAACAAAAGCAATGTTATTCTTTGCCCATATCCAATCATAGTGTGTTTTTCTAAGTTAGTATGCACTGTACTAATGATTTTCAAGTTAAATTTGACATATTTTGATTTTTATCACTTTTTTGCTCAAAAATCATTCCTGATGCTTTCATAATACATCATTGACTTGCTCATACATGTTTGGATATGGTTTATATTTTTATCATGTCTCTAGATATGGTTTTCTAAAATATATGTGCTTTTTGACATCTATTGTCAGCCAAGTTTGTCCTAATAGAAACTTGATCGATAAGCACCAATGAGAGTTGCAAACAGTTGTTTTCGGTCGAGAAGTTCAACCCATAAGCTTGGCCGACAACATTGTGCACATAATATACATTTGGGTTTTTGGATGAGAATTTCCCTCTCAACTAGATTTTCTCAATCAATAGCCCTATTCTATGGCACTCCCTTTGATGCTCATAGATATGCATACTGCCATTTTTTAAATTCCCTATCTTGTATACTACTCTATCCTTATTATTGCTATGAATTGGTATATCTATATCTCGCAATTATCTATCTTGAGTTGTTATGCTGGTTTTGATGATGATCTCTTTGGATCTCCTAGTTGTTTCTTAAAATGCTTCATTTGTGCTTTAACTTGCTACATCTATCTAGTTGTATATCTTATTTTGATACAACTTTGAGGCTCTTAGTGGTAATCATCTTTTGGTAATGATGCATATTTGCTAGTGAGTAATATCCTTTCATGCTTCTGAAATTGTTTATCTCTTTTTTTGGATATTCTTCTACATCTACTCATATCTTGTTCTTTAACGTATGAATTTTTTTCTATGATCAAGATCCTACTAGTAGTCCTAACTTGTGATATTGTCTACTAGTAGTTCACATACATGTAGTTCTCTCCTTGTTCATCTTTTGATCAAGTGGTATTCTACTATATGCTATGATTGTATCATGTTTCATACTCAAGCGTGCTCCTTGACTTGCATATCTACTATCTTGAGTTACTTGGTTTCTTAGTATTTCCTTGATATATGCTAGAATTACATCTAGGGCCATTCAAATGCATGTTTAATTTGCTTTATATACTATGCTTGGACAAGCCCCTAGTTTTTCTCTTCTACTCTCCATTTCTAACTTTTGGTATCTCCTTTTACTAACATTTCACCCCCTCACTTCAGAAATGACAAATGGGGAGAAGACATGTCTTATGTAAGGAGAGATGTAAAGGGGAGAAGACATATATGTAGAACATATACGAGTAGAAGACTTAGTTTCTATACATGTTATGAAAGCTAACCATGTAGGAGAAATAACATAAATTGAGGGGGAGTATGAGAACTCCATGAACATCAATTTAGGGGGATCATATGAACTCAATTCTATTATAACCCCTAGGTTTCTTTAAAGGTATGGTTTTACTTAAAATCTTCAACACATTTAATTATGGAATGGTTTGTCATCTTCAAAAAGGGGAAGAATGTTGACTCGAGGTAAATTTTGACTCAAGGTCTAAATTCACTAAACCCTTGTTTTGATGATGACTAATCATTCTTCTTATTTGTGTCTAATGCTTCTACTTGAGTGATTTCACATTAGGTATATACACACTCCAAATGCCCTAACTTGCACATTCTATCTTGTAGAAAAGACAAGTCAAAATCACTGCAAGTACACTTTTGTGGAATACAATGTATCTCTATTAGAATCATGTTATCAATCACTTCTAATGATCGTATGACTTGTAATTAAGCTTAGAAAAAATGAGGATCACTTAAAACAAATATTTAAGCACTTGTATGGCAATTTTAAAAAATTCACTATAAGGACCTTTGTCGGCTGAGTTCCATCTAGGATAAACTCGACTAAAACCCTTGATGGAATTTGGGAAGTGTCAGGTTCGGTCGAGTTTACCCCAGGTCAAACTCGACCAACACCCTACACAGGAAAACCAAATTTAAGCCATCAACTGAGTTTCATTCTAGATAAACTCGACCAACACTTCAAATTAAATTTGTCACATAGTTCTATTAGTCGAGCTTCCCAAAAGTAAACTCGACCAAATGAATGTGCACAAAAAGTGTTTCTAGCCATTGGAGTATTGTAAAAATCGAAAATAGATCCATTGCAACAACCCAAACAACTAGAATTCATTTTCAAGTGCTTCTACTAGCTATTAGGCATGCCCAACTAGAAATAGGACCCAACTTGGGCTTCATCCCATGGTTAGCCAAGCACTATGAAGGTACCTATATTATAGTTGAGTTCCTCTAAGATCCTCCTTCCACTCTTAATCTTAAACACTTGCTACATCCATTAGAGTGAGTAAGAGATTTGTAAGAGGGCTAGTCCTACATGTATATCTTGTGAGGCTCTCACTTCCTCCACCTCCCAATCTCTCTTTCTACCATGAAGATGAAGGTTCTCTCTCTTAGATAAGAGAGGTGAAGAAGAAGAAGAAGAAGGGAAGGAGTCTTGGTGAAAGCTTCTCCTTGACGAAGGTGAAGTCAAATTTCAGAAGATCCAAGAAGAGTGGATGATTCCTTCAAGGTGGAAGACTTGTTGCAAGAGTGGGTAAGTCTCTGGTGAAGGCGAAAGACTCTTTACAAATGTGGGTAAGTCCTTCATGAGGTTGAAGACTCTTGGTCTTAGATAGGAAAGTCCTTTGATAGGTTGTTGGATCCCTTCTCCTTTAAGGTAAGGTTAGGTATCCTTGGCCAGGAAAAGGAAGATCTTATTGTATGTCTTATAATGGAATATAAGTATGAAATGGTTGCAAAATCCTAGAGCTTGACCTCTCTAAGTAGTAGACTAACTTTCTCCTAGTTTGGAGATTGAAACCACTCTACATAGCTTGTTCTTGTACTTGTTCAATCTCTCTCTCCCTTGCTATGTATGTTTAGTTGCACTCAAAGTTCATATTTGCCATATTATCTTAGAAATATCTTAAAGGCCTAATGAATTTTGTTTAAGTGTTTTTATCTCCATTCACCCCCTCTAGAGGCCATCCTAGATCCATCATGCAGTAGTATGGTAACCATTAGGTATGGATGCATAAGTCATAAGAGAGACCAGACTTAATCTCAATGACCAGGGTGCGGGAGTGATCATGCCCACAAAATTTCTTGATCTGGGACCACATGCCCCACTCATACGTTTGGGTGCAACTTTGATCTTTCATCTAGGACTTGGTGTGTCATCTATAAGTATTTGTGCCAAGTTATATGAATGAAAGGTGGTACACCAAATTATATTCTATCTTTAGGTCCATGTTTAAGAACATATTGGGTTAGTGAATTTTCTTTAGATTAGTTATGGCAACATGACAACCGTGGCTTGGATTTGGATATAAATTTGTTTGATAATACGGTCTGATTCTTACTTCTGGTTAGCAATTAGAGTCACACTAATGCCAGAATATGGGGCATGGATTGGATAATGAAATTATACCCATATTACGATTTCATATTTTTAGATTGAATCTCAATGAGGGAATTGAAACTAGACTAATGGAGTCATTAGTTCAGTTATAATCTTGTTTTTTGTTTGAATTTATAAACACCTAAAGAAATTTTGTCAGGGCATTTGTGCACTGCAATAGATCAAGGTTGGATCCATGTTGATTCTGGTGCCAAATAAGGTCTTAGGAATGAGGACTAGTCTCTTGGTAGATAGAGAAAATCTATTGGATATTTCTCATGAACAAACAAAATAGTTTTTTATGGAAACTCCTTTGACATTCTATACAATTCCTAATAACCCCTCCCTATCCAAAAATACCAACTACCCCCTCATTTTCTGCCAGTAAACGTCTTCAATTTTCATTTATGTCACACAAGTATCTTCCAAATGACATTTTAAGTTACTTTTTTGTTCTATTTTCACATTTATATCATTGTTTACTCCCCATTGACATATTGATGTTAAGAATTCAAATCCAAGTTGGTTTTAGGTCAGACACAAATTCTAGTCAGCTTTAGGTTAGACATCGATTCGGGCAGACATAGTCTTATTTAACATGAAACCAAAATGGATCTGGATCTTGGGCAGGGCTAACCTTGATATTTGACCTGGTTGTGTATTCTCAAATTGGGAATGGACTCCAGATTATGCTACTTTTGTATTTATCCATGAAAAATATAGTTTATAATTTTCATATCTCTGTTCTTATGATAATATCATACAATTTATTAGAAGTCTTAGAAAATTTTGTTTCTTTTGCAAAAAGTTAATAATTCATAATACATATCTACCTTCACACCTATTAGGACTAACATTGTAATTTGGAACCATATTCAGTTCAAATACCAACCTCAACTTCACACTAGTTTGACACGGACCAACAAAGTTCAAACTTAGAATCGGTTTATTATCAGTCGAACTCAATCAGGTTTATGGGTTTATACACAATTTGAATAGTCCTAATCGTCTATATGTGTTGCAAAGACTACACAATAATTATTTGAATCTAACTTATAATGATAGACAGTGATTGAAATTGAACTCAGTGCAACTTGCTCATTAATATGCAAGAAATGGTATTTCATGTGACTTTATATAGCCTTACTATTAATGGATTTTGTATATTATTTAGCTGGTAATGCTATTTAGACATGATTCTGTTTAAATTTTACAACCAATTCCATTTACATTTAGAAAGAAGAATCAATTGATACATATAGACAATAATATACTGAAGCTAAGACTTGGACCTATGAGTTGGGTAAAAAAAATGTATAGTTGCAAAATTTTAGGTCTACCAAGTATGTTTTCTTCTTTTTATAATTTTGATAAGTTTGTATATTCATGTAAGAAAATGGAAACAGAAGAAAGAAAAGAAATAAAGAAAAAAACTATATAAGGAATCTATCTCTACTTTTCTTCATAACAAACCATATACTATAAGCAATTGTATCTCTTTCTTCAAAACTCCTCTCATATCATTCCTTCCATAACCCATGGAAAATACTAAGAACAATAAGTTGGTTTATTTTTAGCTAAAATTAGTAACTTCCCATGTATATATGGGCGAGGTGGATTATACATCCTTGAAAGGGGATCTTCAAACGAAAATAATGAATGTACATTCAACACAGGCATCTTAGGTGGTCAACGTCATTCCTTTAGAGACCATAAACATATGGGAACTGAAATCCTCTACTTTGTAAGTAATCATCAGTTAGAAGTTTGTCCCTAAAACTTTATAGACAATAAAAATGTATAATCTTGGAGCGATACTAAGACATTTAGTCTAGAAAGGATGAACATAAGCTATGTTTTTAATAATATTCCTGAAGTACCAAACTTGGTTAACTTCCTTACCATCAATTGAGGCACCATCCTGTTTTCCAAATATGGACTTACCATATTCCTTTGATAGCATATAATAAAGGAAATTCATATGTACTTTGAAGTAATTCATTGCTATTACTGAAAACAGAAGCAAGAGGTACATATTTACCATTCCTAAATTTCAAATTCTGAGCTTGGGCTCATAAAGGTATCAAGGGATTAACCGTTTGGCAACCATGAATTCCTCCACAAGATTATATCTTTCATATCACCCACTGGGAATCTTAATTTATGAAAAAATGAGACCCTTGTTTGAAAACTTCCAAAATAAACATTGAAGGAGATCTTACACTTCTACGATGATTCTCCTCTTAAAATATGCCATGAATCCATCAAACCCATGCATTATATATTTTTTTAGAATCATTCGTGAACCAGAGGATTGTCCATTTTGATAGCAAACTGCTTGCCAACAATTCTGATGAAGCATCCCCTCCGTAATCTCCCAATTGGGACTCGACCTAGCAACCTGCAACTCACTGCCTGACCAAACCTACCAGTTACATTGACTGACAAGTACATACATATCTTTTGGATGCAAGATGACAATATTATATAAAATAAAAGGTTTAATAGTGCCACATGCTAATCTGATTCATAAAACTCCTTTCCTTGGAAGATAAGTTTTTTCAACTGGCTGTGTACACATATCTGTTTAGTTGAGGGCCTCTGAATAGGAAATTTTGACATAGTCTATTAATATAATTTGTTACATAATTTGAGAGAATAAAAGGGTAGCCGAACTATATGAAAGGACTATATGAAAGTAACAAAGAGAAGAAATCATCTATTCAACCATTCTAGTGAAGGACAATTGTTTGTCCTTTCATCCATCTGATCTTATCTTTATCTTATCAATGATAGGAGTACAAAGGACTCTTATAAATATACTAAGAAATAAAGGACAACCAAGGCAATATACTATATCTTAATCTTCAAAGTTTCTTCAAGCATTACTAGTGTATACACATTATTTGCAAGCAACATTATCTGTTGCTAGTTTTTGTGTCTAATTTCTTCTTCAAAATTGTTAGTAATATGATGAAGGTTAAAATCACATTCATGATCAACACTTGATATGAACAATACATCGTGTGTAGAAAGGAAATGAGAAACAACCATATCCTTTTAATCTTGAATGGAGAAATTAGCTTCTCCCTTTCAACTAACATGTATGGTGAAGATACCTTCCATTACAATGAAAAAAAAGTAAGGTGTTAGTGGTTCACCTTATATGATGCCACTAGAATGAGAAATTTCTCTTAAGGAGAGACATCAATAAGAGATTGAAGGCTATAGAGTGAAAAAAAATAATCTATTTATTCTATCCAACGTATTGGTGAAATTATTATAATCAAAATGGATTTCATGTAAGACTAGCTCACAAAATCGTATCCTTCAATAAATATACCTTCATACACATATTTGGAGTTTATATATTCTTAATAGATCTTAATATTTCATTCAACCAAAGAGTTTCATGAGATATAGATTTGCCTTTTGATGAATGTACACTTGTATTTATTAATAACACCATGTAAAATTATTTCAAGCATATTTACCATCTTTTTGAGATTAAATTATATAAAACATTACCTAGAGATATAGGAATTTTTTTTGCCATCGGTAGCATCTTTATATTTGGAACCAAGTTTAGATAAGTGACATGACCTCTTTGAGTATAGAACTACTTCTAATGTAACCTTGAATAGCTTTAATGACTTCATCCCCAATAAAACTCTAAGCTTATTAAAAGAAGTAATTAAATTTGTCAAGAACTCCATTGGACTTTGGACTTCACAATAATGTCCACAATATCTACTTTTGTGACAATTTGAGACATGGATATGATATGATCTTCACTAACAGAAGGAAGCTTCCAATTAGCATCCCAAACTCCAGCTGAATTGTAAGTCAAACTGAAACTATTCTTGTAGAGATAATAACATGTTTTGTATTTTAGATTCACCATAACAAGGAGAATCATCAATAAAAATACATCTAATTGAATTCTTGAACCTTCTTATCTGAAGAGAATAATAGAAAATCGTGTCCTTACCACCCAATTGAAGCCACCAAACAATCTATTTGCATTGTAGATTCTTTCTTCTTCTTCACATCTTTTTTGACAACAACGAGATCACTATGATTATTATCATCCATCTCCCATAAAGTGCAATATTTGGAATCTTTCAAATTCCTATTCTTGACAATATTATATTAAAGATTGATTTACAAATAGAAACCCTAAAAAATTATAGTTGTTGACAAAACTTTACACATATGGAGTCCATGTAACATCAATCTTCCATGCTTTAATGACAATGGGTAAGAAATCACTCTCATAATACCACGATGAACAAAACAAAATGGAGTCTTGTGCTTGGAAATATAGTTATAACGATAAACAACAATAACCCTATGATTACTACAATATCAAGATTGATCTCATTCCAGTGCTTAGATAACCTATTAAGTAAATCAAAGTTACAAAAGACTTTATCAGTTTCACTCACCACTAAATTTGATCCTTCTTGTCTATTATCCTTGGTGAAATTTGAACCTTTAAGGTTAAGTTAAATAAGGTTTTTTTATAGAAAAAATCATTGAAGTATTGAGTATAAGAGTAAAAGTGTTCATATTTACCTATCAACCAAAAGTCTAATTGCATTGAAATCTTCACACAAAGTCCATGGATTTATCATATTGGCATTTATCCTTTTCAAGTGATCCCATAAGACTTTTGGCTTCATTCTTGTGACTTTAGTCTAAGTTTTGTAGTCATAGACTAATAAAAGATATATGATCTCAAGTGTGATATGGTACCACATGAGCATGGTTATGTTCTTTCTCATCAGGATATTGGGATTTCAATATGTACATATACGAGGGACAAATTCTATCCACATCACTTACGACATTCTTCATGAGTTACAACACCCTAATCCCCCATTATAGTCAACTTTCTTCAAAATCATGTTGAATGATGCAAAGTGTATTGATCAAGATGTGAATATGATAGTGATTTCATGATAGCCATCCCAAAACTAATATAACTATAGAGGTAGTATATATATCATCTAATAATCCATAAATCATGTCGAGTCTATCCCATACAACTTATTCTTTATAATCTTCTTATATACGATTCGATATTCAACATCTATGATCCAAGAAATGTGTTCATCACAACTTATACTAGTCTAAATGTATTATTGTTGTCCTAGGTCCACAATTATACTAAAACTAAGAATATTTATAAATAGTATTCCTTTCGTCCATTAAATCTCATATTAATATCACTTGCTTGGAGTCATATAAACTTGAAGGATTTATTCTAATGGACTATTTTATGTTCATTTACGTCCATATATTAAGTCAACACCATAAAATATTCATGTCTTATTATCATTTGTATCAAAAATATGAAGTATGTTTATCACCATCATTATATGGTTGGATATTGGGCATACACACCAAAATGATGTCTTTTTCACAAGGTATCAACTTTTTCCAGTGAAACTCATGTATATGGTGTATATAATTTAATATTTTGTGTACATTATATATGTCTACACTTTATTTGTTTATAAGTACATATGGTTATTTAGAGGTGCATGAATGTGTGTGTATATACACACACCACACATATATGTACAAATACATTTCTCCAATATTTATGTGTTACAGACATGTATGTATAGTTGTGTCTGACGCACACCAACACCCATCCACTCACTCATCGTTAGGATCCTTACTGAAGTTATATTGTGTTATCTGACTTGATTTCCATTAGCATAGTTCTAACTCCTATTCGTACCTTCCTTTTGAATTTTCTTGTTGATCCATGTCAAGATTTGTTTATGGCTTTTCAGGCTGCTCGAGCAAGAGACACTTTTAATTTGTTTAAGAAAGCTAGCTTTATTAATCGTAGAGATAAGCATTAGAATATATCATGATATATGCTTACATAGGAAGGACGTGGGCCAACACATGAAGGGTGCATAAGTCCAGAAGTCTAGGAACTGAACCCATAGGAGCAGAAAAAATAAAGGTTTGAGCATCAAAGCCTAAACGAAGAGAGGCTGAGCCCATAGCTTAATACAAATAGGATAATATTGATGGGTAGTTATGTAGGATATAATGGCTGCCATATATCTATATGTGTTAATAATAATGCAGTGCAACTAGTATATAGTGGATAGATAAAAATAAGTAGTTTTGTCTCTTGTGCAAATAAGAAGATATTTTAGTCTCACATTACTCACTCTGAGAGTTTTTGTGGTCCTTATAAGATTATATGTGAAAACTAGTGTCCTTCAGTGGAGAGTGTGGTCACCCTTGTAGTGGGTATGCTGACCACAACACACTAGCACACTCACACACGTGTGCCATGCCACATCTCTCCGGGTTGGGCCGCACACATGCTATTTTTGTATAAGAAAATAAAATATTTAATTATTGATTTAATTAATTATTTGTTTCCTAAATAGATTTATTAATCTCAAATGGAGAGTGATTGTCTTTTTCTTTCCACTAAGTGTACAAGTGCAATCATGCGATCATATCTTACTACAAATAAGATGTGAGGCGGTAAGAGGGTTATATATAAGCCTCTAGTCATTAGGATTAGTCACATGTCAACAAAAGTCATGGTTTTTCGATTGTAAGAAAACTCTAACTTTAGAAAACTTGCCTCTGGCGTCTCTCTAGAAATGTATCACAGAGATTCTTCTCCTATGTAAATATCGTTCGTCCTTCCTTCTCTCAGAGATGTGGTATGTCGAGTGATGGTACTTGCAATCGAAGGGTTATACCGGTACTGCATGTTGTTTGTCGTTAAAGTGCAGGCTACCTGACCTTATGCTACAGGTTCATGACTGGATTCACTAGAAGAAAGATGCTCATCCAAGAGAAATTCTAGTGGATGATTTCTTTAAGTATTATGTCTGGTTGCTCAATGAGTGATCTGATGGAGAGTTTCTAACTCTATTTTAGTATTTATTCTCTTTCTCTATTTGTTGTGTGTATTTTTTTATCTTGATTTGATCTGAAATTGTTAACTTAATTTCATCAGTTGTTGTTGTTGTTGCATGTAACAACCCAAAAATCCATGTCTAACAGTCTTAAAGAAGTTAATTTATTGTTTTTTATTAATAATAGTTGACCATGATTTTGGTATTAAAATTGACATATCAAATATACCTAATAAATTACTGGTTCTAACATTACCTGTTGGTAAAGTATAATGTAAATTTAGATGAATATGATGGGTTATGATTAGTTTTTAGAGGAGGATGAACATTTACTAAGTAAAACATACCATAACAATGCAAAAGTAGTTTCAAATGAGAAGAATGTTGACATGACGTAAAGTAGGTGAATCTTATTTGCCTTAATAAGAAAATATATGGTCCGTACTCTAAGCCACTTATTACCACTTCTAAGCTTTTGTGGGTGGGGGCTTTAGAAAAAATATATAATAAAAATCAGGGGGTTGAGAAGTATTGTGTTTCTAAGTTTCTAAAGTTTCAGATGGTAGAGGGTAGACCCATTTTGACCAAACTCATGACTTTGAATTCTTGTGTCACGAGCTCCTGGATGTGTGTATTAAATTTTCTGATAAGTTTATTATTATATCCATCATCAAGAAATTTCCTAAATCTTGAGAGTCATTTATCATGAGTCTCAAACATCACAAAGGATACATGTCAATGAACGATCTTATGATGAATATAAACATAAAGTAGGAGCAATTGGAAGAGAAGAATGCCAAGTTACCTACTCACGTAAATGTTACTTTCAATTATACTATTTGCTAAGAATAAAGATAAGAAATCAAAGAATTTACATAAATCTAAGGGCTAAGATCCAGAAAAAATCAAAGAACAAATCTTGTTGGAGTTGTGGATGAGTTGGACACTGAAACAAGGACTGTCTTAAGAAGCAGGAAAACAAGGTGCCACATCTGCAAGTGAGGAGGCTGCAATTAATATGATTACTACTTCCTTGAGGTTTAGTGATGGGTATATGTCTATAAAACCTAAAGTCCTTTCAATTTTTGAATTTACTGGGTTATTGACACTAGGGTTAATCTACATGTTTGTGCTAATAAGTATCTGTTTGTGTCTTACCAGTCCTCAAGAGGTTGATGTGTGACTTCGAGCAATTCAAGCTCTAGGGAAGTCAAAGGTGAAGGGTGGGTGGAGTTGAAGTTTCCTTCTAAGAAGGTTTTGACACTTCAAAGAGTTAGATATGTTCTATCCATTCAATGCAATACCATTAGTGATGTGATTCTTGTTAGAGATGACTTTAGAATAGACTGGGAATGTAATAAAATAATTATTACATGCCTTTGTGACTTTATTTTTTGATAAGGGTTATTTATGTGACATGTAGAATCTGTTTAAGATTCTTTTTGAACCTATTTTAAATTCAATTTTAAATTTGAATGAAAGTAGTTCTATTTGCATGAAACTTGTATCTTCTGACCTATGGCTCATTTGGGACATGTTAATATTGTCTCAAGGAAACAAATGGTGAATGTAGATTTAATTATTAAATTTGATATAAACATTAATAGGTGTGAAATTTTTGTGCAAACTAAACTACCTAGAAAGCCTTTTCATTCTTTATTTAGTGCAAACCAATATAAAAAAAACAGTGCACACCAATATCTGCGAGTTTAATCAGATTGATACAAGGGATAAAAATATTATTTCATTACTTCTATTGACAAAGTAGTAGATATTGTTATGTATATCTACTTAAAAGTAGAGATGAGGTATTAATTTTTTTTAAAATATTTAAGAAAAAAGTTGGAAATCAAACTAGTAAAGTACTTATACGATTAAGGTCTATTAGGGGAATAGAGTCACCTTAAACTTGTTCTTTAATTTTATCAATTCTGTAGTGTAGTTCATGAACTTACCATTCCTTATTCACCATAATCTAATGGGATAGAAGAATGTAAAAACTAAACCTTGATAGTTATGATTAATACCTTACTTCAAACCTCAGACATGCCCAACTTTATGTGGGGGGATGTTTTGGATACAAATTTACAAATATTTTGAATGGAGTTCCCATAAATATAAAGAAGGTAGCCTATTTGAGTTATTGAGAGGGAGAAAATTCAGTCTCAAATTTTTTTGTTGTGGAGGTACCTTGCTAAGGTACCTGACCTTGAACACAAAAGGAAGAACTTGGGACAAAAAATGGTTTGTTTCATCTTCTTGGGTTACGTAGAGACACGTTATGTCTATAGATTCGTGATTGTAAATTCTAAAATCTCAAGTATTTATTTCAATATAACTGTAGAACTATGTGATACTACTTTCTTTAAGGATGTGTTTCTCATAAAATTTGTAATGCTTAAATAAGTATCTCACGAGGATTCATTTACCAAAAGTTCCATTCTTGATCACGTAGAAAGAATGACAAATGGAGGGTGACTCATAACATACTATTTCTAAATCTGATGATTGTGAAGAAATGGTTGAACCAAGAAGAAGTAAACGTTCTAGGACATCTAAGGATTTTGGAAGTGAGTTTATCACTTACAATAATGAGGATTATCATGTATCTTTCAAACAAGTTATATATTTTATAGAAATTAAGTTTTGGAAAAAGATACTAACGAAGAAGTCTAATCAATTCTCTCAAAAAGAACTTGAGAATTAATGGATTTACCTCTTGGTCGCTCTGTAGTTGGATGAAAATTGGTATTTAAGAAGAAACTTAATGCATACGAGACATTTAGTAAGTATAATGCTAGATTGGTTGCTTAGAGTTACACACAGAGGGGAGGAACATATTATATTGATACATATTCTTTTGTTTCTAGTATGACCACGATCCAAGTGCTTATAGCATTGACTCCCATTTATAATCTCTCTATCCATCAGATGGATGTGAAGACCACATTCTAACACGCTGATCTTCATAAAGAGATATATATGGAACATCCTGAGGGATTAATGGGTCATGGGATTGAGTCTGAACTGTGTAAACTTGTTAAGTCATTATATGGCTTGAAATAAGCCCCTCTATAATGGTATGAGAAGTTTAATTATGTGATATCATCATTTAGCTTTATTCATAATGATTTGTATAGTTGTGTCTAATGCTAAATTGTCAATGATAGATTCATTTTGTTATGTTTATGTGTAGATGATACCCTACTTTTTACTTTTGATATGGAAGTAGTAAATGAGATAAAGTCATTCTTGTATAGAAAGTTTGAAATGAAGGATGTGTGTGCATCTGATGTAATTTTAGGGCTTAAATTCATAAGCTCTATTGATAGCATAACTCATTCACAGTCTCACTATGTTGAGAAGGTATTGATGAGGTTTGAGTATACATCACGTAAACATGTTAAGACTCCATAAAATCCATCCAAGGACTTATTCGAGAACAATACTGGAGTTTTAGTGTCTCAATTAAGATATTATCAAATGATCAAAAGTTTGTTGTATCTTATAAAATACCAGAACCAAAAATTGTGTTTGCCGTAAGGAAGTTATATAGATACACTAGTTGTCCCGACAAGATCCATTAGGAAGATCTTGATAAAGTATTAAGGTATATCAAGGGAACTTGTTTCCTTGGATTGCATTACATCAAATATCCTTCTACAATAAAAAAATATAGCAATGAAAGATGGATTTCCATGAACACTGTGAGTAATAGTGTCTCAAGATATGTATCCTTTTTTGGAGGAGGTGATGTTTCTTGCATGTCTAAGAAACATACCATATTGTCACAGTCTGCTTTTGAGGCTGAGTTATTTTCTTTAGATGAAACTGGACTGGAAGATGAATGGATGCATGGACTTATCTCTAGTTTACTCATGGTAAAGAAGTCAATTCCTGCAATTTCAGATCATTTTGATGGCACTACATCCATTACTAAATAAAGGTTCTGAGTACAATAAATAATATCGTAGACACATCCAAGTCAGACTCAAGTATGTAAGGGAATTAATATCTAATGGGGTAGTGGATGTGGACCACACAGGTACCAGAGATAAAATAAGTGATCCTTTGATTAAAGGTCTTAACATTGCCTTAGTTAAGAAATCTAGGTTGGGGATGAGATTGAAACCCCTTATCATTTGTAGGAAACAAAAACCCTCTCAAAAGAATGGAGATCCCACAAATTGGATTCAATGTGGTAATAACAAGTTGTGAGATGAATTATATGACACTATATACTGTGTTGATGTTTCTTGTATCTGTGTGTCTATCCCCTAGAAAACATGTTAGTATCATGAGTTCAAGTTAGTAAGAGATTATTCTCTGAATGGTGTCAAGTCTTAGGACATAATACTAGAAGTACACCATAAGAGATTCCAACTAAATGATTGATGTTGTGTAGGCCACAACATGGGAATTAGATTGTTTCTTGATATCAATCATGACATGTTTTGGATGCATGACCTTAATGTATCATTTTAATTTTATTCCATGTATTTATTGTGTTGTTACCAACCAACACTCTTACACCTAGTAAAGTTTTGAGACTTTTGTTCACCTAGTTCCCACGGGACTCAAAGTTGGATAATTCATGCATGGTTCAAATCGAAAGATACAAACTAAAAGCAAAATATGGAGGACTGAGTGGTAGAGCACACTACGTATTGGACTTTGTGGAGATTGTTTATATAACATATTTATGTCATTTATCTACATGGTTAAGCCTAACATAGTTCAACTAGTACACTGTGGATAGATAGGAAAAAATAGTTTTGTCTCTTGTACAAATGAGAAGAGATTTTAGTCCCACATTTCTCACTCCTAGAACTTTTATGATCCTTATATGTTGTTTTACATGTGATATTAGTGTTCAAAGAGATATATGAGAGAGTATGCTCACCCTTGTGGTGGGTATGATGAACACGACACCAACGTATGCATATGCATGCCACACCATATCTTGCCTCACCTGACGTGGTCGAGTTGGGCACAGGCTCGAGCTTGTGTCTTGTGAGTTGTGGGTTGTGGGAATTGTCTTTCATCTTATATTTCTTTTTGCACCAAAAAACTATGTAATTAATTATCAATTTAATTAATTGTTCTTACTAAACTCATTTATCAATCTGGTTGGAGAGTGATTGCCTCGTGTTTTATGTTATATGTATAAGTATAATTGTGTGATTGTGTCTTACCATAGAATAGGACGTATGATGGTGAGGGGGTTATAAATAAGTGTTTGATGACTAGGATTAATCACATCTGAACAACAGTCGTCGTCATTTGATTGTAAAAAACCCTAACCCCAAAAGACTTGCCTCATCCATTGTTCTAGAAGTGTCTTGGGGAGATTCTTCTCCAGTGCAAAACTCATACATCCTTCTCTCAGAGAAGCAGTCTGTCTGGTGGTGACACATGCGATCGTTGGGTTATACTGGTAGTGCACATTGTTCTTCATCGAAAAATGATATAGAAGACCTTCTGTTATATGTTTGTGATCGAATCGACTAGAAGAATGACACTCATCTAGAGGATTTCCAGTCATTGATCTCTTTAAGGTACGTCACATTTACCAAAGGATGGTTTGGTCTGGAGTTTCTAACTCTGTTTAAATTTTTGTTCTTCTACTGTGTTTATTCTGGGCATTTCTTCTCTTGACCTGGCATGAAATTGTTAGCTTAATTGCATTTGTTTTAAAGCAAGCAACCAAATTTTCATTCTCTCTCTCTTCATTCATCTCATTTTGTTTATCACTATACTAATGGAGATAACTCAACTTATGACATTAAGAGGACTATTATGGCATTAGGGGTGTACTCAATGTGGGTACGGTGTGGATTTGGCCATACCCATACCCATTTAATTTAGTGGGTCTAGTTTCAATTTTAGACATGCATTATAAAAATCTTAACACACACCACACTCTGTCTATAATTATAGTAGGGTATACAGTGTGTGTATGCCGGTAAGAAATTCTATATAAAATATCATATTATCTATGTAGAAGAGTTACGACTATGTTCAGTATGTTCTAATAAAATAAGATATTGCTATTATGTAGGATATTAACAAAGATAGTTATATTAAATAATATAGTACTCTCTAGATTGAAGATTAGTTGAGTTTATTGTCTACATATTTGTGGTCATCCTCATAATGTGTTAATTATGTAGCATATTACGTTACTATTTTTATTTTAAGTTTATATTTGTTGCTCATGATTGTAATTAAACTTAGTTATTTCTAATTATATGACTATTCTCAACCTTATTATAATTGAATTAAGATGTAATCTCAAATATTATATTAGTTAGACTAGTAAAGTATGACATAAATAATATATTATTTAAATAGTTATTTATGTGTAGTGAGTATAAGGATCTAACAGATCAGGGTCCAAACATATACATTAGTAGACTTCCTTATATATGAGAACACAAGTATACGGGTACAAAAATTTAGACCTATGAGAATTTTTTAAAAGGTCTATATTTGCGGGTTTGCAAGTCTATCCATACCACATCCTATTGAGTTCTAAGTCACAACCCACCTGACAATTACCCTTTATTCAAATAATGCATTATTTATACTTGCATACAAAGCTAAGTAATGAAACAAAAGCTCAATTCATTACTACTACAAGGAACTATATAAAATTAAGATAACACCAACCAAGGTATAGTTCTTGTCAAACCCGCAAAACCATAGTAGCTAGGAAGCATTGACACTTCAAAACAGGTCTTGTACATGCCTTCGACATGTATTAGATACACATACTTTGTTGATATGCCTAAATATGTATTTGATGCTTCTCTAGCCATGTCTAACATTTTTTTTTCTTTTTATAGGTGAACACGACTTGGATGTGGTATGGACATAGTCTGGATACAGCCGGGCCCAGTTACAACCCACAAAAAATAAGCTTACCTCTCCATAAATCCTAGTCACATAACTGCATAGTCAAACAACATGTCTTTTCTAGATCAAATATATCTCTCATAGCAAGAGGGAAACAACCATATTCTTGTAATTCTTATCGCATTTCTATGTTTAGAGAAACAACAAATGTCTGCCTATTCTTGATTTTATTTGATCTCTCGAATCAATCATCTATTCATGGGCTTGGGGCCTTTCTCTATTTTTAGCAACATGTGAGGTAAACTACCAACCTTGATCTACTATTACCTAGTTCTATTAATGTCTCTCCGTTCATGACTTTCCTGAATACCCAATTGTGCATTTATATGAATTGTTAATGTGTATCTAAATAAATTCCTTATGTACAGTCTCATAATTAATAAGACATCAATAATTTGTGAGTATTGAATACTGACTTAAAGGCTCTATGTATGTCTAATAGTCAATATTCCAAAATTTAACAACTTAGTACATCATTGAAAGTGAATCGTAAAGTCTATTCTTAGACTAAGCTACTACAATTGTAAAAATTACTTACTATTTTTTGTCTTTTGATTCTTTTAGATTTCAAGATACACATAAATTCCCTTCACTATCTTACAGTCTTAATTGAATTCCACCTTTTCATGTTTGAATCTCTCTTATTTAATCTACAACTCTCTCTCCTTTTTAATTTTTATTGCTTGGCACGCTTAGGTATTATACATGAACTATGAATGGAAGTCATTGTTTTATGTAAACTCTACTTGAAATAAAAATAAAAAGGCCTCTTTTATGGATATTCTACTTCGACATTTCAATGTTGTAATATATACAATTGTCATTTGGTTTAATTTTTGTGTTATATCTTAAGTGAATTTAGATTGTGGGTGATTGTCTTATTTTGTGCTTCTTATGGATAATATATAAATATAGTTTAATTCTAAAAATATTATAGAAAAAGACATGATGAATCCCAAATCTTTTGTCTTTTGAGTCTTTTAGATTTCAAGATACACATAATTTCCCTTGACTATCTTACAATCTTAATTGAATTCCACCTTTTCATGTTTGAATCTCTCTTGTTTAATCTACAAGTCTCTCTCCTTTTTAATTTTTATCGCTAGGCACGCTTAGGTATTATACATGAATTATGAATGGAAGTCATTGTTGTATATAAATTCTACTTGAATTATAAAATCCACGTCCCCCGTCATGTCCTATATTTCCGAAAATCAGCGTGTACCCACGGACACGTCCGTATCGATGTTCGTTTATGTGCTTCCTAGCATAGTAGCCACCAAGCCGACTATTAGTACCGTTGCATCTTAATTCAAGCAGTGTCCCTTGAGATGGTGCTCAGAAGCTTTCTAAGAGACAGATCCATGAAGACAAGGTTTTTCACTTACGTGAAGCGGTAAACAAGTTATAACTCAGATTACTTTTGTATATCATGATTGATTTTACATAACTGCATTGAGTTCCAAAAATTTACAAACATATCTAAAAAATACAATTTGTCAGTTCCCTTTTCAGAAGAGAGAAAAAACTAGTAACGCAATTACACTCAATTTTTTATAAATGATTTTGGTTCCAAATTTGTGTTTTTCAAAATGATTTTTTTTCAAAGAATTGATCTGTAATCCAAAAAGGATTTGCGGCGCAGCTTGTTGCCCGCTTGTCTTCTACTTCGATGTAAAGTTTATTTTCTTTTAGTATAAATGATAAACATAAAATATTTGCGACTAGAGATGGTAGAGGTGCAAATACGATTTACCATAAAAATCATAGCCACACTATGCTAAAATCTTCTAGACCATAACCACGCTATGGTAAAACACCATACACCATATCGGTCTTCAAATCTAAAAACATATCACACCATGAAAAAAATAACCGCACAACACCATCTTACAAAAAAAATTGTGAACATGAAGTGAAAAAACATTGTTCAATATATAGTCACACAAAGAATATATTTAAAAATGCTATTATATGTTGTACCAAATAACGAACCTATTTTAATATTTACAAACACGTGAAATGTGGTATACATTAAATTAAAGATATTGTAATGCAATTTTAACCGTAACGACTTTTCTCAAATCATAATCACGCCACATCATAATGGATTCTAAAAGAAAAAAAATCCACACCATGATCATTTGATGAGGATATTAACATTGAAAAAACTTGCACAGAATCGTAGAATAAACTGAAATCCCCCAACGAGCTGGAAGGGTCGTTGCCACACAGGAGAGGGGGGAGCAATAGGGAATCAAACGCATTATTCATTCATTCAACTAAAACAAGTGCAAGATAGAAACTTGAAATATATTTTACATTTAAGTATTGGAATTATATATGATAACAACTCATGCTTGACAACTTAATCGGTGTTGCGAACGAGAACCATGGAAGGGAGTATAAGAGCAGCTATCGGATTCTTCTCCAGTCCACCACCTTCATCGATCACAAGCCTCAGACCATCAATGTGGAGCTTCCCATGGTGCCCACTAGCCACAATTATAGGCTTATCATGCAATTCCTGCACCAGGATCCAATTTCATCAGCTTGGTTATCTTTTACGACTTGAAAGATACTGTGCAACAGCTAATAGAGGCAGCAGATGACAATTTCATGCATTATCACAAACAAATGCACAATCAATAGAACAAAAAACTTTTTGCATGTGATGCCATATAAAGCAGACAGTTGGTATTGGAAAGGAAGCCCTCACTAGCTCCCTTCAGTTTCTCACTCTAGAAAGCTCTCACCTGTCTCTAGAGATAAGGAAGAGAGAAGGCCAAAACAAGCGAGAACGATGATATTTAAGTAGTAAGGTGGCTTCGTCAGATAGGGGACGGGAGGTCCATGTTTCACTGGTATCCCACATTGCTTACTCCAAGGCAGCACCGTACCTGGGTCCTAGGCCGTGAAGGGGCATTTCTCAATGTCTATATGAGGCTTCGTCTGATACTGGAGTGAGGTTCATTGCTGACCTTTTTTTATATATAAGGTTCATTGCTGACCTATGAATGGTAGCTCTATGGTTTCTTCCAGGAAACCAGAGCTTCTGAAGGGAAAGCCCCAATGTTTGCTCACACCTGCAACCGCGAGGAACCAACTGAGGAGGTTTGTGCACTTCCATTCACGCAGCCTCTCAGATGAGACAGATCTGTCATTCATATCCTTCTCCAGTAAAAAAGACTGGCATGACAAAGTCAAGTGGATGGCGACTGTATCAGTAGGTTTCTTTGGGTACATCATAAATTACAGTAAGGGATCTTGCTTAAAAGAGATGGGGGTGGGGGTATATACCAAGCGGGTGATTTTGAATAAACTTAGCGCTAATGTAACTTCTCCATTGCCAAGTGCATATGAAGGTGAAAATTACTGGAAAAAGAAAATTCCAAACAGAAGTCAATACAACGATACATACAAAGTATCGCAGTACTCTTCTTAGATCTAAGAAATAATCAATAAGCATATCGCGCATTGGTCTTTCTTTATAAAAAGCAGTAGAATTTTTCTAACGTGAAATTATTTAAAACTTCTTAGAATATGATACGTGAAGAAAAAAACATGAAGACGGGAAAATGGATTAGTTATGTAGTCAATAACTCGATCAGTAAATGAATATCTAATACAGGAAGACCCCAAAAATCCGTAAAGGTAGTTCAGTGATGCTTTCTGCAAATATCAACTAAGACGGTAAACCCAATGAAATCGTATCTGAAAATCCAACTAATCGGTAGCTAATAGTTTGACCATACCAATGTAAGCTCCTAAATTTCATATATGATGACGTGGAATTGGAAGGTGGAAAAGATATACCATTGCCTCTCACGTTTACTAAATGTCTTCTCATGTCTTCTCAAATTTATGTAATGCCGTTGCTATACCTACAACTATACCTTATATTTAGGAGTCTGCGATTAGTTTCCAAATTTCAGAATGCATCACATGTATGGTATTAAAAATCATTTTAGTTGGGCAAAAGTTTGCCGATTTTGTCGATGTCAAATTGTCAACAGCTGGCGATGTCAAATCCACATAAACATCTTCATTCCACAAGTTGTCGTCATTTCCCCATTTGTCAATGAAGTTGGCCAAAGTCCATTTAAAAAGGAGGTCCAGGTACGTGAAGTTAACATATCTCGGAAGTTGTTAGGAAGACAGAGCTTTATCTGGTGATAGACCCCCACCGGAGGAGATACACATTGAGGCACCCAGAGATAATGGCCTGGAGGAGGACATCGCCAGCGCAGCTGATGATGAGGGATGACAGGATGCATCGTCTAAAAAAACGAAAGGAAGGCTGTCCTAGAGACGATGGGGAAAAAAACTTTCTCCTCCCTCCCCAAAGACATGTGTTTAAGATGTTTGAGAAAAGGCCATTGGTAATCACAGTGTGATGCGCCAAAGGCATGCCTACCGATGTTGGGGAACAGATCACCTTGCGAGCAGATGCGGACAAAGGGATTCCAATGCCACTCAACGAGTTTCTAACAAGATGGACTTCCCTCAATTGATGAAGCCTGGCCACCAGCCCCGGATCACGGCATGGGGACATTCTGAGCAAACGAAGAAGTGCAAAGTCATGGTGAAACTAAATGAAGATGAAAGGAAAGAAGTAGAGGAGATCTTGAAAGCCGCTGTACAAATTTCGTGGGATGTGGCACAACCATGGGAGAAGATTTATAAATGTGTAGGAAAATTATGGCCCGCAGCGTTATATACGAGCGTACAGCAGCGAAAAAGGCCCTCATCTTCTTTGAGTCTCAGAAGGAAGCTGATGAGGTGACCTTGAATCCACCGCCAAAGATGTTTGACAATGTCCTTTCTAATACCCTGGCTGATATAGCAGAGGGGGAATACTTTAAAATGGGTTTGGTGTTGGCTTGAGGACACCCCGTTTGTTTGCAGAGATGATAAATCCTTGAAGGAGATCATTAGCGCCTTTGGAACTTTTCTTGGCAGGTCAAGAGGGCAACAATCTGTGGCAGATACATCAGGGATCCTGGTCGTGGTGATGAAATCTCTCACAAACTGGTTGTCTACTTCGGTTTGTTAAGGAGATCTATTCTGGTGAGGAAGGTAGCAGACACCACACAGGGATCGAATGATGTGGTGGTGATCATGGTACTAAACATCCTCGACGTCTGGAGATATATCCTCGATGTTACATATGTCTACGTCCGTCGATGTCGAAACATGGTAAACTTCCATGCCCCATTGGTTGCCTACTTGTTGACATGTATCAATGAATTCAACCTAGCTTGTGATGGAATCGACCCAACTAGCTCAAAACCTCCCATCTTTTCAATGATCTTTGTAGTTATTATTGTTGCACAGATAGTAAAGGCATAAAGAAACTTGTTGGAAACCATTTTTGACGTTGAGATGACCATTTCCTTGGTTCTAACTAGAGAGGAACGATAAGTTTATTCCTCTACTAGATTTCCACAAGTTTTACAAAATTTAGTGTAGATCTAATACCATTTCACTTCTCTTACTTTTCCCTCTCTTTAGAAATTGAAGTGTTTGGAAATAAACTCATATTTTTAATTCTAGAATGTGATCCAATTGGGGTTTTTGTAGATACCAAACACCACATGGAGTATGTGTTCACCAAAATTTGATGTTTCATGCCAAATTCCGTCACAATCTCACTATCTTGTAGCTTATTTTGTGTTGAAGTGTTAGTCCACAACTTCCACAAAATTTCCTTAGATTTCCACAAACTTCCACTTCCATGTCTGTCTAAGTTGATACTAAGAAGACGTCTTGTACATTTCCATGTGACTGTGTTTTTCTACTTATATAAACTTGTATGGATGGCTATATATAAACATATACATATTATTTTAAGCTAAGATTTGATGAAATCTATCAATTTTCATCATGAAATCACTATTTTAGCTTTTTTTTTCAAAGATGCATCAAAGTTTGGTTGTCAAAATCCTCGAAGTTTCCTCGATGTTTCTACAAACTTCCACTTCCACACTAGTCGAAGTCGACTCAAAGTCGAAGTCATGTTCCATGGTGGTAATGAACCAGGGAAATGCACTGAAGCTGCCGTTCTCTGCTTTCACAGACATCACAGAGGGATCGAATGATGTGGTGGTGACGAACTAGGGCAATGCACTAAAGTTGTCGCTCTCTGCTTTCACCCTCTCCTCCAGTGTTGTTTGTAACGAACCTAGAAAGGATGTGGACATAGATCTACTGGAAATCACCTCCCAAAACTTTCTAAGAGGAACTCAAAAGGACTATGTAGATCCAAAGAAGACTGAAGGAGGCTTCGGGCGGAAGGCGGAGAGTGGCTGCTTCAGCGTCAGGGTGGCGTCCTGCTGCTACAACGGGGCTGCCCCCGTGGCGATTCCACCAGCACCAACTTGACTGAGTCTACCGACCAACACCTCCTGTCTCCGCCCCCTTCCCTCCTTTCCCTTACTAAGCTTTCCATAGCGGATTTTAGGGCTCGACTCAAGGCAACACAGGTGGCTTGGGGGCAAACGGAGTCCCAAATTCAGTCAACGACCACACGGAGAGCTTTGGAGTAGACGAGTGTAGAGGTCGGCATCGCACTCGTTACGGCGGAAGCTCTAGTTGGCGAGGGAGACGAACGCGAGCAGCCTGCAAGTGTTGATGAGGGTTACCTCATCTCCATCGTGGAGGATCCCATGGTGGTCGGCGGGCGCGTGAACACGACGTTGGTTTCACCAGATGCGGCCAGGTGGGAGGATCGTTCTGGGGGGCGAGATCCCAACACTGGCGGGGATCGACTATTGGGGGTGGGTGATGCTCATGAGATGTTTGAGGTTATGCGTGAGGGGCCTGTGCTTGGTGCGGGTGTTACATATCCTATTAAGGTTGCGTGTGGGGAATCAAACTGCGTCGTGAACTCCAACAACAAGGGGGGCTTCTTCTGGGTCGGTGATATCTGTGTCCCCCTAGTAGCGGCATCTTCTCGGGCTGGTTCAAGTCCTGGACACAAGGGGGGATGATGGTATGGCTAGAGGCCAGGCGGCGCCTTCGCAAGCGCCCCCGCCCCCTGTCGAGTCGGCTGCTCCCCTTGTGGGTCCTCGTATCCCTAGGGATGCGTGCTTCCGGTGCCTACGAATAGGACAATGGCAGCACCGATGCTCAGCCTCGACAGTCTGTTTTGGTTGTCGGGCTTCGGGGCACCTAGCGCGTGACTGTGAGGCGAGGAGGCCAGTCTGGAGGCGACCCCCCTCCTAGGGATCAGTGATTTCACTGCCTTCAGCGTGGACATTGGAGGTGTCGTTGATCTGCTTTCGGTGCAAATCTCTTGGTCACTTAGTGTGGGATTGTCGGACGTACAATCAGGTTGAGTCTGTTACAGGGCCTGAGGTTGTTGTCCTGCAGGTGACGGCGTCTACCGTCTCTGATGGGGTACCCGGTGATGCCAAGGCTAATTTCATTGCGAGATGGGTGCGAGACTTAGCCGGTGCTAGCCGGCGTCTGCGGTGTCCTTGCCTTGGTGATTTATGATGCCTCCTTAGGGCGGTGACTGCACGGGCTCGCGGTCACAAAGCTTTGATGGGTGCTCGATCCACTCGTCTGTGAAAGTGGTGGTTAGCAGCCCTGAAGATGATGGATATGCAAGTGAGGTTGATGACGATGCTGACTTAGTTGGTGCCTTAGCTGGCGCCACGCGTAAGAAGCGTGGAGGTTGGTCCTGGTGATTAGCTTTCTAGGGGTCCATCTGGTCTTGGCTAGGTATGGTTAGATGGATAGTAGGGTGGTTGAGTATGTTTTTTCCTTTGTGCTTGGGGATGTCTTGATGGTTGATGGATCTTTGTTGAGTTGCTCCATCCCGTGTCAATCGAGGATGAACCTATGTAATGTGGATGACATCGCTTTGCTTGCTTAGGGGCAAAATGAATAGGATGAACCTCATTTAAATTTAAAAAAATGTAGACCCAAAGAAACCCCCAGATTCAGTCATCATAACCATGAAGCCGCATAGAAGGTTTGTGGAAGACCCTGAAGGCAATAGAAGGGTTCTACCCTTAAGGAGAAGGGATGATTTCATCCTTGATGCAAGCTGCTACAAAGAGGCACCGAGAAGACACTCAAACCGCAAATAGGGTCACAAAACCTCTAATGAAGGACCCAAGGATGGATATGGATGCTCAGAACAGGATTGAGAAACTTTCAAATCCAAGAGGTGGTCGGACAGTGACCCCATAGATGAAGACTACTATGAAGACTGTGATGAAGTTGGGAGGAGTGAGAAGGGCTAGAGGGGTAAGATCCTTTTGAAAGGGATAGGTGCTCCGAGATGGGATGCTATCTCAAGTATCATCATGATCAATGCTCTTTTTTTGAACATTAAGGGAGCGGCAGACAGAAAAACTCGGGAGGTTCTACGCGGCTTGCGTGGATAGTATAAGCCACAGGTGGCTGCAATATGTGAACCGTTCTTGAAGGCAACTAGCGTGGAAGAATTGATGGACATTGTCCGTCTAGATTGGTGATGTTCGAAAGAAAATGAGGGTGGCAAAATCTGGTTTCATGTTGTTGAATCCTTGAATCCCTCTATGTTTGAAGCACGTGACCAAAGCCTAACAGTCCAGTGGAAAGATACTACGACATGTGATATGTACCTGACAACTATTTTTGTAAACTTTGATGTTCGGTTGGAGAGAAATTTATGGAAGAGAATGGCAGATCTATTGGATGTCATCCAGGGACCCCAATGGACTCTAATTGGGGACTTCAACATCACTCACTCAGAACTGGAGATGAGAGGAACCAAGCAGCCTGACAAACGAGGGATGTATGACTTCAACGGACGGATCAACATGATGGGGATAGATGAATTTCCATTCAATGGCAATTCTTTCACATGGGTCGATAAACAGAGGGGCCCCAACCAAGTGGGAAAGACTGGATAGAGGCTTCCATACCAACAACGGGACACATGATTACAAGGATGGTTCATAAAACACCTTACTAGGGACCAATCTTCTGACCATTGCCCGCTTCTTTTGATGAACTGAAAAATGTGCTAAGGAGTTTACTTACAGTTTTCCTTCCTCAATGCTTGGCTTGTCAACCATGAGTGCATGAAGACAAGTACTGAAGGTTATTTCCATGAAGGGGTGACAACCATCTACCGGCTCCTTAAAAGCCCAAAACCTCAAACGAGTGCTGAAAAGATGGAGCAACAACATTTTTGGAAATTTGGCACAACGAAAGCACCTGAATGACATAGTGCACATCTCCAAATATCCTATGACAAGCAACCCTGACACAACAAATAAAGAGGCTCTCAGAACAATTGAGGAAGAACTCAATGAGGTCCTGGAAATGGAGGATGCCATGCGGAAGGAAAGAGCAAAAATAAATTGATTAAACGATGGGGATAGGAATACCTCGTTCTATCATGCAACGGTTAAAACTTAAAACGGAAGGAAGAAAACTCTTATAAAAAAGATTGTGGGAGGACGATGGTAGCTGGTTTGAAGATGAAAAAAGTATATGGTATGAAGCCACAAGGTTCTTAGGGTCTGACTGGTTTGGTGTAACTGGAATTTTCCTGGAACTCATTTTCCTGGAAGTGGAATTCAGTTCCTGGAAAATGAGTTCCAAGTGATTGGTTTGAAACATGAGTTTTTCTAGAAGTTGATTTCCATGTGATTGGTTTGTTGCAATTGTAGACGTGAAAATTAAGAATAAATAGTGTTCTACACTACATGCAACTATAAAAAAATACTAATGTGATAAAAATCATACTATCAAATGAAAATGGTTAATTGTGAAAATCAACTTTGACGGAATCCATCATTTACCATGACGGAATCCATCATTTACCATGGAAAAATTAGGTAGATGCCTATTTGTGGACAACTCACATCAAGAACAAAAGCATTAACTAGATTAATTTTTCAAAATATACGAATCCAAGTAAATCAATAACAACATTGTCTTTTACTTCTAATCCTCCATGACAATATCAACAAAAAATACAACAGGAAACTAGTGACGAGTTTACCTTTTGGCCGAGGACAAGTCTGATTTGATAAACCAACCGGAGCAAAGATCGTGGACTAATGATCAGCGTGCAATGTGCGTTCCGGTTCCGGATAGAGATGCAAAGCAAATATGATTGGTGAGTCTTTGACAAGTATGCAAAGGCACTATTGAACGCAGGTGTAGAAGCAGATGCTGCTCGTAGGTGTAGACGGCGACAAATCTATGAATGACCTGAACAATAGAGCTTTTCCGTGACAGCGGCAGAGAAATCAGCACGGCAGTGATGAATCTGGACCAGCAGCCACAACAACTGACTGTTATTGCAGGCCATGACATCGGCAACATAGGAGATGGTACTGATGACGGTTGGTCTTCTCCGGCCGTTGGACGAGAGGAGTCGGCACTCAAAGAGACGGACAAGGAAACGAGCGAGACTCGCTCAGCGGAACTTGTTTTCCGCTGGGATTCCCACGGAACCCCTTTTACGGAAGCCTATATATATTACCGAAAGTCCAAGGAAAAGTGGGAAACTCCAGTTCTGGACTTTCACCAAACCAATCATGTAAAACTGAAAAGGGAACTTGACTTCCGGTATTTTCCAGACAAATTACAACAAACCAGTCAGACCCTTAAGGACTTTTTCAAAAAAAAAAAAAAGAGCAGGAAGAGGTTGACAATGATGACCCATTGTTACAATCCTTACCTAAAATCTTTACCATGGACCACAGTATGACTAATGGCGTTGACCGTCGTTGGATCAAATTCTTAGCAAATTGAAACAGATGGATGGATTTGCCATGTCGGGTGGATTGACAATCAAATTCTATAGCGTTGCCTGGGAGTTGATCAAACATGACCTGTTGGAGGTCCTAAGAGAATTCTTCAAGGCAATAAACTCCACTGGAGCTTCTTCTGTAGCAAATTGATACTCATTCTAAAGGACAAGAGTCCATGCTTTCCTACTTTTGTTCAAACCCATTTCAGTCAAAAATGCGCCCATTCGTATCATGGCAAGGATTATCAACAACAGGATGGCCATGTTCCTACCTACCAATGTGTCAATGGAACAAGGGGCGGTTGTAAGGGAGAAACATACTGAATCATTTCAGAATTGTCCAGAGAAATCATGCATGACATTGATGCCAAGAATGGAGATCAGAATCTCATCATCAAAGTTGACATGATGAAGGCATATAATAGAGTCTCGTGGAACTATCTAAGGCGAACTCTTCACAAATTGGGCCTTGATGATCATGCAACCAATCTTTGTTTAAATTTTTTTGAAGAAGCCTGGATCTCGGTAGTGATCAAGGGACGATCTGATGGTTTGTTCCGCATGGGCAAAGGGTTGAAACAAGGGAACTCATTATTCTCGACTCTTTACATCCTTATGGAGGAAGGCGTGTGCAAATATATCTAAGTGACTAGCTAAAGAGGGGTGCGTCAGCGGTTTCTTTACGTGTGGGCCAGTCACTCCTACCCCCATTCTTCTTTTCGCTGATGATATGATCCTTTTCACAATGAGTAGACATAAAAGCTTGAGGACTGTCTTGAGCACGTTGGATTTATATGGAAGATTGTTTGGCCAGAAGATTAACATGACAAAGTTAGGATTTACAGTTGGAAACCCAACTGATGAGTTGATATTAGATATGGAGCGTTGCATGGGCATGCAACATAAGGGGGATGCCATTGGCTATCTCAGAGCACCGTTGGTAAGGGGTGGTTTGAAAGCCCACTACTTTGATGTTGTCTTTGAATCTATTGAAAATAGGATGGCGGGTTGGAAATCAAATCTCCTCTCCTTTAGTGGGAGATGTACCCTCATATCCCATGTTTTAACCTTTATACCTATATACTCTCTAGCGGCCTCACCAGTTCCCTTGAAGGTTATCAACAGGTTGAACTCTATTCTCAAAAGCTTCTTGTGGCAGGTTAGGGATGGGACAAAGGCAAAAACATGGGTGGCATGGAGTAAGGTGATTGTTGAGAAACATAGAGGGGGCTTGGGGATCTCGGATCTAGTGACCACACAAGAAGCATTTCTTATTAAAGGTTGTTGGGAGGTCATTACCGGAGACTTGATGTGGGCGTCGTTTTGCAGAGATAAATAGAAGTGACTCCCTGGTTATGATGATGATAACAAACCGCACAACTTGATTCATTACCCAATAATCTTCTTCCAAACTTCCACCGAATAATCTTCTACAGATCTTCCTCCAAAACTTCCCCTCCACCAAACTCCTACACCAAATCTCCTTTCATTTTTTTCCTCTTTCCCATTTTTTTTCTTAGTTTCCCCCTTAGGCGCTAGAGTAACCACAGTTGTACCATCGGCTCCTGGAGGTCCTTGGTGCCAACTCACGCAACTAGGGGGCTAACACCACCTCCACTCCCTTAAAATTGGTGTTACAACAGCCCACCAAAGAGAAGTCAAGTCGCAACCGACCCTCTGGAAAGAGGTACATCCCATTATTTTTCTTTTGAGAGTCTATTTATTTATGTTATTAAGTGTCTTTGTAATATGGGCCCAAGTATGTCTTGGCCCATTAGGGTTTAGTTGAGTTTGTACGCTCCCCTATTCTCCTGTATATAGGAGCAGGGTTTGTTCTATTCAAATATAACAATTAGCCTCTTATTTTATTCCATGACATGGTATCAGAGCAGCGACCCTGATCCGCCGTGCACGAGAGAGAGAAAAGAGAGGGAGATGTAGCCGGTGGGCGGCCACCCTTCTTGCTTGTGGGTCGTCTGCCCGCAGGCTGTTCCATGGTCACCATAGCTCTATTTTCTCCATTTTTTTGTTGCTCCTACCTCTCTGCCGCCTATTGCTCCCCTACCAGCCGCCATCCGCCTAGTCCCTTCCCTCCTAGCGTCATTGTTGCCCCTGCATCAACTGCAAAACCCTTAGTCGTCGCTACCTACTACCGCTACAAGTACTGCCCAAGCCTCGCCGCTCCCTGCCACTCCTTGTTGCCACCGTCGTTGGCTTATTGTTGCTGCCACCCTGATCTCCACCCAAAGTTGACGCCACATGTTAGCCACCAGCCGATGTCATGGGCCTTTCTTCCCTAACTATTGCAGCAACAACAACAACCATGTGTCGCTATCACCCCATAGACCGTTGTTGGTCCCGAATTCGAAACCACCATGGATGTTGCTTCTCCACTTGATTGCTAGCCGCTCATGCCTTCTCCTACAGCCACCGCCACACCTCCATACCACTGCTGCCCGACTACTGCTTCCATGTTGTCGCACTGTCGTTGCAACTCCACTGCTACCCACCGCTCCCCAACCAACCACCACCGCTACCAAACAACCATACATATAACTTTTTTTCATCCTCAATATTTTTACTGCCCCCCTCCTATATACACTATGCATAATGCTAACCAGATCTATATTTGGATCTGATTTTTAGACAACACCCTTTTTGGGTCGCAAAAGATCCATTTATTTTTCTACCTGAATCTACCTAATCGAGTCATGTTGCGCCTTGACACGAGTTATCGATTATCCTCCATATATCTACCTAAAATTTTGATACCTCTACTACTTGTTCTGACTTTCCATCCCAACGACTTTTTTGACTCCTTCGTGCTTGGTGTGAGGGGGAGAATAGGAGGAAGAGAAGATGAGTAGAGGAGAGGAGATGAAGCTTATAAATCTATTGCTATTTTTTTTTGCACAATAGAGAGATTAGCTATCATTCATCCCCCTCTCTACTGCAGACCAAATTTCAGAAAGGCATACATGAACATTCTTGTTGAGTCATGACAGTATACTACAAGCAAAAGTAATAGCAGTGCGAGAATTAACAGCAAAATGAGCTATATTATCAGCTACACTATAATGAATTCTAGGAATATGCGAGATATGCGACTTTCCAACATCTTCATATAGCATCCGAAGACGCCTCGTGTGGGGCAAACTTGGTTGTTGTGGGGACGACCTCGGTAGTGATGTGTACTGCAGAAGTTGCATCCGACAGAATGGCAAGAGAGCGACATCCCGTGATCTTGCAGAATTTCAAGGCACTGATGATGCTTTGGATTTCTGCTTCTAGTGCCGAACTAGCGCAACTAGGTAAGCCATCACCCATTATGAACCTGCCTTGTCCATCTACAACATGAACTCCAATCCCAGCAGGGGAGGATTGGGATATAAAAGAAGCATCAACAAATATCAGAATATCATGAACCGCAGGCGGCCTTTCAATCACTCTTGGTGCGATGGAAGGATGAATAACGGATTGTGGAAGTGCCAGAATGGCCCTAGGTTTCTCCTTGATGAACGAGAGTCGTTGAGCTATGGGATGGTGCCTCCGGTTATAGATGAAGTCATTCCTGTGAAGCCAGATGGCCCCACTGTCTATGACGGACAAAAGAGATTCCATGTCTTTACAAAGAGAGGATGTGAGCTCGAGAATCCAGGCTTCCTCGGACAGAAGAAAGAATTGGGAGTCGACGTTCAGTGCTAGCCAGACTTGCTTGCTAACAAGACAGTCTCGCAAGCAGTGTAACAACGTATCGCGCTCATTGGAGCAAACATGGCAGATCACATCAGTTGCTATATGCCTGACGAGCTTTCTTCACATTTGTGAGAATCATCCTATGCTGAAGAAGCCAAAGGAAGGTCCTGAACCTTGCCAGGATGGACAGCTTCCAGATAGAACTCTAATTCCTGTCCATAGTGTTGTGAGAGCCCTGCTGCAGCCATTGTTGGTATGCGGTCTTGGTAGTGAGGGTGTCCGACGAGGTTAGAGGTCATTGCCAAGTATCACTACCCGTCGCCGAATCAGGTGGGTAAGTGTGATGGATGTGTTGCCATGTGGATTCAGGGAGGTAATTTTAGATGAAGGACCAATCCCAGTCACCATCGTCCAAGGCCATAGAAGTTACACTGAGGTCCTCAAGTTCAAGTGGCGGCACAAAGTTAGGCTCTAGATCTTTGATGGACAAGTCGTGCAGCCATTTACTTGTCCAAACATTGGTAGAGATGCCTGAGTTAATGGTGATTGTTGAAGCTTCCTGAATACTCAAAATATTCTTTCGGATGAAAGACCAGACCGAGGAGCAAGGCTTTCAGATTGGAGACCCATTGTGCATATATTTCTCGTGCATGACACACACCCAAAAGGGCATTTTGATTGTTCAGAAAAAACCACACATTTTTAAGCATAAGAGCCTGAGTCTGGGAACATGCCTCTTTGACCCCCAAACCTCCTGCTTCCTTAGACATGGTAACGACTTTCCATGAGACCAGAGAGTTTATAATGAGCTCTACCTCCTGACCAGATAATTTTTTTGACATGTTTGTTGATGTCATCACAGAGAGATGGAGAAAGTTGGACGATTGCATAACATAACTTGGTATGGCTTGTAATATCGATTTTGCTAGTGTTATCCGTCCTGCAAGCGACAACTATCGAGCGGACCAACTAGTCATACGAACCTTGAGTGTAGATATAATGGTTGAATGTGTAGAGATATTAACTCGATGGTGGAGGATGGGCACTCCCAAGTAACGGCCCAGGTCAAGTGTGCTTTGGATACCGAACCGTCTACAGAACGAAGAGCTCAGCAGCCGTGGAGTATTGGGCAAGAAAAAACAACGGGATTTTGCCTTGGAAACCATCTGACCAGATACGCAGGCAAACATCTTTAGCAGTTTGTTGATTACTTGGGCTTGACTGGTATTAGCTTCGGCCAATAACAGGATATCATCAGCAAAAAGAACATGGGAGAAGGGGGACCATGGCGAGACAGCCGGATAGGCTTCCACTCACCCACCGCTACTGAATTAGAGATGGCTTGGCTTAGTCTTTCCATACATAGGATAAAAATGTATGGGTTGATGGGATCACCCTGGCGAACCCCTTGGGTTTCTTTAAAAGAATTTGAAGTTTATTCATAATTTGAAGCTTATTCTTTGTTTTTTTGGATTATAAATCTGTTGCTATTGATTATAAATCTGGATTATAAATTTGTTGCTATTGATTATGCTTCTTGGATACATTCATAATTTGAAGCTTATTCTTTGTTTTTTGCTGCCTATTTGTGTTCATGGTCTTCTATCCAGCTACGTCGACTTTACTGTTGTGCGTCATGGCCTGTCCATGCTTTGCGCATGTTGACTCTCTATTTGTCCATATTTTGTGTGCATGTTGACTTTCTACTACCGTGATCCAACACTCTCTGGTTTTTATGTGCTTTGCGCATGGTGACTCTCTAGTTGCCCATGCTTTGTGTGCATGTTGACTTTCTGCTACGGTGATCCAACACTCTGGTTCGTCCGTGCTCTGTTTTGTACGTTGTCAGGGTGTTCTTGTCGGCGTAGATTTGAAAGAAAGTCGGAAACAAGGCAACCTGGCACCACCATCCCATGTAACGCTAAAGGTCTAGGCCTTTGACTATCTCCATCATACACGAATTGGATCCGCTAGACATTATTGTCGAAAACAACTCGGATCTGACCTGTCGAGCATAATCCCATATGGTTTGCTTGGTCATCAAGGGAGATGGCTTGTATAGAAAATATGGGTTTGAAGTATTGAAGACGTGGATTGGAAAAGACGATAAGTGGATTATAAGGGTGATGTTAAACTAGAGAAAGTATAGACTTAGGAGTCAAGATCCAAGTAGGGATGTGGAAGCTGAGGTTATTCCTAGTGGGAAAGGTAATCATGGTTTGAATATAATAGATCTCAAAAAAGACTCGGAGAAGGAAAAACAAGATAGATGGACTTGGGGGAGGCAGACAAAAATAGGTGATGGTGCACCGGGATGGAGAGCATTGGCATAAGAAAAAAAGATTGGATTTTTATGGAAGAAGAAGAAAAAAGGAGATGACCACAAAAGTCGGGATGATGCCTGACGGGCGGATAAGCCAAGAAAAGACGACAGTCGCCCGCAGGTGAAGGCTTTTTCTCTTTTCTCTCTAGGTTAGGATCAATGCTTTGATACCATGTAGTAAAGTAAAAAATGGCTATGCGATTCGGGAAATATGTGTGTTGCTCCAGGAAGCCCTTTCTTCTCCCCTTTTTAGGGCGATCTGAGCACAGGTTCACTGACATTAGAGGTGCACGGACTCCCTCTAGGATCCCCTAAGGCCCCACAACCATTGGAGCAACGAGCAAGAAGTGGCAAGCTCCGCCGTCTAAAAATTGCCTCGCATGTAACTGTAGCAATGATAAACTAGGACAATTTTGGTCCCCAATCAACAATTATTTGGGTGATTTTGTCATATTTGTGCATCCTCAACCACTTGAGGAGTCTTCCACAACACCTCAAAATTTCTAGATCTCACATTGATCTTTGTGCAATCAATACGTTTCTGGGTATCAGAAATTTGTAAAAGTTTCTTCTGACAAACTCACCACAAAGTTGGATCTGGGGATTAGGAGGTTAAGATGAACCTCCATAGAAGCGAGACAGTCCACCAACGCACATCGTGGTGCGCAGTGAAGAGTTCAACAGTAAAGTTGCCGAATTGAAGGAACGTTTGGCAGGGTATGATGAGCGGTTCAACCACTTAAAGGCCTAGACATTGGATCGCAACAAGAGATGTATGCCATGTTTGATCGCATGCAAGAGTGACCTGAACAACGACGTCAACAACATCAAGAGCCTCTTCCCTGATAAGATTGACTACTTAAGATTGATGTTCTAAATTTTTACGACACAGGCTCCTGATGTATTCTAAGATTGGGCCCATAGCATGGAGTCATTCTTTGACTATCACCAGCTTGTAGATTCAGAAGATCTCGTATGCAGAAGCCAAGCTCCATGGCACCACTCTCACTTGGTGAAAGAATTTGTGTATAGTTCGTCGCGTCCACACATGGGAAGAGATTAAAGTTGACATAGAATCCTTTTCCGTTTCTGTCAATTATAAACAATAGTTGTGCCTCAAACTATCTGACTTGCAACAAGGATATGATTATATGGATGAATATACTCACAAATTCTACGACTTGATCTGCAAGTCAGAAATTAGTTGGGATACTACCACTGAGATCACTATTGTCTTCTGTTGCGGGCTCAATTCATCTATCTTTGCATCATTGGCTACTTCGTGGATTTCTTCTATAGATGATGTGATTCACATGGCTACACAAATAGAGCATGAGAAGAAATGACACCCAAAAGACTCCACCTATTGGCGGCATTCTTCTTCGACATCAACCCCGTCCAACGACTCCTCCACAACCACAACAATGGTCACGTCGGCATCTTCTACACCAACATCCTCCAACCAGATTTAGTGCTTTTCATGCAAGAGGTTCGAGCATCACTCCAACCAATGCCCCAATTGTCTTATGATCACAGCTTCAAAGAATGAGGAAGACAATATATTATATAAGCATGTCCTTCCAGCAAATGAGCCTAGCAACGATGAGCCAAATAGGACACACCTGAACACACATTGGTCGTTAGACATATGCTCCCCACAACATGCTACCATGGCATACCACTACATCCCTACTTGTCGGAGGCTCATTTCGACAACCCGAATGGAGCTGATGTAGGACAGCTTGCTCATCCAGAGCCTGGCTAGGGTTTGGTGCCTTTTCATTGGAAAGTGCCATGAGTTATTTTTACTCATGTTTGTCTTTTAAATCGTTATTGCATTTTTATTTTCGATTAAGGTTTATTATGCAACTGCTTGAGTTTTAGGATCTAAGTATAATATTAGAGACATGTAAATTCTTAATTAATTAGCTTTTAACTCTTGTTATAGTTGGGTCTTAAGAAAAAATAAGCCAATTAGGGCTTCCATGAGTTATCCAGTAAATGCCTATATTTGGGAGTATCGTTCGGCAGAGCTGGATGATATGAATTAGTTTTGTGTTAGCAACGTGGCTTGCATCAAAAGCTACCACGAGAAATAAGGCCACATTATAGTTGGTTATGCAGCTTAGGTTTTTGAGATTTAAGATATATTTTTCCTAGTTTCTAACTTGCATCTCCCCTAGAAAATGTACTCAGAGTTGTTTCCCTCATTATGAAATGAATGCAATGCTTCATTTAATCTTTATCTATTTTAATGTGTGAGTTTCATCTTCCTTTATGAAATATGATGGGGCGAAACATTTTGGTGTTTCTCTTTTTTGTTATTCATACAAAACTTAGGCTTAATTAGCACAACATTGAGGTATCTACACTTGATCACTGAGACAATGATCAAGTCCTTTGAATCAATGTGGCAACAGGATTACATGTGTCAAGTTTGACAATAAGAGGCAATGACTTATCTTAAAAGAAGTTGAGTTCTTCCAAGAGGAAGGTATTTCCAGCAAAATCTTGTGGTACCTTTCCCTACAACTGAACAGGTAGTTAAAAGTAAGAATGAATATTTTCTTGATACCATCATTCCTAGGACCCGGTTATATTCTTAGGGTCTTATAACTAAATGTTGTGGAGACAGTCTTTCTTTTATGTTATCAACAAATGGCGTATCACCCTCTAGGTGATAGGTTCCCTTTCTAGTTGTATAGATACTCTCTCTTACTCTTTAGAGTGCATGACTTTCCTTGTTTAAATAATGCTCTTATATCTCAAAAATCCAAGGTACATCCTGAATCGAACTAAAGTCTTTCTTGGATATCACCCTACCTAAAAGAGGTACAGATGCCATGATCCAAAATAAGAAAGAAATATGGAAAAAGGTGTGACACTTTCTTTAAGAATCGATTGCATTTCCCTAGTGACAACTCTTTTGGGTTGGTGGTAAGTGTGAACTAGGAAGCATTGCAAGAGATGTTTCATATCCCTATTCCCATAGTTCTTTTTGGTTAAAACTACGGGAAAAGAATAGGGTGGTTGAGTAGTAACAAAAAGAGGGAAACTAACGGTCATGTTGGTGGCAAGAAACATTAGGAGCGAAGTTCAGATTGAGTTTCCATTCTTGGAGCTGAATATTGAAATGGCACATGCTTTGATTGTGCCTACGGTTCAATATTGAGGTGACACATTGTCTAACCTAGTTGGATCACAGGGATGTAAGACTGGGTTACCAAATTTCAGAACCTAACCAACCCGACTAGTTTGGTATGGTTAAAGGTTGTTAACAGTTTGGTTCAATCGAGGGTAAAGTTTACATAATGCTGCTACTGGATTTCCGTAGCAGTGAACCACTATACGCCATGCTTGTAGTTGTTAGATTTATTTGTTTAGACTTTAGTTTGCACTAGTAGATTGACATTCTTCTTTGAATGTTTCAGAAATAATTTTTGAAAGCATGTTCACACCCTGTCTCTAGATTGTCTGATCCTAACATTAGTTAGTATAAACAAGAAAGTGTGTGCATTGCAATAATAGCCAGCATTAAACACTAGGATGTGGAGTCAAGTTAGATAAGTGGATCTTCCAAATTGCCACAAGTTTAGTTGGAGTCAACTGTTCACAATGCAGGTCAAGTGAAAGAAGATGGGGTGTGGTCGGAATAAAATGTAACCATAAGTTTTCATTCATATTGAAATATATGTTATATAGAAACATGGTAATAAAAAACCCGCCTTAAGGCTCTCGAGGCTTACGCCTTTTGGTGAGGCTATCTCAAATGCGCCTCGGGGCTTACGCCTTGGTATCCTGGACTGAGGCTTACGCCTCACAATGCCTGAGGCCCGCCTCAAAGCACTGAGGTTCTAAGGCTTAGCTAAGGCGCATGCCTCAATTTTAGATGATAACGTCTTATGTTAATCACCAAATTGTCTACTTTTAAGATTATTACAAACACTTTCTTAAAAAATAATCAAAGTTCTTGTAGTTAATTGTTATTTTTCGTTAATAAACATTTAATCATTATTTTCTGATTGACATCTTTCAATCTTCATTGTTAAATTTCTTTGTTTTCTACCTTCTTATTCACTATGTTGGTGAATTTCATATTATTGTTAGCTAATTTTGGTTCCTCGTTCCTGCAAATTTGAAATTCTCTCTCCTTTAGTTTTTCTATCGACATCTTTTATTCTAGTAGTATAAAGAATTGATATCTCATTATTTTTTTAGATATTCATTTTGGTACTGTGGTGGGTCTTTAGTCTTTATTATCATTATTTAGTTTCAGAATTATTTTCTATTTCATATTGTTGTGCATGTATTTATATACCTATTTTTGTTATACACACATTCATATCATAACACATAAATATATACATGTATAAATTTATTTTTTATGACCGCCTCACACATATTTTGAGGCATACACCTCAAACGCCTCGAGGCTAACGCCTCGTTATGCCTCATGCATTTTACAACCTTGTCTAGAAAACAACTATATGCCAGCCATAGTGCATGGTAGTGAGTGTTGGGTTATGAAGAAACAATGAAACATAGGATGCCAAGATGGATATAAGGGGAGACAGATAAAGATTGCACTAGAAATGACTGTTTAAGGAATAAATTTGGAGTGACAAGTGTTAAGGACAAACTATGAAAGGGTCATCTTAGACGGTTTTGGCATATGTATTGTGGACCACAAAATGCACCAATTTCGAGTAATGTCATTGAGTTGGATGGAGTTTAAAGGGGAAGAGGTAGATTTAAATTTACTAGGGAAGGTCTTGTTAGGAGAGATTTGGATATATCTCAATGCAAATATGACCCTCTCCAAATGAAAAACAAGGTTTGATGCATTGGACGAGTGTTTCAAAACAAGGCCGCACGGACCGCATAAACGGCCCACATATACTTACCCTCTTATAAGGCCGATTAGTCGGCGATTTTTAGATGGACATTTGTTATCTCGGCCAAAACTAGATTATATTTTTATTGATAACATTCTCTTGATGTACTATTTTGTTGTATGTTTTGTAAACGACCGCACGTGCTTATTTAATTTTTTGTTATTTTGGACCTACGACGTGTGGGCATTTTTTGTATTATTTGATTAGTATTGATTGTTATGTTCTTGTATTAAATCATTTTGTACATGCTTCATTGGAGTTTATGTTTAAATGGTTCTAGATTGCATTCTAAATGGTGCTTTACTTTTCATTGAAACTTTATATTTAAATATATCTCAAATTTAAGGGTCTAAATATGTAATGTACAAATTATATATGCAATTGTGTGATTACTTTATATATATTAATTAATTATTTTAAAAAAAATTCAATACCGCATATACTTCCGCATATATTCCCGCATACCGCATATACTCTATAAGGTGACCTCTCCGCACGCATAACGCATACCGCTTTTTAATACTATGACCCAACATGGTTAAGCTTAAGTCATAATCAACAATGATGATTATGATGTTCACCATAAAAACTCAACTGTTCTAAGACGGGGAGGTGCAGTCCTGGATGCAGACTCATCTCAGACATTGTAGGTTAGTTCTCCCCCAAGTCAAGTGCCACATTGGCGATAGAGATACAATTCATGTTGTTCCCAATGGTTGGATCCTTATAGACAAACAGAAAAAGAATTGATCTCAATTCTAAGTGTGCTCGGGATGCCAGTCTGCATTTATTGTTGAAGATGATTATCAGATAATCCCCATCTATCATCCTCTACAGCCATTGGTAGTCCTACTATAGTCCCTCCCAACTCCTCCTAGTGGTATACAGAAGAATATTTATTTGATAAACAGTAGGAACTGAGGGTAAAGGTAACTTAAGAATCTCATTATGGAAAGGTGGCACCTATACATTGAGTTGGTTTAGTAGGGGAATGTCCATGTGTAGGCTACTAACAAGTGATCTTCTGCGGAGGCGAGCAAACACTTTGCTTCCTAGGTGTGTCCTGTGTTTAGCACATACAGAGTCCTGCACGTGCGAATGTGCTGCTCAATAGTCCTTTGCTCCGTCCCTATACCAGCCACCTTCTTCTGTTCAGCAGCTTCAAGTCTTCACTCATCAGTGATAGATTCACTCGTCTTATTACTAAGCTGGTGATGTAGCAACCTGGAGACATTTGACCACATATTCAAAACGCTTTCAATCCCTTGAAAAATGGAACTGACAAGTTCATGTTCTTTGTGAATGGGCTTAAGAGTAACGATAAGTTCCTAGCTTGGTATGTGATTAGTTCCTTCCATCTGATAAAATTCTAACTCACGAATGAACTACAAAAGAACATCATTGAGCGAAAATGGAATCTTGTCAAAGCTATTTTTAGTTGGACATCACAGTAAGTGCATATAGGGGCTAAGCTAGCATCTGATAAATGAGAACACATGTACCTGTGGAATATTCCAAACATTAGCCCTTCCACTGAGAGATTCAACCTTTGGCACGCTAGTGTCTTTAGATTTCAACCGTTTGAGCTGCTCGTCAACAGGCTTGGATTTTTCCAGGCCAGCATGAACAGCTATCATTTTGCAGCAGGTTCTGCCCCCTGGTGTGTCGATGTAAACATTATCCTGCAAGAGAGACACAGAAATTTCTAGCCTTCATATTCATTTACGTCCTCATTGCCCCCATTAACCACCCAGGACAAGTAATGCAGGATCAAGGCTAGCAAACTCACTTCTTCATGAATCCAGACCAGGCTAGCAAGGAACTTTTTGTGCTCCTCTGGTACAGCTTTGACCAATTCTGCAGAGTTTGTCGATTTATCAAATAGAGGGACAGAGATTGCTAAATTACTGACATCGAGACATTGAGATATCAATTAGACAAAGAGGGCAATAGGAACCTGCAGATCCGTGAGGGACGCCATACGATTCAAATGTAGGAGAAGCATCATAGATGGAGCCCTTGTAAGTCGTACCCTTGGCGTGGTTCCATCGGTCCCGGATTTTCCCCGCCCAACGGCGGGCCTGGAGGTACATGTTTTCATACCCTTCGCCCTTGAACCACCCCTCCCGCTCTTCATTCATCGCGTACTCGCTCCACCCGGCGGAGAACGCTGACCCGTCGGATGGCGGCGGCACCGCGCCAACAAAGGCCGCGAGCGCCAGGTCATGGTTACCGCAGAGGAACACGTGTCGCTGCCTCGGGTAGCTGGTAGGGAGGTCGATGAGGAATTGCAGCACCTCCCGGGTCTGCGGGCCCCGGTCGCAGTAATCGCCGAGGAAGATGAATAGCGCAGTGGCGAAGCGGGCAGCGCCAAGCCGCGCCTCAAGATTGGACCATAGGCGTTGCAGCTTGTCGTAGAACCCGTGGATGTCGCCGACCAGCACCACAACCCTTTCTTCTTCTGGAGAAGCGGCAGAGGCTTCTGATTGGTTGTTACCGCCGAGCTCCTGACGGAGCAGGAGCGGTGATCGACATGTCGCTGCGTCCGCCATTTTGGATTTTCAACCAGAGCAGTTGTCGTTTACTCGTTATATATGCGCCTCAAACTGCAGATCAGCTGTGCAGACGTGCAGTTTGCGAGTTGCGTGCGTATATTGTCACGCGGGGAACGGGTCACCAAATCGCCCCTAAAACAACAACAACAGAAAACCTCATATTATCGGATATTATACTAGGGGCGGGGTGAATGATGTTGATTTGTACAAGTATCCATAACCAACTACTAAGTACGTAAATAGAGGTAAAATTGACAAGATAAAATGTCATTATGTTAAAATCTCAGATGATATTATATAAAAGTAGTATCAGATAAAATTTACGAATTCATGATTTGTTGTCCAATGCCGTGTAAAGATATATGTACCATTTTGTTAGAACAATAAGCGAGGCAAACCCTAGCCACTTAGAGAGAGCCTCTTACTAATGTGCGTACAATCAGAATTTTCTGTTCAGGATAAACCTGGAGCTGGACATGGTTTTGTAATTTCTAGCATAGAACAAATAAGAATTTACAATCTTCAATATATTCAAATTATATTAATTTTCAACGTATAATAGAACCTGGATTGTCATAATTTGTCAAGACAAAACCAACCAAATAGACAAAACCTAAAACTGAAATCAACCCAATTTAATTTTGGACATCAGTTTTCAAATCCAAACCTAACTCAACCAAATTTAAACTCAGTATCGATTTCCTAGGTCGGATCGAGTTAAGTTCACAATCAAATGCTACATTTCATATATGAGTGTTTTACACCTAACTTCATATTGAGACTCGACATACATTGCCAATGGCACAAGAGGGGACACACATTGCTAACGATAACACAGATGCCTGTCGGTGAAAGCCCACTCAAAGTCGTTGTAGTTTTTATGCCTACAAAACATTCATAGAGGAAAAAACAATAGGCAAGAGTTTCTCTAGCAAAATAAACTGATAATGGATCAAGAGAAAGAAAAAAACTTGGCGATTTATGACTAGCTAACTCACAGCCAACCGAACCAATTTTTTTGACACCAATAACCAATAATTAGAACTAGGAACGGCAATGATCCGATATTGTGCGGTTTAAACAAAATTATAACTACACCATAATAGAAAAATAAAAAACCATTGTAGTGTTTGTCCTTCCATCATTCTGGCGCGCGGTGAGATAGATCACTATGAGATTTTCTTGCTATAAATAAATGGCATACACAAACGTTGTCCATCGCTGTATTAAATAAAATATATATATAAATAGTTTGGTCAATCTTGTGTTTTGTGTTTGGTAATGGCGATTGAAAATTAACCACTTCTTACAACGTATTTACTCATTTCCCAAGACAGTCACTATCGCTTTGCCAAACATAGTACATATTAGCATCATATTTGTCATTAATGTAAGAAATTGTACCCATAGTATAAAAAATGCGGTTAACCATACCTCACTGTATTATGAACAAGTTGTTTTTAATCATAGTAGTATTATATATGAAATCTACAAAGAAATTTTACAAAATATATGAAATCAACAATACATATATTTGCGTCTATGTATTATAACACTTTCTAAAATAATAATGTTTTGTTCATATTATATAACAGAACAATCACTTTTTAGTTCACGTGAATGAACATTCTAACTTGTAAACACAAATGTCCTAGATCAAAAAATAGTCTTCTAGTGGAATTTGATCAAATGAATAATTTGACAAATTTAACCTCCTGTAATATTTTTGTAAGTGATTTGTCAACATCTGAGTGACATCTTTTTGTCATTGATCCAGATGTCATAGAATACTAGCTCATTCTTTGTATTTCTTCCTAAAGATTTGAGTAATAGATGTAGTAAGGTTATATACTCCTAAATTGTCTTTCTTCCTAATGCAATGCTCACAAACATTTGATGTCATCTTTTTCTTTATCATCAACATTTGATATCAACTTTTTTGTATCTTTATTTGCTTCATCTAGATATGACCTTTTTAGTGGTTGGGGTGCATCAAGAATATATGAATATCTGACTAAACATCTCTAACGGGCTTAAAAATAAAATATTAATGTTTGACTTTGCAACAGTTTATATTGCAATTACAACTTCTCGTTTACTTCATATAAATTGTAATTGATTAGAGGAAATAGTTGGTTGTCGAGGACTTATTGTGCAGACTCCTTGTTACCCATGAATCACACATTCAATATCTCAAACTTTTATAAAAAAGAGTGAATTTGTTAAACTATATATTAATATGTCATTTCATTTTTCTTGAAAATGATCAAACAAATAATGTTTTAACATATATAAATGATGCATCCTCCATGATTATCTCTCTTCTCAAATTTTTCACTCATTTTCAACTCAATTTCGTGCACAATTCTCATTGATTTTCTCATACAAATCTCTACTCTTAGTTTCCAATTACACCTTCTTTTCATTCAACAGTTTAAATATCATCCCCTTTTAAAATTTCACATTAAGTCATTCTTCCCCACTAATATACATTCTTTCCTCTTCAACTAACACTATCTTAGTTAAACGGTTCATCAAGTCTTTCTCCACTAAATCAGCCTTCTTAACTTACCATTTTTTATTTCTCTCTTTCTCCCCCGTTGTCATTTATCCCCATTTTATTTCTCTCTTTCTCCCCCGTTGTCATTTATCCCCATTTTCAAATATACAAACTATATTTCTATCATCATTATATTTACTTGTGATGGGAGAAAAATAAGATAATATATTGAATTAATTATAGTGTCATGTTTTTAGAGGAAAGATATAAATTAGTTACCATTGAGGGTGGTAGAGTATTTGAGTTAATCATTGAGACATATTGATCAATTATAATGGATGTAATCATCTCTTGTTTTATCTTTCTCTCTATTATATCTTTTGACATTATTTTCACCCGTCTTTATTTTTCTTTACTTGATTTTAACTTAGTTGATAATTACATCATTTAGTCAAAGAATGGTATTTTACTTATATTAATAAATAAAATCCTCACCTAAATTATCTATCTTTTTTTGTCTAATTATTGAATATTTCTATTTAGATTTGTGTGAAATAAGTTAATATAAAAAATAAAATAATTTATGTGCAGCTTTATAAATGGTTTGTTCTTTAGAACCATAAGTGTATTACATGCATGATTTTATCATTAAAAATCATAAATGCACCATAACCATTTGATGTGGTTTTGTGTTGTAACATGTAATATAATTATCCATAAATATGATTTTCTACAACACCATTGACATCTAACCTAAGATTAATTTTTTTGATACATCCAACCTAAAATTATCATGAGTTATGAATGGGTACATGGCATGATATTTTTACATGGTGATAAACCTGAATTCAGAGAAGGTTTAGTAATGTTTTATGCATAAGAAAACTCAAATTCTATCTTCACTATACATAAAAATTATATGGATTCATACCACATGTTGGAACTTGGATCATTTTTATTGAAAACCTACAACCCATTCACTTTTTCAAAATCAAAACCAAAAATTAACCCAATTTTGTTCAAACATCAACTAAAATAGAAAAAATCCAAACCAATTAGTTTTTCAAGTTGGACCGAATCGGGTCTACAATCATGTTCTACACTTCTACATGCAGTAATTTACACCTAAATTCATTATGAGATGTCGAGCACATAGTTACTAAAATGTGTGGTTGTATATTAGTAAATGCCACACGACCTCATTGTGTTTTATATACCAATAAAGTGGCCATTTGCCAAAAGTGCAACAACTGGAGAAGCTCGATGAACAACCGCCTGACTCGAAGCTAACTCAAGCAAATATCAGTGTGAGTTGTAACACACATAATCAATGGAATACATACAAATCCAATTCACCAAAATGCAACTACAGACAAGAATTTCTCTATCAAAATAAATTGATAGCTTAGAAAGAGAGGAGCACTTAATGAACTGTCCTAGAACCAACACAAAATCAATTTATTGACACTTATAATATACATATTTGTGTGAGTTGCATTGGGTGTATCATGTTTATTTGGGAAAAAGTAGAACAAGCAAGATGCTCGAAAGTAGATTGTAAAATTAGAGAATCAACCAATCTTAGTGCAAAATCTAGCAAGGGGCTAGCTTAATAAATAAACAATATAGATGATGTTGTTATAATGGGGATGGAAAAACAAAATTTAAAACTATAGAAACTATAAAAATTGAAGAAATCAAATAGGGTGAATGAATAGCACATATAGAGGAGTGTCACATTTGTTATACTCGATTTAATAACAACAAATCCAAAACCCATTTTGCAACACATCAATTTTTCACAGAACTTGTATGCCATGTTGATAGATAAGTTTACAAACCACACAAAAGATGTATCCCTCAAATGAAATAAAGGAAATAGGAAAAAAATAGTAAAATAAAATAGACCACACATATGAGGAAGATCACACATGTCACTTTGCTTTAGTAAGACCCTCATATTGTACCATCCATGTATCATTTATGATACCAAAAATATAAGTTAAAATTAGAAAAAATGTACTTAACTAATTTAATATTGGTGATTTTTTTCTTTGATAGTATCCATCATTATGATCATAATAGTTGAATCAATTGGTAAAAATATCGAAGAAATTAGGAAGGATAATGGCAAGAAAGAACCTCTTCAGATAAACATAGCAAGTAGGAATCTCAAGCAAGTATAAAAAATATATCACATATCCTTTTTATAGGGTAGTAAGACTAGACAACAACCTTGTGCAACGTAGGAATTGATATCATTTGTTGTTTTTATTTTTGAGTCATTCTATAGCATATTAATAACATTTAACTAAAAACCTACATGATTATCTTTGTTGATTAATAATAAAAGTGGATATTTGGATATGTGATGTTTATGTACTATTTATAAAAAATGCTCTTAAAATGTGATGAGTATAGATGTCTATTAATAATTCTATGGATATTGAAGCACCAATGTGTATATAACGAGAGCATGTTCACTATCACGATTTCTTGTGTTGTTTCCTATTATGGAAGCACCCTGACCATGCACTTCTTGAATAGTGGGGCATTACTTCCCTCTGTTTGGAGGAGTGTTTGGTTGTGATGTTCTCATCACATGGTGCTTGTAATAGGGAATCCAAACTCATATATAACTAGTTGTCATGTCTTTGGTCATAGTAGGAACCAAGGGTAAGGTAGAGAGAGAGATAACTATGTCCAGAATGAAACACAACTACATAGATGCCATATACACCCAAAGAGACATAACTATGTCCATGAAATCAATCATTCACTTAGATAAGGGAGACAATAAATATATCAAAATATATAAAACATATGATTATTGCTTTCATAAAAGGTACTATGGGGGAGTAATATTCGTCTCATTCCCCAGTGCGCCAAAAAATAGGGATACATGGAGGCATCCATCTAACTACAAAATTGGACCCTCAATGATCAAGAAAGGCTAAAACTAACTCTAAGATTGTGTATGTGTAAGGAGCATGACCTAAATTCACCATTAGTTATGTTGAATAATCATATGGATGTCTAATTATATTTTGATATTAAATGATTAAGATAAATATCTAAGTTGGTTTGATTTGCAATTTGTTTGTCTAATATGCATATTCATCATAATTGAGGGTCAAATTGCAATTTGTGTAAGGAGTGAGACCCGAGAGGGGATCCCCCCTCACTGAATTGAACAATAAACCCTTCTAATCCAACCACACTAATAAGTATAATGGAATAGGTGTGTTTTTTCTCTCTCAGAAGAATGGTATATAAGAATAACAACAAAAATAAATGTAATGACTATATTCAATTATTCAAGATATATTCAGTTAATGAAGATTACATAATAATATCCCATTAAGGGGCTTATATGAAAGTAAAAACTCAAAGATCTAATTAGGGGGATATCCAAAGTATCTCAAGTCTAACTCCCAAGATCTAGCTCCACTAAGCCAAGTCCAGGTGATCATGATAATTTCACCATGTATTCACCTAAGGGGTTAGAAGCATACCCCACAAAATAAGACAAAATGGAATTCGTCAGCATAATATTGCCTGCATGAGCATAAATAGGAGCAGAGTAATATTAGGAAAAAGGACCATAATTATATCAAAGCTTCTCGTCCACCAAAAAAGTACCATACAAGTGGATATCAAAAGAATGTAAATTTCAATAAGATGATAATTAATAGATACACTTGCCATTAAACAAAATAAGGTATGCCATAAAAGCACACATAAAGAATTTAGGGTACATAACCCATAAAAGTAATAATCAACATGCATGCAAGTGGGATAAACATAATGCTAGTAAAAATATTAAGTCAATGGCGATTAGGGCGCATAACCCAAAACCTGATAGAGAATGGAAAACAACCAAACTCCCATGCAATATAAGCTAGGGTATGGGGCATAATTTTCTCCATCCCAATATATATAAGTGGAGGAGGACTAAAACCTTAGTGCCTAATAATATCACAACGGGGAATAAAACCCAAAAACCAAAGGATTATATAACTCTTAATCAACTAGCATGCATAAATATAGAGGCAAGTGAAAGTGTAATCACAAAAAATAGAATGTATGAGATATTCATCACACAAATGCATAATATGAAACATCAACCACAAAAGTGGGAAAATTAGTGTTCCATCTCTGAATGAGGAAAAACTTAGTTTGATTCCATTATTAGCATTTTATCATGAAGTGGAGTAAAATTTAGAGTCAATAAGAATATCCAATAAAAGGATATGTCTTCTTACTCGCATGGGTCAACCTCTTAGAGGAGATAGAAGGGTATAGGGGAACAAGTCCGAAAGGAATAAGAGAGACATAAATATGGGAAGTTTCTCAATATAATAAGAGATGCAACATAACTCAGATTGAGTCTAGATACATCTATGGTTAACCCTATCTCCACTTCAGGGTCATAAGCCACCTGATAACATCATATATGGAATCATGGTTGAGTTAACATTAATTACATAAACCTTAAAAGTTTACCTCTTAGAATTATTGAATTAGGATATCAAAACCACGTCTTATACACTATATTTTCCTAATTTTGTAACATATTTTATTTATGTTTCTGACTTATAGATTATTACTTACAAATTTCTAGGAATTCTGACCAATTAGAAAAACCCATAAAAATCCCATATTTATTATATTGGAATTATCTCATGAAAACCATATCATCTTGAAGAGAAAAAATCCCACAGCTTTGAAACATTTTTTTTCATTTTTAAGATCTATGAATAATTGATTATGAATTATGGACCAATTTGAAAATAGAGAAAACCCACGCATGCAAGATTTCCTCAATAAGAAAAATCAAGCTGAGGTGGCCCTATAGTGACTGGCTAGATGGCACAAACCCCACCCAGTCAGTGTGCGGCCAACATGATATTCAAGCATGAATAGATAAAAATACCCTACAACCAATGAGAAATAAAGCAAAATGCATTGGGGGAAAATTGGTGCAACCTCATCAACTAATGTTGATGCTTTGTGAAAAACAACATAGACCAATGACGAGAAATCCTTCGATAGGAACTACACCTCCTATAGGGATACAATCAAAGGAATTGTCACCAGTGAGTTTTCTGTACCATTCGGAACTCAAAGACCCAAAGATTGTGTGCCTTGGTGGTCGGAAACTCCATAAGGGTCACTGCCATAATATTAAGACACATATTTGAAATATTCAACAAGGAGAATCCATGAGCCAAACAAATAAGATTGTTGAGTATGCATAGTTGTACGGATTCTAAAGAATGCAAGCTGAGGCATGGTCAGAAGCAAGGAAAACCTAGTCTAACATGGAAAACTAGAAGCAGAACATCAAAAAGAGGGAAAACCAACATACCACGAATTTGTTCAAACCAAGAGCACAAACATCTTCAGGAAGACCAGTTGAAAATGTAGGCATACTTGCCAAAGACTCTGAAGGCTTCACTCTAGGCATCATAATCGAGGAGGTAATCACAAGTGAACCCAATAGAAAGGTTAGGTCCCGCATCAAATGAAGGGTTTTGTATTATTGTATCGAGTCTTTTAGGGTTGAAGGATTGTTTCTAAGTATTTGGTGTTGGTAGTAGTGATCAAAGCATGTGAATATGGTTGAGAGAGGATGAAACATGGGAACCATTGGGCGTAGGGTTAGATAGAGAGATCAGACAAACCAAATCCTAGAATATATAGGGTTCCTAGAATATGAAAGTGGAGAGCAAAATTATGGGAAAGAAATCACAATGTAAGGAAATGCAGAGAGGGTGGAATCCATGAGAGAAGATCAGGGAGACTATAGTGTCAAGAGAGGAATGAAATTTGGATGCAAACAAAAGGTATGATATAAATAAGGGAGCGCTCAATCCAGATAGATGGTTCTTAAAGATTCTACATTTTTAGCAAAGTTACAAAACCCTATATCATAGTGTAACACATGAAATTGACAAAACTTAGGAAAACTAATAATATAAACTTAATAATAAGGATATAAAGGGGGCGAGGGAGTAGCCAAGTGGTGCGGCTCGGCAATCCCCAATGAAGGGACCCGGGTTCGACTCTAGGCAAAAACCCTCAAGGTGCAACAAGGCCCCATGTTACTGAGCGCACCGCGGTGCCCCCATGTACGTGGATGGTTCCGGGGTTTACCCTTGGTTGGGTGGGGTCCAATAGTGGTCGATCCCGGGAGGGGTTCCTCGTTATCAAAATAATAATAAGGATATAAAGGTTTTTAAAATGTATCTTCTTCATATTTTAATTTAGGACTCAAACAATGTTCAAATAAAGTGAAATTGGACTCTAGGCTAATAAAGTCATTTAGAATCTAAATTTACCATTAATTTTTACTTTTTGGATCATCAAGTATATTATTTATTTATTTTTTAGTTTATCTTATGTTTTCTTTTTGGAATGAAATTAAGGAATCTAGGATTACTCAATAAATCACAAACTTGGCACCCAATCTAATTGGGACACAAAGAATCATATTTTTAGGTAACATCTAAATTTTGAGATTTTTTTGCATGATTTCTAGTACAATTAAGTTTTCACTTAATTATCTTAATAGATATCAACATTTATATTCAACAATTTTTTATTTAGTCTTATTATCCTCATCTAGTTATCGGGAAGGTTATCGTGTACTGTATTACACAAATTTCCATGTTATGCTTATTTGTCCCCTTAAGTTCATTAAATTCAACATTTAACCATATGATGGTACACTAGTTATCCCCAATCATATTTATATCCAATTATTATCACACTATATCATTTATTCACATTATTTTTTATGCGAGCCATTAATTTATATATATTCACTTATGATTACTAATTATGTGCATCCCAGTCATTATATATATATATATTTATATATTTATATATTTATATATATATGTATATATATATATATATTTATATATATATAGTGAACAAGGTGACATATATTGCATATTATGAACCCATTATTATGCACATACCAATCATTATGCACAAGTTAATAAAATATTAAAAAGAAACAGGAAGATGATTCTAAAAATCAAAAGTCAAAATATTGTTTCTTACCTTATAACATTGATGACTATAAACAATGTTTGACAAAACATCCATTAGATTGCCTTAGTACAGCTGACTCAAAAAAGGTGTCAATTGCATATGATCCCATAGAGTGGTTGCATATTATGTCATAATGTTGTATAATGAAGAAAAGGAATGGGATAATAAAATTGACAATGTCGTGCTACTTCACATCCCTTGGTCATACATTGCAATAATGTGTACACTATAGAACCCACGGGCTAGAATGGCCTTCTATCTTGACATTTCTTTCTACTAAAATGCATAACACATTATATAAGAATAAAAAAATTGAGTTTGTTTGGTATCTGCTAATAGTGGAATATGATAGCAGCATAAGAATTTATAAAAAAAATGTGCTTACAAACAATTTCGCTATGTTATTTGCTATAGTTCTTTGTATAGTAATTGAATTAAAAAGTACCCTTGGATGAAAGATGGCCTTTCTATGCACACCAAAATACTTGTATGTAGTATCACAAGGTATCCTAGAACATGGATGGGCTTGCCATGCACATCTTTGATGGATTTAATTGTCATCATGAATCATGGTTTAATATGCTTCAATCTATGATTATACATGTGTTCATACGAAAGTAAATGTTATTGTTGTAGTATCAAAAAATGAATCTTGGTGACTCAAAATGCTTGTCAAACTTTATTTATAATGATCGAGTAATGTATCATAATGTTAGAGATAGAGAAGATCGTGTCTTCTCAGAGAGGAGTATATCATGTGGTTGGGCTCAGATAGCCCCAATGAGAGGTCAAGGGTTCTATCCCAGTGAGGGTTATTTCTCAAAAATGATATCTCTGGTACATGCCAGACAACTATGTTCTTTAACCAAATAGGATGCTAAGGACATGATGGGTTTATGCTATTAGGGGAAGTCAAAATTGTGGCACCTCTATGGAGGCAGTTCTCTTGATTATAAAAAATCATATCTAGGACACTTGTAATGAGAAAATTGCATATATCATATTAAAGTCATTACATGTGAAAATGATCCTTGGCTTTCTAAAACAAGAAATGCTATGTTTTGATGACATTGAAGTATAAAGCATGTATATAGTAGTAGTTGTGTGAGTTGCAAAAAAGTTTGCTTATATGTAATGAAACAAAAGACCCCATGCCATTATCATTAGAGTAAACAAATACAAAGTCAAACACACCTAGCTTGTGTAAGATGGAAATATTTACATTTCAATTTTGATCTAGGTCATGAGAAGATACCTCAATGCATATTCAGCATGCACTCCTACGCATAAGCCAACTTCAATTGTTTCCACCAAACTAAACATACACAACTACGGGGGTATATGAGAGATCTGAGTGGAACCAGTGTTGATTACACGCCCCTGCCTCATTTATCTTCAGGCTTCGTATGTGAAAATTGAGTCTGAAAATCCATCTGCTAGAAAGAGTTTGTTGTATTCCATCCAGTGCGGTAGTTGGGGTGCAATCCATCAAGTATGCTCCAAGGGACTACCACCCAGATGTACCTCTCGACTTCTGATCACTATAAAAAATGAGATACTATAGCATGGGAAGCAAGAGAAAGCGAGAAATTAATTAAGACTTTGAGGAAATGAGAGATCAGTGGTTTTACAAACAAAATTTTGCAGTTTATTTGGAATCTTCAGGAAATGTGTGGAGGGAAATAACAAAGTGAGTAAAAATTCTTGAAAAATATAGTTATCTATGTATATTTGAAGGATTCGTACTCATAAATAAATCACTTGTCATTAAAATTTGGTTGAGGGACATATAGTTGTTGATGAAGGTTGATCACTTACAAATAGTCATTACTTGTCCCTCATTGTTGTCCTTTAAAAAAAGCCTTTTCTTTTGTAGTGATTTATAGATTCTCTTTTTATTTGAATTAGGCCATTATAGAAGGTAGTGTTCAAGTATTCCTCTTCGAACCCATGGCGAGGGCATTCCCTCTAATAGTTTCATATATTCCCAAGCACCATAGAGGTTTTTCGAAGGATTGTGGTTGAACCCGCAAATGTTATTTCTACATTTGTTTGTCTTTTTGACTAGGAAGAACTTACTTATAGATTTATTACCTAGGTTGTGACACCCTTTGTCATACAAAGTGAGATTACTCAAAACTTAAACCACGATCAACCATAAACAACAGATTATCAAAAATCACAGGAAATTAAAACCGATTTGCAACAAGCACAAGGAGCTTAGAACCATTACACAAGAGCCAATACTTGCATTTCATAACATATGTTCAAGGTGCTACATCATCATATTCCAATCAACCTATTACATAAGATAACAGTTCCACATGTAAACACATACTACCAGAGGCACACAAGCCAAAAATCACATGTCGATCATCACATCTACAAAACACATCAAGAACACCCCCAAGGACCTGAGTGTACAGGGACGACACATAGGACTCTATTACTAGCCACTATCCATATACCATGTTCCACTAGGTGAAGTTTTCTTCTCGTATTTTCTTCAACCACATGATCTTTAACTCAGCATGCACATCCACCTAAAAAGTTATTTAACCAACAGGGTGAGACACACAGTCCCAACGAGAGATATAACTCTCCACCAACTTTATTATTATAACAGATAACTAAGCAGAAAGTAATATCATTATAAGATGAGCAAATTCAATAATTCTCTTAAGTAAAGCAACTATCACTTGTTTAAGCACTTAAGGCATCTACACTACACAGTAGATTATGTTTATGCTTGAAAAGGAATACAAAGAACATGTATAACAGTTACAAACTAAATATTATAAGAGAACAACAAGGCCTCATCCAACGTTCTCGTATTTGATCCTATACATTTATGCTATATGGGTGATTACTTATTTCATTATGCCCTAAGGATTTGAGTCATACCACTCAAATCCAACCAACCACTACTAAGTCGAAATCGATGTCATACAAGGTCTAATAGAAGATTTAGACTCCACGACCTCACCACCTCGTGGTCAGTACACGAGTGAAACATACAATGACATCACGAGTTAACTGTTTCCAACAACATATAGTCCACTTGTGCAAACTTAGCCTGCCTTGGTACAGGTCACGACGCTAGTGAAATTGATCTACGGCCCGCAGCCGCATTCTTACAGGGTATGGCCCACAGCTAATCCTGTAAAATCTCATAAGCATAACATCATTGAGTCTATGGCTCGAAGTCGCACTCTTTCCAGGGTATGACCCATAGCCAATCTTGTGTCACATATCCTGAGGCATGATATGAGGCTCACACATGGCCAAAGTCACCCTCACTTACTTGATATTAGGGTACCAACTTGTCCCCGCATAATCAATAGCATGCACTCTGAGTTTCTCGTAAGAGTTACTCATTTCACCATTCAGTAATTGCTGACACTGAATGGATCTATGGCACATGGAAAACTACATGATTAGATTCCACTTGATTAATTAGACCAATTAAAGTGTCTCTTATCATCAATCAAGTTATAATGCACCAACCATAAACAAATCCTTCAAAAGAAAGGGCATAGTATTACAACAACAGATATCATCATTTAAACTATAAACTCATTCCCATCATCTCATAACACTGTATTACTGTCAGCCACAAGGCTACTATATCACTACCAACCACAAGGATACTATATCATTGTCAGCCACAAGGCCATCATCATCAACAATTTATGATAGGATATCAATCCCTCATTTCGGTACTGGAGGATATCACCTCAACTAGGAATTAAGCCTTTACTAGGTCCTAAGACTCATCACATCACACTTTTGTTTCATGGTTATCTCATCATGTCTCATTGAGAATAGCATTACTCATGCTACATTGCATGTACTTGCCATAAAAACATTAGCCATTATGTTTTGAGATAGAGAGAGTATACTAAACATATTAAACACCCTTTAATTAAAGCAAGCAAGAATCATAAGATATTTAATCTAAGATTAGGCTTCATGCTAATCTCACATAAGATCCCCAAACATTATTCTACCTCACATCACTACCATGCACTACCTCCCATAAACGTGAGTATAAAAGACTAAGAATTAATTAGTGCAACCAAGTATGCACATTTACATATTCAAACTTCTCGTGTTCCCTTATAAAGGATCATAACCAAAGCTTAATATTATTTAACCTTCTTTATAGCATTCACCAGTTATAACACCCAATTAACCCATTAGATTATAGCCATGTAATTAAGAGAGAATGATGTCATGCTTTCTATTCACACACCTTCAATATTATAACTTCCCTTCTAAGTTAGGGTCAAAACCCTACACATATAACCAATTTGGGTTTTACCTCATGGTTAAACCACCAAACCATAATTACACTAAAACCCACCTTTTTGTAACTGATAGGTTTGAGTAACATTAGTTAGATATGAAACACTCACCATACCATCAGTGTCAGTTATCACCCTTTTATAGACACATGTGTGTATCATCTTCATTAAGCTATGTGCGGGTTACAATAATTCATTAGGTGACCCATATATTATCACTTCTTACAAATCATTAACCACATATCATACCCAAGAGAGTCGAACCATAGGTTACATAACTAGAGGGTATTACTTCAAGCTATCCAGAAGGCACCTATAAAGTCATTAGACTTGTTTATATGATTTCAACACAAAGGTTCTCACCATGTATTCTAACAAAGCTTATCACCACCCTCATGTATATATTCACATAGCTATATCACTAACCTTACTCTGTAAGTTAAGATTATATGAAAAGGAAATATAGTTGACACTTGCCATGGATCATAATCTTTCATTAGGATAAGCACATTGGTCATATTATTCCATAATTAAGGCTAACATACAAATACTCAACTATTAAACCCTACATCAATTACTTCCCACATAGTTGGAGAGTTAAAGGCTAAGCATATTTAATTAAGGATGGGCCACTCATAGTAACATCATTCTATGGTGTACTAGTTTTAGGAGAAGCAATTAAGATTACTCATACATCATCCAAAACAACACTCTTCTCTATCATGCATTACTCATGTGTGTGCATCATTGAGTATTCAAGCTTACCCTTCAACCCTCATCATGTGCTTTCGGGTTCACCTTATCCACTTGCATTATTTGACCACATTATGGTGTGTCAGGTTAACTCATCCAAGGTATCAGTTTGGACCCTCTTGGGGTGTATCGGTTTAACCCACCTTGTGGTGTATCAATTGACCCTTCTTGAAAGTGTGATGATCATTACCTCTTGAAGGGGGTGTCAGGCAACCACACAAGGATGTATCAGTTTCCACCTATAGAGAGTGTGATGGGCACAATAACGCCCAAGCTATGACAAGCAACAACAAGGTGTATCAGGTAATGTCAAGATGTATCAGTTGTTAGTGCTAGGGTTTGGCTAGGCGTCACAGTTCAAGATGTATCAGGAAACACTACCCTAGAGGTGTGTCAGCCTCTACCCAAGTAGGGCATCACGATTAGCCTTTAAAATATATCAACTCCATAAGGTGCATTCATAGCCATGACGGCTAATGCCCCTCAAGCAAATCAATTCAGCCATCACACATATCATTTAGGTGTTTCTAGGTCATGAGGGCTAGCTCTTCAAGGTCTATCCACCATATTGTTATAGCAACCACAAGACTAGCTAACCTTCTCAACATGTGACGACCTAAGCATCCCCAAGACATGTCAACCTAAGCCTTACCAAGTCGTGATGACCTGTTCCATAGTGTGTCATCTTGTTGCACTTACTAGTCATGACGACCACACACACCACCATGTGTCAGCATAGTCATCTTCAACCTTAGGAACTCATCTACTCGTCCACCTATTATCATAGAAATAAGGTGCAAGATGAGGACAACAACTAAGGAAACTTCCTACTTCAAAATAGATCTTGAATCCCACCAAAAGAACTACTAACATGCAAGATATAAACAATCTAGGTATGAAGAACAACATAAACATATAAAGAGTGATAATGACAAAGGAGGTATAGAGTTATATAACCTACCTCAAGAAGGTCTTCATTAAGAGTCCAAGATTCTATGATCAAGGCTCCAAATCACACGTTCCTCAACTTGAAGATGATCCATCAAGTGTCCCAACACGATTTCAATCACTTCAAGAAAGAAGAAGATGTCATGGTTATGGTAGCTCAAGAAGAAAGGAAAGAAGGAGAGAGAACCACACCCTAGTCAACCTTCATCCAAGGTACGATCCATGGCCTAGAGAGGAAGAAGAAGATGAAGAAGATCTCAAAGGAGTAGCCATTAAAGAAACATAACTCACCAAGATGGAAGTTGAGCAAGAAATCACAATGAGCAAGGAACTCGACCTCCCAAGATCCATGGTCTTCCTCAAGCTTCCAAGCTCGTCCAATGAGAGGAGGAGAACAAGGATGAATGAAAGGGTTTACCTATGTGAAGGACGAGGGGGTTATATACACTACTACAGATATCACCTTTAACGTCAGTTCAAATGATTTTTTATGTCAGTTTCCAAGTGACACCCACCTTGGCAACAACTAAAGGTAGAATCCTACAACGTTGGTTCTAAAACTGACAACATAGAGCCGACCCTGATTGCAACCAAAAAAAGAACTGACACCAGTAGGATCCATAGTTGTTAGTTATTTTTTAGAAAACCAACGCCTATCTTCATACTAGAATAAAAAAATTGGCCCAGGTTAGAGCATACTTGTCAGTTTTCTATAAACAACTGACGTCATTGACAATAATTGACCATTTTTTTAATATAACTGTCACCATAAGGATCCATAGTCGTCAGTTATTCTATAGAAAAATGACGCATATCTCCATACTCAAAGAAAAAATTGGCCCAGGTTAGACCATACTTGTCGGTTTTCTATAATTAGCCGACGTCATTGACATTAATTGATAGTTTTTTTAGATAACCAATGACTAAGTATTATTATTTTTAATTATCAGCTTGGAGGCCTGGTGTCTGGCTGGTTAACAGGATGCAGAACCTACAATTTAGTTCTGAACTATAAGTTTACATCATCCTATGATTTCAGCTAACAATAGACCACAAACCTACAATAACAAGATGATCAAGATTATATATACATCATGTGTTTCACACACATGTATTGTACAGAAGTGAAATCAACTTCTCTACTAAAAATTTGAACAATAGAACTTCCAAACCAAACACACTCAAAGGTATGATGGAGTGGGTGTAAAATTTTCAAATCTTTTTATAATGGTAACAAAAGACCAAAGTATAGCAGCGGAATAAAAACATGACTATATTCAATTATAAAAACACAGGGTTACAAACTTACATCATAAGGATCCATGTAGAGGAAATCTAAACAACCTCAAGATTGTCTCCAAGCTTCATCATCTCAAGTTAAGTCTAGATCATCACGTCTTATCATCCAAGTCCTCCACCTAGGGTTGGAAGCGTACCCCAGCAAAAGAGAAACAACAAGAGACATCAGCAAAGGCTGGTATGTGCATACTAAAAAGCAAATTGAGCAATTTAATAAGAATAAGGGACATCAAAATAAAAGGCTTCCCATGCAAGAGATAAGTATCACCCAAATGGGTATCAAGAGAATAGAATCACAATAAGAATGATACTTGCCATAAAACAACATATAAAAGGATTGTGCCATAAATAAATCCACTACCATGGTGGGAAACAAAGCACAAGTAGGGCAAACACCCCACAATCAATATCCTGCATGTATGTGAGATAAACATAACACTAGAACAATATAAACACAATTGGAGGCCAAGGCTTCACATCCTTGCAAACCTGATAGAGAATGACTCACCACCAAACTCCCAAATATAAAATGGGTCAAGACACACATCTTGCCCTGGGTACGAGGTTCCTTGCCATCCCAAAAGAACAAAACCAATGCACTTACACTACTCTAGTGCTACTGAATCACATAGCATGTAAATATAGAGGCAAGTAGAAAAGTATAGTAAGAATTATCAAGGTTGCCATCACACAATGGACAACTCAAACATATAAGCAATTCCACTTCAAAGTGGGCATATATCAACAAGTAAAATCCACATCACAGTGGGCATATAATATCAAAAGTCCAACTTGCACCAAGGCAACAAGATAAGATTCCAAGAGAATATCCATGATCACAAGATCAATAACAAAATAAAACACTTCACATGAAGCATGATTTCAAAAGAACAAGACAATGTGTAGGCTAATGTCCATAGGACCAAAAGAATGATAAAGATAGGCTATTGCTCAATATAGAAATAATATGGGATGCAAGCATACCTCAACTTCAAAGACAAACGTCCAAAGTCACATCTAGGTCCAAGCCTAGGCATCCAAAGAACCTATTAAGCATATATGTGAGACTAGGGTTAGATTTATATTGATTTCATAAACCCTAAAAACCACCTTTTTATTATTATGTGAATTAGGTTGTCAAAACTATTCCATATTTTAGTTTATGATTTTATGAACTCAAAACATATTTTATTATATTTTTCTGACTTATAAATTATTAGTTATGAATTATACAAGTTTTTATCTTATTTAATTAGATCCATTAAAAACACCTGTTATTAATCTTTGGATTGAGTTATCAAAACCTGTACCATTAGATAGGTATTGTTTTTCTGATTCCAAAATATATTTTTCTGATCAACCAATAATTAGTTATTGATTTTCGAAATTCAGCCAATCAGATAATCAGATAAAGCCACGTAGGCGAGAAAATCCACAAAAAGCAGGTCGGGCCCGCATGACTTGGCCCAATGGACGCCGGCCAAGTCAGCGGGTCAACTGTTCGCTTGACTCGCTCCAAAGCAAGAGACAAGAACATGAAAAGACCAAAACGCCCCTGAAAAAAAAAACAAAGATGAGAAGTGAAGCAGGGTAAAGCCGTCCATTGCCAAAGAGGATTCAATCCCCCCGAAGACGCGAGCCAGCCATGGCTGTGAGAACGAGGTTCTGCAAAGGCCGATGGCCAAACCTCAAACTGAGAAATCGAGACCAAAACTCGTCGGAAAACTCACCAAAGAGTTCGTTAGGCCAAGCCGAACATGAAGAAATGATCGCCACTTGAAACCATGGAGAGAAAAGGCGAACAGGAAACTGATTTCAGAAACACTGCAATCAGGCAGGAAAAGAGGGAAATCAACATGTCACCTGATCAAAACAAATTGGGGACTCCAAAGGCACACCTAGCCTTCCATGAAGCCAACTAGACGATATCCAGAGAGTCTGAAGGTCCAGATCTCACCATCAGAGTCGGGAAGGGACGTCGCCGGTAGCAAAACTAGGGAGGTATACTCCTAGCCTAACCGGGCAAAACCAAAGCATGAGAACCATCACACGGAGCAAGGGGAAGGTCATGGACACACAAATCGAGTACCCGAAGCCATGGAGTTGTGAGAAGGAGAAGAGGAGAGGGAAAACAGGGGAAACGAGGATGACGCTACACATCCGGGCGGTACAGGAAACAAAACCCCACTATATATAGGATGGGTGGGTGCGGAATCGTGCAAGGATCACAGAGGCGAAGAAATCGTCAAAAAAGAATAAGAATTGAGGGAGATATCCTCGACTGAAAAACCCACAGAAAACAGCCTGTACTCCTACTCCGATCGGAGCTAGAAGACAAACGCAGAACCATTGGATACAAAATCCATGGTCCAGATCAAGCGTACCTAAAACAAAGGCGTGACAAGGAAAGTCGATCAAATGAATAAAGTAACAATTGCATTTAATGTCCCTTTTTCTCTCTCTTCAAATAAGGGTTCAAACATTATCCAAATTAAGCCAAATTTTGCACAGAGGCCAATAAAGGCATGTAGATTTCGATTATGCACTTAGTTTTGCCTTTTGGAAACTTTTAATGGGTTAAATAAATCAAATATCATTTTCTCTTTCCTTCTTCATTTATGATATTAGAATTATCCAAATTAGGTGAAACTTCATCCTTAAGTTATATTTGATATTTTGAATACAAATTTGCCATCAATTTTTACATATTGGAGTTGTTTGAATATTTATTTAATATTTTGAAGATTCTACACACTTTCTCTGACCTGATTTAACCTTTTAAGCAATCTTTCTCCAAATTGGATGAAAATTCACCCAAAGGCTATATTTATTATGTAGATTACGAATCTCAGATTATTTTCCTCTTTTGGAGTCATTTATTATTTATTTATTAATTACACCTTTTAGGAAATTTCTCTTTCTTAACTTATCATATTTTTTCAAGGTTGTCCAAATTAAATGAAAATTGACATGTAAGCTTATTTGAATGTGTAGATTACGAATTTGAAGTCTTTTCTTTATTTTGAGGCTTTCTTACATGAGTTATGTCACATGGCCCACTAATGGCCCATTAGAACATTAATGCATCCAATTAAGTTATTTATCATCTTATTATCATCCAAATGAATTATGTGACATATTATATTACATTATTCATGCATTAGATTATTAGGATCATCCTAACCTCAACCTTGTTTGGTCAAACCCAAAAGATCAAAGTTCTAGGGTAGGATTCTAGATTCAGTATGTTACATGTATAAACACAACTAATTCATTCATATGATTCGCACACATGTAAAAACATGTAGTTCCATTCATTCCTCCATTTTCACGTTCACACACATGTAGAAACATTACAACAAACATTCACATCAGCGACCTTTCAGAAATGCCACTGAAAAAAAGCAAGTAAACAAGTTTAGCGGCATTTGTTGACATTTAAAAAAATGCCTCTAGTGCCAATGCCACTAGGAAGATAGTGGCTTAAGTTTTAAAAGTCACTAAACGTTTGTCTTTAGTGGCTTTGAATAAATGCCACATAAAGGCCACTAAACCATCATTTGGCATTTATAGAAAAGCCACTATCCATCATTTGGCTTTTATACAAATGTCACTGTTTTGTATAATGTTGTTGTATAAAACAGTTTTCATTGAATGTAGTGGCTTATGAAAAAAGCCACTAATGACATACTAGTTCTGCATTACTAATTTTTTATGGATTTTAGTCAGTCAATTTGTAGTTTATGATCAAGTTTTCTAATTGAATGTCGATTGAAGCCGAACACATTCCAGAAGTATTGAACTTTTTTATTTATAATCAAATGACAATTACATGGGGAGGACATTTTACCTTGCCCCTTGTATTGAATACAACATCATCACATATGACTATATATGGTACATATTGTAGACATGCACACTAACTAGATAACAACTCATTTTGCACTTGGAGACCCCCCAAAGGAATACAAACTCATTTTCTTACAAAAACATACAGCTCCATTCTATCATTCCAAGTAGTTGTGATCTTCTACAGGAGTAGACCAGCTACACTGTAATGAAGGTTCATCCTTCTTCTCAGCTGCAGTGATAGCATTATGGCCATATGGTCATCAGATTCCTCAACATGTTCTTCCTTCTTCTCTTCCACCTTGGCAGTAGAATCAGTAGGTGCAGCTACATAGCCTGAAGCAGCAGTAGGGGTAGCAGCAACTGCAAACTTGCTAGGATCATGTAATGAAGTGAGCAAAATGTTGAGCACTTACATGAAAATGTAAGACAAAAACACTTACAACACTAGCATGTTGTTAAGATAGTATCAGGGAAGATAGAACCATTGCCAAATTTATCAATAAGGTCATCTTCAGTAAGGTGAAGGACCTCAGGGCTGAATACAGATCCACTGTCATAAACTGACAGCACAACCAATCCATATGAGAAGGGCTTGATGCCGAGCTTGGCAAGAAGGTCAACCTCAGAAGAAACCACCTTCTCACCTTTCCTAATAAGTTCGACAATGGTGATAATTTCAACTGTACCATTCACATTATGTCAGCTGAATAGAGTTTGCCATGCAGCAAAGCTATATACATTCAACTAAGCACACAACTAAGCACATGATAGAAAGGGTGCAAAGATGACAATCTTGGCAATTATGTAAAAAGCAAAAGATGGTTATCAAACTCAATGTCGTCCAGGGTTCTCATAAAATTATAGTCTATACATAATAAGTTGAAAGATTTTTAGTAAGGCACGAAAGCATATAATGATTAATAAGAGAAGAACCTGGTGAAGGCCTTCATGTTGTTATAGATAGATCTCCCTTTGCCAACTACAATAACTATTGTACTAAAGTTATCATCAGCAAGAACCATGTCTGAAGCCTCCTTGGTAACCTAAACTGACACATAAAAAGAGAAGAAACAATCATTATCGATAATAATTACTAAAAGACAAGAAGATAGATATACAAATTGACATATAGAGAATATACTTACCTGAGTTCCAGCAATTCCCATGGCAATACCAATGTCTGCCATTTTCAGAGCAGATGTGTAAGGACCCTGACCTGCGTTTAGGGTTTACCCTGTTTGTTTTTCTTAATCTTGGTGCTTTGATGTTTGCTAATCACCTTTAAGTGGTGATTAGGGTTTTTTTGTGCTTTGTTGAGAGTTCAAGGGGCTACTTGCAAATAACCCAAGTTTAGGGTTTTGTGTGCAAGTCTGCCATCTTGTGGGATGTTTTCCCCTCTTTGCTTCCTCTAGGGTTGAGAGGAAGGCTTGGGCTTGTTGTTTGAGTTTTCTGGGCCTGAGTTGAGCTTGTTTGGGCCTTGAGGTGCCTGGGCTTGGGCTTTCTTGAGCCTGTGTCGGCCAGGACCTACTTTGTGTCGCCCAGCAGGCTGGTGTGTCGCCAGCAGAGCTGCTGCCTGTGTCGCCCATGATGCTTGGTCTTGTGTAGTGGACACCTGGTGCATGTTTTGGACAAGTGTCCCATGCCTTGCTAGTGTGTTGGCTGGAACCCTAGGACAAGTGTCCCTTGGGTGCACGACACATGGCATGGTTGTACCTTGGTTTCTCCTCCCCTTCCTTCTATGTATACAACTCTTTCCCTTGCCTTAGTTTCTTTTGCTCTTTTGGTCTCTCCTCCACCTTGAGTGCACGATATCCCTTCCCTTGCTGCTGTGTTGGCCGATACATCTTCCTTGGAGCTGGTGGACGATACCCCTTGGAGCTGGAGTGCTTCTTCTTCTTCCTTGGAGCTTCAAGGCGGGTTGCATAATTTCTATCCCTAACTCCTTTCCTCTCATTATGTTTTTGTTCATATGCTAGTAGATTAGTGTACCTTGCTTTGTACCTATGTTGGACGATAGGCTAGGGAGGGTGTTGGCCGATATGAGTGTGTTGGGCAGCAGGCCTGACGGGCGTCAGCCTTATGTTGGGCGATATCCCGACCCTTGTGACGGGCGATAGGGTTCTTATTATGAACGACACCCCTGTTCTTCTCATGGACGATAGGCTTTAGTATCATGGTGGACGACAAGGCTTCCTTTGAGAGTTGGTTTGGGATGCACGACATGCATAGAGGTGAGACGGCCGATAGTTGTGGGGGTGTATCGGGCGATACCCCTAGAAGGTGTCGGGCAGCAGGGGTTGGGTTGTGACCGACGTCACACCCTTCTGCTTTGGTGTTATCGGCCGTTAGGCCTTGATGGGTAGTTGCACGTTTGTAGGGGTCTTTCTCTCTTTCCTTCTCTCTCCTGGTTGTTGTTGTAGCCCTTGAGTTTCGGGCATTATGAGCAGCTAGATCGGGTGTCAGCCCTGGGATGAGCGACAGGCCTGACGGGCGTCACGCCCTTTGAGTGTCGGCCGGCAGGGTAGTGGCAACGGGCGTTGCCCGATTTACATAGGATGCCCGACACCCCTCTCTGACGCGCGTTACCCCAGTAACGCTGCGTCATGCAGCGTTGCTGCTCTCCCTTTTTGTCAGTCGTGTTGCTGTGTTTGGGTGAGGGTCGTGAGGAGCTGTAGTGAGGGTATGAGGTTCCTTGATGACAGTTTTAGGTGTCAAGGTAGTAGATGCTTACACTCAATCAACCGATAGTGATGCCCTATAATGATGATAATGAGAACAATAACATAATGGTGCTATTGATAATTAAGATGTCAATAGTGTTGGTGACTTTAGTTGTGTTGATGAAGGTGATGCCTTACTAGTAAGAGAAAGTAATAATAAGGTTAATGTTGGTAAATATGTGGCCAAGTGACAGTTACATTAATAGTTTGCTTAATAGCATAGCAATAAAGATGATAGTAGATGATGATGCTGATAATGGAAATAATGGTAACAAGAGTAGTATCGATATGCATAATATAGGTCTTATGCTTAATTGTTAATGTCAATGATTAATGGTAGTTACATTAAATGGCGGCTTGATGACAAAGGTAATGATGATGATAGTGGATGGTAACAGTAATGATATTGGTAACAGTAGTGTTTGCTCTGTATATTCAACATGCTTTTATATAAAGTGAATACCTTGATTGTTTGTATAATCTTGAGCTACGGGTAAGCATCGGTATGGTTTGTTAATAATGTGGTTAACAAGCTTGACCATCAAATAGTGTAATAATAATGAATAAAGTATCTTGAATGATAGTTCATGATAATGAGCATACTCTTTATGTTGAATCTATGGTTATTGTACATCCTAACCATGCAGGTGATGTGTAGCCATGAAAGGGCTATGTGACATATGTGATAATTAACATTACCTTGATAATTGTTCTATGAGATTATATATGTGATGTGTTGGTCCCATGATGATAAGGTGAGCCTTGAGAGGCAGTGACGATACATGATGAGGGATTGAGATCCCATGGCATGTGATGTTGGATCCTTGAGATGGATCTGGATGGTTGGCAAGAGGCCAAGTGGTAACATGTGATGTTGGATCCTTGTGATGGATCAGGTTGATGTAGTTTCAATAATAATATAATGTTCTTTACTTTCTGATATATCTTGCATGTTATATAACTTGGTTGAATCCTACAATCCATCTAAAAGATACTAATTAATCATAGTGAAATCATATCATGTAGTTTGCCCTGGCCATAGATCCATCATTGTCAGGACTTGGTGATGGTGAAACGGGTTCTCCTACGGGTTAACCCGGAGCGCATATTGTTGAATATGCGAGGTTACTCCTAGCCTAAAGTAAGGAGGTGAGAGTGTAACTTCGGTTACAGACTCAGATATGTATATAGAGCATGGTGAACAGGCCCATGGCTCAGGATATGTGATGTGAAGAGAATGAATGCGTTCATGGCTCAGAGCACGGTGATCAGGCCCGTGGCTCAATTTTACTAGCGCCGAGACCTGTACCAAGGCGGGCTAGAGTGAGGGTAGCCTATGGAGCTGACCCAGTGGCTTAGACCACTTCAGAATGTGACTAAGGTCATGCTTGTGTTGTGCTCGTGTACTGACCACGAGATGGGAGGTCATGGAGTCCGGCTCTTCCACTGACCATTGTATGGCACCAGTCTTGGGCTTCGCAGCCAGAGGTTGGATTTGAATGGTACGATTCAAATCCTCGGGGCATAATAATACGTAATACAACCGTTTAGTATTTACTGCTTAAGATAAACACGAAACATTGGTTGATGCCTTGTTTGTGTATTTAATTCTGGTATATCTGCAGGTACTTCTATATTCATCAAGTATGTGGCAGTATGTCGTATCTTGATAATCAGGTTATGAAGTCATATGTCTTGGTTCTGATGATCATGTTACACTGTGATATATTTTATCTTGTCAATCACGTCCCTTTGAGAAATATCTGGTTATGTGCTTTTGTACAACTGGTAAGCTAGTCGATAAGAATAGCCTTGCTTATATAGACTGCTCTCGTTATACCTGTTAATAGTTATCTATTGTTATGGTTTATCTTGTTGAGGTTTGTAGTTGCGGTGGGGAGTTATGTTTCCCACTGGGACAATGTTCGATTGTCTCACTCCGCTGGTTTTCAGGTGGTCGAGGTAGACGTGGTCGTGGTCGTGGTGTTGCGGCCGAGTAGCTTGAAGAGCAGTAGAAGGCAAGCGATGGATATGCTGCTGTTTTGGATGTTTTGGTTGTAGAGTCTAGCGTCATCCCTGTACTCTCAGGTCCTTGGCAGTGTTTTGACGTTGTTTCATGATGAACGGTCGATGATGTTTTGTATATCCTGCTGTTGGCCGGATGCGGGCCTCGATGTATATGAACAGGTGGTGAACTCATGTGATGGATGGACAGCTGTATCAGTAAGCTGTGAACACGTATCAGATCTCGTGTATATATATATGACATGTTTCTGTGCAGGAAGAGGACTGGAAAGTAATGGTTTCACAGTTTATCAGTTTTCCGCAATCGGTTTTAATTAACCCGTATTTTCATAATCTGTGGTTAGGGTGATTTCCGCACATTTTCGCATAACACCTCATTATCTGTATGATAATGGGATGTGTTGCCACAAGTTTTGGTATCAGAGCTTTAGGTTCGCTAAGTCTACAGAGATTTAGGACTAGGTTGAGTTGTTCTTATGAGTGTCCATGTTTTCTTACAATATCTTCTGCCCTCAGCGGAAGAAAAGTCAAGATGTCTAGAAACCATGAAGAACACTCTGCTGAGTACAGTGATGCTGCATCGGTTGATGGAGCAGATGGACAGGCACATGAAGATCGGGTGCCTGAGGTTTCCCAATATAACCCAGCCATTCTTGAACATCCTGCTTACCAACAGCTTATGGGGCAGTTAATGGCTATGATGAATCTCATGGTTGAGCGATTACCAGTGCCTCCTCCGCGATCACAGGTTCTCCGTAGAGAAGCATCGGGTATTGGGAAGACCTTCGAGCGGCTTCGCTGAGTTGGAGCTTCGGATTATGCTGGAACGGCTGATCCAGCAGATGCAGATCTGTGGCTGACAAGTCTCGAGAAGGCTTTCCGAATCCTTGACATCCCTGAAGCAGACAAGGTAAAGCATGTTGTCTACCTTCTGAAGGGTAGTGCTGGTCACTGGTGGACCATCAAAGAAGAGAAGCGGCATGGTGAGGTGATCTGTTGGGAAGTGTTTCGACGTGAGTTCATCACCATATACTTTCCCAAGACGTATCTGGATGAGAAGGTTAGTCAGTTCGAGAACCCGAGACAAGGAATGATGAACATCACCGAGTATGAAGCCAAGTTTATGGATTTGTTGAGGTTTTGTCCTCACATGGCGGCAACAGACGAGGAACGGATCAGACGTTTTGAGAAGGGTTTGAGTGCTGAGTTGAAAACCCCGGTGTCTGCGTTGGAGAACCGAGAGCGGTTTGCTACATTCGTGGAGTCGGTTCGACGGATTGAGAGGACGGTAAGGGAGAAAAGAGAGTCTATGTCTCTTAAAAGACCTGCCCAGTTTCATGGACAGAGGTTTAGTGGCTTTAAGAAGCCCAGGTTTTCAGCACCGTTAGCGATGAGGAGTTCTGGTGTGCCCTCTCAGTGGTCTCCGAGTAAGGGGAAAAGTTACGTTTATTCACCTTCTAAGGCGCACAGTTCAGCTTCTGTGGCAGTGACAGGACCAGCTAGGTCACAGTTTGAGGACAGGACTTGCTATCTTTGTGGACAGACCGGGCATCTCAAGTTACAATGTCTGAATAGAGATGTTGAAGTGACGCAGCAACCGAGGCAGAGTTTTCAAAGTTCAGAGAGACCACATGCCAGTGGTAGCAGAGGACGAGGACGCAGTCAGGCGTCTCAGGCTGGATCATCTGCTCAAGGAAGTAGAGGTCGTGGACAGCAAGCAACGGCTCGATTCTATGCCATGAGTCAGCCGGAGGCGATAGTCAACCCGCGAGTGGTGACAGGTCAGATGGAGTTATTTCATTCTGATATGTCTTCTTCTTGCTTTATATCTGTTCTGGTTGACCCGGGTGCTACACACTCTTTTATCGCCTATAGTATGCTTGAAAACTGTCGTTTACCTGTTAGTTGTAAGAAGGATAGCTTGCTGTTAGAAACCCCTCTTGATGGTTCCTCTTTGCTTCAAGAAGAGTGCCCATATTGTGTTTTGTCTTTTTCGGGACATCATATCCAAGTGGATCTTATACCACTGGATATGCAAGGTTTCGATGTTATCCTTGGGATGGATACCTTAGAGAAGAACAAGGTTGTCTTGGACTGTGATTCCAAGCAGGCAATGTTTGATGTTGCTGGAGAGAAGTGTATCTTCCGGGGAGATAGGAAGATTCTTCCGACGTGTTTGGTATTAGATATGGTGGCAGACAAGTTGTTACGACAAGGATGTGAGGCGTTCTTAGCTCACATGGTGGATACCATTGTGGTTACCAAGGCGAAGGGTCCTAGTCTTGAGGAGGTGTCAGTGGTTCGAGAGTTTGCAGATGTGTTTCCCGAAGAGTTTCCTGGTGTTCCTCCACCTCGAGAGATTGATTTCGAGATCAATCTGGTTCCGGGAACGCAGCCAGTTGCACAGTCAGCATATAGGATGGCTGCAGCAGAGATGGCAGAGTTGAAGAAGCAGTTGCAAGAGTTGTTGGACAAAGGTTTTATCCGACCGAGTACGTCGCCGTGGGGTGCTCCCGTGTTGTTTGTTAAGAAGAAGGATGGTTCGATGCGGTTGTGTATGGATTACCGACAGTTGAACAAGGTCACGATCAAGAATAAATACCCGTTGCCAAGGATAGATGATCTGTTCGATCAGTTGCATGGTGCTACAGTGTTTTCGAAGATCGATCTACGGTCTGGATATCATCAGTTGAGGATAAAGGTGGAGGACATACCAAAGTCAGCTTTCAGGACAAGGTATGGTCACTTCAAGTTCGTGGTTATGCCGTTTGGGCTAACCAATGCACCTGCTGCTTTCATGGATCTGATGAACATAGTGTTCCGACCGTTCTTAGATCAGTTTGTTGTAGTCTTTATAGATGATATCTTGATATATAGTCAGGATAGACAAGAGCATGAGCAACATCTTCGTCGAGCATTGACTCTTCTTCGTCAACATCAGTTGTATGCCAAGTTCAGTAAGTGTGAGTTCTGGTTGAATGAGGTGGCTTTCTTGGGTCATGTGATATCTGTTGAAGGAATCAAAGTAGATCCGAAGAAGGTGGAATCCGTTGCGGATTGGGAACAACCAAAGACGCCGACAGAAGTTCGTAGTTTCCTTGGTTTGGCAAGATACTACCAGAGGTTTATCAAGGACTTCAGTGTGATCGCGTTGCCAATGACGAAGTTGACCAGGAAGGATGTACCTTTTGTTTGGGATGATCGATGTCAGCAAGCTTTTCAGAGTTTGAAAGAGAAGTTGACCAGTGCTCCAGTGATGATCTTGCCAGAGCCTGGGAAAGGCTATGTTGTTTTCTGTGATGCTTCCAAGAAAGGTTTAGGGTGTGTGTTGATGCAGGAAGATCATGTAGTTTCTTTTGCCTCACGACAGCTCAAGAAGCATGAGGAGAACTATCCGACTCATGATTTAGAGTTGACAGCAGTGGTTCATGCGTTAAAGATTTGGAGACACTATCTATATGGGGAAGTGTGTCAGATCTTTACGGATCATAAGAATATGAAGTACATCTTTATGCAGCAAGAGTTGAACATGCGACAGCGACGATGGATGGAGTTGATCAATGATTACGACTACACTATCGAGTATCATCCTGGTAAGACGAATGTGGTAGCTGATGCGCTTAGCAGAAAGTCTTCTTCTTTTCTTCCGGTACGGAAGGCACAGTTGAGTTCTCTGGTATGCCATAGATGAGATATGTTTGTTTCTCTATGACAGATGAATGTGCAGATGGAAGTTTCTTTGATGTCTGGTCTTTTCACACAGATGCAAGTTAAGCCTACGTTGAGACAGCAGATCAAGGATGCACATCTGACAGATGATGCGGTACAGTTGATCAGATCAGAGTTCGGTAGCGACAAGCGTGATGGGTTTCATGAGTCCGAAGATGGGCTAGTTTGCTATCGAGATAGGATGGTGGTTCCAGATGCTGATGATCTGAGGAAGTTGGTGCTTGAGGAAGCACATACATCGATGTATGCGATGCATCCAGGTGTCACTAAGATGTATCATAGTCTGAAGGACTTGTTTTGGTGGTCCGGTTTGAAGAGGGATGTAGCTGAGTTCGTGGCGAGATGTGCGGTGTGTCAGCAAGTGAAGGCTGAACATCAGAAATCGGCAGGTACGTTGCAACCTTTGCCGATACCGCAGTGGAAATGGGATCATATAACCATGGATTTCGTAGTTGGTCTACCCCGGACAACTGGGAATCATGATTCCATTTGGGTGATAGTGGACAGATTGACTAAGTCTGCCCATTTTCTACCAGTAAAGACAACATATACAGCTAAGAAACTAGCTCGAGTGTATGTGGATGAGATAGTACATTTACATGGTGTGCCAGCAACGATAGTTTCTGACAGAGGTCCTCAGTTTACGATTCGCTTTTGGGAACAGTTGCACAGAGCGTTGGGAACGCAGTTGAGGTTCAATACAGCTTTTCACCCGCAGACAGATGGACAGTCTAAAAGGACTATTCAGACTTTAGAAGATCTCCTTCGAGCTTGTGTTTTGCAGTTTTTAGGCAACTGGGATGTACATCTGAGTTTGATAGAGTTTGCCTACAACAACAGTTATCAACGGAGCATTGACATGGCTCCTTATGAAGCTTTGTATGGAAGGAAGTGTAGATCTCCTTTGTGTTGGTTTGAGTCTGGTGAGTATCAGCTTTTGGGTCCTGAGTTAGTACAGCAGACGACAGAGAAGATCAAGGTGATACAACAACAGTTGAAGGTGGCACAAGACAGGCAGAAGTCTTATGCAGATAATCGTCGACGACCTTTCGAATTCTAGGTAGGAGACAGAGTATATCTTAAAGTCTCGTCGTGGAAAGGTGTGCTAAGGTTTGGACGGAAGGGTAAGTTAGCTCCCAGGTATATGGGGCCTTACTCAGTCAAAGCACGTGTTGGCAAGGTAGCATATGAGTTAGAGTTGCCTCCAGAGTTGCACAGGTTGCATCCGGTGTTTCATGTCAGTATGCTGAAGAAAAGTCATCCGGAATCAAGCACAGTGATACAGCCAGTTGAGGTTGAGCTTGATGCATATGTGACCTACGAGGAAGGTGATGTGGCGATCCTTGACAGAAGGATCAAGAAGCTGAAGAGGAAGGACCTGGTTCTTGTGAAAGTTCTTTGGCAGCGTCGTGGCGTTGAGGAAGCCACGTGGGAGCTTGAGGAAGAGATGAGGAGGAAGTATCCCTCGCTTTTCTCTTCGGATTTCGAGGACGAAATCCCTTAAAGGGGGTTAGCTTGTAAGGACCCTGACCTGCGTTTAGGGTTTACCCTGTTTGTTTTGCTTAATCTCGGTGCTTTGATGTTTGCTAATCACCTTTAAGTGGTGATTAGGGTTTTGTTATGCTTTGTTGAGAGTTCGAGGGGCTACTTGCAAATAACCCAAGTTTAGGGTTTTGTGTGCAAGTTTGCCATCTTGTGGGATGTTTTCCCCTCTTTTCTTCCTCTAGGGTTGAGAGGAAGGCTTGGGCTTGTTGTTTGAGTTTTCTGGGCCTAAGTTGAGCTTGTTTGGGCCTTGAGGTGCCTGGGCTTGGGCTTGCTTGAGCCTGTGTCGGCCAGGACCTGCTTTGTGTCGCCCAGCAGGCTGGTGTGTCGCCAGCAGAGCTGCTGCCTGTGTCGCCCATGATGCTTGGTCTTGTGTAGTGGACACCTGGTGCATGTTTTGGACGAGTGTCCCATGCCTTGCTAGTGTGTTGGCTGGAACCCTAGGACAAGTGTCCCTTGGGTGGACGACACATGGCATGGTTGTACCTTGGTATCTCCTCCCCTTCCTTCTATGTATACGACTCTTTCCCTTGCCTTAGTTTCTTTTGCTCTTTTGGTCTCTCCTCCACCTTGAGTGCACGATATCCCTTCCCTTGATGTTGTGTTGGCCGATACATCTTCCTTGGAGCTGGTGGACGATACCCCTTGGAGCTGGAGTGCTTCTTCTTCTTCCTTGGAGCTTCAAGGCGGGTTGCATAATTTCTATCCCTAACTCCTTTCCTCTCGTTATGTTTTTGTTCATATGCTAGTAGATTAGTGTACCTTGCTTTGTACCTATGTTGGACGATAGGCTAGGGAGGGTGTTGGCCGATATGAGTGTGTTGGGCAGCAGGCCTGATGGGCGTCAACCTTATGTTGGGCGATATCCCGGCCCTTGTGACGGGCGATAGGGTTCTTCTTATGAATGACACCCCTGTTCTTCTCATGGACGATAGGCTTTAGTATCATGGTGGACGACAGGGCTTCCTTTGAGAGTTGGTTTGGGATGCACGACATGCATAGAGGTGAGATGGCCGATAGTTGTGGGGGTGTATCGGGCGATACCCCTAGAAGGTGTCGGGCGGTAGGGGTTGGGTTGTGACCGACGTCACACCCTTCTGCTTTGGTGTTATCAGCCGTTAGGCCTTGATGGGTAGTTGCACGTTTGTAGGGGTCTTTCTCTCTTTCCTTCTCTCTCTTGGTTGTTGTTGTAGCCCTTGAGTTTCGGGCATTATGAGCAGCTAGATCGGGTGTCAACCCTGGGATGAGCGACAGGCCTGACGGGCGTCACGCCCTTTGAGTGTCGGCCGGCAGGGTAGTGGCAACGGGCGTTGCCCGATTTACATAGGATGCCCGACACCCCTCTCTGACGCGCGTTACCCCAGTAACGATGTGTCATGCAGCGTTGCTGCTCTCCCTTTTTGTCAGTCGTGTTGCTGTGTTTGGGTGAGGGTCGTGAGGAGCTGTAGTGAGGGTATGAGGTTCCTTGATGACGGTTTCAGGTGTCAAGGTAGTAGATGCTTACACTCAACCAACCGATAGTAATGCCCTATAATGATGATAATGAGAACAATAACATAATGGTGCTATTGATAATTAAGATGTCAATAGTGTTGGTGACTTTAGTTGTGTTGATGAAGGTGATTCCTTGCTAGTAAGAGAAAGTAATAATAAGGTTAATGTTGGTAAATATGTGGCCAAGTGACAGTTACATTAATAGTTTGCTTAATAGCATAGCAATAAAGATGATAGTAGATGATGATGCTGATAATGGAAATAATGGTAACAAGAGTAGTATCGATATGCATAATATAGGTCTTATGATTAATTGTTAATGGTAATGATTAATGGTAGTTACATTAAATGGCGGCTTGATGACAAAGGTAATGATGATGATAGTGGATGGTAACAGTAGTGTTTGCTCTGTATATTCAATGTGCTTTTATATAAAGTGAATACCTTGATTGTTTGTATAACCTTGAGCTACGGGTAAGCATCAGTATGGTTTGTTAATAATGTGGTTAACAAGCTTGACCATCAAATAGTGTAATAATAATGAATAAAGTATCTTGAATGATAGTTCATGATAATGATCATACTCTTTATGTTGAATCTATGGTTATTGTACATCCTAACCATGCAGGTGATGTGTAGCCATGAAAGGGCAATGTGACATATGTGATAATTTACATTACCTTGATAATTGTTCTATGAGATTATATATGTGATGTGTTGGTCCCATGATGATGAGGTGAGCCTTGAGAGGCAGTGACGATACATGATGAGGGATTGAGATCGCATGGCATGTGATGTTGGATCCTTGAGATGGATCTGGATGGTTGGCAAGAGGCCAAGTGGTAACATGTGATGTTGGATCCTTGTGATGGATCATGTTGATGTGGTTTCAATAATAATATAATGTTCTTTACTTTCTGATATATCTTGCATGTTATATAACTTGGTTGAATCCTGCAATCCATCTAAAAGATACTAATTAATCATAGTGAAATCATATCATGTAGTTTTCCCTGGCCATAGATCCATCATTGTCAGGACTTGGTGATGGTGAAACGGGTTCTCCTACGGGTTAACCCGGAGCGCATATTGTTGAATATGCGAGGTTACTCCTAGCCTAAAGTAAGGAGGTGAGAGTGTAACTTCGGTTACAGACTCAGATACGTATATAGAGCATGGTGAACAGGCCCATGGCTCAGGATATGTGATGTGAAGAGCATGAATGCGTTCATGGCTCAGAGCACGGTGATCAGGCCCGTGGCTCAGTTTTACTAGCGCCGAGACCTATACCAAGGCGGGCTAGAGTGAGGGTAGCCTATGGAGCTGACCCAGTGGCTTAGACCACTTCAGCATGTGACTAAGGTCATGCTTGTGTTGTGCTCGTGTACTGACCACGAGGTGGGAGGTCGTGGAGTCTGACTCTTCCACTGACCATTGTATGGCACCAGTCTTGGGCTTCGCAGCCAGAGGTTGGATTTGAATGGAACGATTCAAATCCTCGGGGCATAATAATATGTAATACAACCGTTTAGTATTTACTGCTTAAGATAAACACAAAACATTGGTTGAGGCCTTGTTTGTGTATTTAATTCTGGTATATCTGCAGGTACTTCTATATTCATCAGGTATGTGGCAGTTTGTCGTATCTTGATAATCAGGTTATGAGGTCATATGTCTTGGTTCTGATGATCATGTTACACAGTGATATATTTTATCTTGTCAATCACGTCCCTTTGAGAAATATCTGGTTATGTGCTTTTGTACAGCTGGTAAGCTAGTCGATAAGAATAGCCTTGCTTATATAGACTGCTCTCGTTATACCTGTTAATAGTTATCTGCTATTATGGTTTATCTTGTTGAGGTTTGTAGTTGCGGTGAGGAGTTATGTTTCCCGCTGGGACAATGTCCGATTGTCTCACTCCGCTGGTTTTCAGGTGGTCGAGGTAGATGTGGTCGTGGTCGTGGTGTTGCGGCCGAGCAGCTTGAAGAGCAGTAGAAGGCAAGCGATAGATATGCTGCTGTTTTGGATGTTTTGGTTGTAGAGTCTAGCGTCATCCCTGTACTCTCAGGTCCTTGGTAGTGTTTTGACATTGTTTCACGATGAACGGTCGATGATGTTTTGTATATCCTGCTGTTGGCCAAATGCGGGCCTCGATGTATATGAACAGGTGGTGAACTCATGTGATGGATGAACAGCTGTATCAATAAGCTGTGAACACGTATCAGACCTTGTGTATATATATATGACATGTTTCTGTGCAGGAAGAGGACTGGAAAGTAATGGTTTCACAGTTTATCAGTTTTCCGCAATCGGTTTTAATTAACCCGTATTTTCATAATCTGTGGTTAGGGTGATTTCTGCACGTTTTCGCGTAACACCTCATTATCTATATGATAATGGGATGTGTTGCCACAAGATGCATCATTGACACCATCACCAGTCATGGAAACCACCACATGTAATAAACAACTAACAACAAAACATGCAAGTTGACTATGTAGATCAGCAGGAGGCTTCAGGTCTTCAAATCTATACTAACATGGCCACCAGGAATAGATTCACTGTCCCCTGATAAGCAAGAAGAGTTTCCAGAACAGATTGACTATCCCCTTCAACTGAAAAAAAAGCAAAGTGAAGTAGTGAAATATACCTTATCCCGGAATCCTTAAAACAACCCAAAGCAAAACTGGAAACCAATGTTGGCTAGGCTGCAATACATCAAGAACATGTAAGCATGCACCATTTTGTTGGATTGCATGTAAGACCAGTTCTAGGGTGAGGAATCCCATCTTTGAGTCCTAACAGCAGCTCTGTTCTTGAAGATTAAAGGCCAATCACAAGAGTTGAGCTGAAGCCTTTCACAAGAGATGAGATGACGACCTTAACTCTCGAGAGTGGCCTTTAATCTCCAAAAACATGCCTTTTTTTAGTCCTAACAGTAGCTCTGTACTTGGATATTTAAGGTCATTCTCTGTACATGATCTTAGTAGAGGATCCTTACCATAGTTATTATCTTTTAGGGCCTGCATCACAACCACATGTTACAGAAAGGGTATTATTGTAGATGTTGTTTTAACAATTAAGGGAACATGGAGGAACTAATATTACTAAGAGCAACCATTATTTCTTGAGGCTTCTTCCTTGACTTCTTAACCAAAGCATAGTATGGAAATGTTGAAAATGACTTGTCGTACCTCTGCAGAGAAATTAGGACGCATAGAAGCATGCAACTAAAATATCTCAGTTACATTTCAGACATCTTAATAGCCTAAATATTGAGCAATCATAGAATCTCAACCACAAACCATCTTGAGGCGAATCACCACATCAAAATATGTTGTGTAAATCTCACACACAAGATTCCAAAAACACTGCTCATAGCTAAAAACCACTTTGGCTAGGCTGCAATACTACCTTAGATACTACTTTGGCTAGGCTGCAATACATCAAGAACATGTAAGGATGTACCCTTTTGTTGGATTGCCTATAAGACCAGTTCCAGGGTGAGGAATCCCATTTTTGAGTCCTAACAGTAGCTCTGTTCTTGGAGATTAAAGGCCATTCACAAGAGCTGAGCAGAAGCCTTTCACAAGAGATGAGCTGACAACCTTAGCTCTCGAGAATGGCTTCTGATCTCCAAAAATTAGCCTTTTACGTTGTGACATGTTCTTTGTTGTGGAAGGCACAAAATGCACAATTCTTCAGAGAAATATTGACTCAGTAAGCTATCATGCAACATGTGATCAAGTTATGAAAGAAAATTTACAGAGAACTATTAACTTAGGAAGCAAAAAAAGACATTCACATTCAGCAGGTCAAAACAAAATATGTTGTGTAAATGTCACACAGAAGAAGGTAAGACACTACTCATAGCTAAAAGCAAAATAGGATTGTCATTTGGCAACATTGTCTACGACAATGGACATGAAACAACAATATCCGGATCGTTATGTACTAATAAAAAAGTGGACCAAAGAAACACAACTATAACTTTTATCTCTCTACACAGTATCCAAGAATGCAATTATCTATCTTTACACTTCATGACCTGCAACAAATGGAAATGACTTTAGATACTAGTTTTGTTTTCAATTATGTCATATTATAAGAAATACTATATGCTCACTTTTGCAGTAAATGTGATTTCGGCCATGCTATGACATTGCCAATAACTTCATCCATATATTGATATTGCTCAGAAGGTCTGACTAGAGGTTCGTTGGCCATCACCACAACCTCTACATAAACACCAACACATGATGAGCCTAAAATTGCACCTCCCACCATTTGTAAGGGGTCAACCTCAGATACTCGACCGATTACAACTTTATCATCTGCATCTACGATACTCCCCACATACACTTCCTATAAACAAAATACAATTTAAATAAAAAAATTATATAAACGTAGAATGATGTGTAATTTACACAAATACAAACGTACTTGTCCCTTATAAATTGTTGAATGTCTCATTCCAAATTGCACAATTATTTTATCTTTGTCATAAGGCCATCAAAATTCAACATGGAAAATAATTGATACCACACATCTCGTATAAAATGTATTCATACCTGGCCAGTGCGTACATGTTGTGTTGATTGACTGTTTCCTGCTCTAGACAAGGCTAGTATCTGCTCTATTTTTGCATTTTGTTCTTGAATTTTAGCTTCAAATTCCATCAGTTGTTGTTCAAGCTGATCTTGGAAATTAATCTTCCTTTGCGCTTTATCGGCTTCTCAGGATTTACGGTTCTTGCCCCAGATATCAGAAGGTGATGGTCCAAGTCCATAACCATGAACATATCCTGGTCTCTCTTCTCCCATTACCTGCCTATAAATTTCAGCTGAAGTAACATCAGGTTGGTTTCTTCGCAGCTCGTCACCTACCTCAAAATTTTTTTCCTACACACAACAGAATATAGGAGATGAATTTTATACCAAACATATAAATGTTTCCATGTAGTAAATGTAACATAATACTATAGGATAGGAATCCTTGTACCAAAATTTTGGCGGATTCAATATCAACTATGCTCCCATCTTTTTTACGATGAGTTTTCTCAAAAAACTCAATGGGATCAACTTCCCCGCCTGTTTCCTTCTCCAACTGTATCATTCAAACAAGGTTATTGCTAACATCATTTAAACAGATGTCTCCAAATTGTCCAATTGGATCACAATATTGACTAACTTACATCATGTTTCAGACACGCAAATGACTTGGTTCCTGTTGTGTGGCTAACCTTTTGAAAATTTCTACTTGTCTTGTTAGTTATACACTTACTCTATGAAAAAAAATTGTAGTAATGTCCATAGTAATTATCTGTGAGGTAAATTAAATATCAATTAATAGATACAAAAAATTACCTTTCCTTTATTGCTCCTCCAGTAATCCACAAGAAATTTCCATTGAGACGTTTCCACATGGGGAACAACTTGTTCAAGTTGTTGTTCATATGGACTATCTTATAGGAAGTATAGTTTTCATAACTCCCACTTGTGGTCCTTCCATTTCTTTCCCAGTCTCTTCATTGTCCACTCCTTTAGTTCTATGTCCATCATGAATTTACTCTACCGATAATAAGGATATCAATTAGAAGCTTCATTTAACCATTTAAAAATAAATTTTAATATTGTACCTTCACAAAATTCCATATGGATTCTTTTTTATTTGCTGGAAATTGTCTCCAGTCCTCGTAGTTTAATGGATAAAAATTGGGATCTCTTGCAATGGTTGTCAAAAAACTTGATAAGTGACATTGGTTTTTACCCACTGGTTGTCCAAATTGATTTATCTTAATGGGAATTTGATCGTCGGGCTTTCTTTTCCAAACTTGCAAACATTGTGTTCGGCCACGTGTGCGATGTCTTTGACCTAAGCATTCATTTATATATCATTAGATGCATCACTATAAATGCAATGATATGAATAAACCGAATACCTAGCACATCAGTAGGTGTTGGCGTAGCATTCAACGACTCATCATGGTGATCAGAGACGTCATTTTGCTCCATGGTTTCTTGAAATGCATTGCTATTTTGGCTATTGCCAGCCATACTCTCTACTCTTCTTGATTGATTGGACACGGGAACATTGACAGTAGGCACCGGGGGTCGATGTCTTTGACCTGAGCATTCATTCATAAAGGATACGACATAAATGGAAATTATATATCTTTAGATGCAACACTATGAATGCAATGATATGAATTAACCGATTACCTAGCCCATCAGAAGGTGTTGTTGTAGCATTCAACGACTCTTGATGGTGATCAGAGAGGTCATTTTGCTCCATGTGGTCATGAAATGGATGGCTGATTTGGCTATTGGCAACTCTACTGTGTACTCTTCTAGAATGATTGGACACCGAAGCATTCCCATTAGGCACCCATGGTCGATGTCTTTGACCTGAGCATTCATTCATAAAGGCATAAATGGAAATTATATATCACTAAAGGCAGCACTATATATGCAATGAATTAACCGATTACCTAGCCCATTAGAAGGTGTTGCTGTAGCATTTAACAACCCATCATGGTGATCAGATAGGCCATTTTGCTCCATGTGATCATGAAATGCATGGCTATTTTGACTATTGGCAGCTCTACTGTCTACTCTTCTTGAATGATTGGACACTGAAACATTGCCATTAGGCACCCGTTGTCGATGTCTTTGACCTGAGCATTCATTCATAAAACATACAACATATATAGAAATTATATATCATTAAATGCAGCACTATAAATGTGATGATATGATTACCTTGTCCATCATAAAGTGTTCTTGTAAGTTGTAACAGCAGAGCTAGCAACAGTGTTATTAAATTTCCTTGGTCTATCATTTTGAACATTAGGTGGAAGGGAAGCTAAATTTTTTTGGAGCTATTATTGGATGACAGGTTCAAATCTTTCCAACAACCTTGTGGAGTAATGCTAGGTAAATGAGTCCCCGTACAAGAGTCAATGATGTTGTTCTGATCATTCCTTGTAGTTGTCTTATTATGGAAGCTGTCACTTAACTGTTCTCTCATCCTGAGTATATCAAGTCACACAAAAATGAAGACACTTAAAACAAAATTGAACAACATAAAAGGTATTTACTACTCGTTCGGTCATCCTCTGCCATCCAACAATTATCCATTTTTAAAAATAGTAAAAAATATAACAGTTATGAGTAAGTCGGTCATACAAACAACATAGTTATAATAAGGATAAAAGTAGAACATTACTTTGAGGCAATTCTCAAAGAAAAACATCACTCAAAACCACACCAGAGAAAAACATTTGCAAGCCATCATCAAGATCACATTGGGTACCTTAAATTCACAGTACTTGATTGATTACTAATGTTCATTAAGTAATACAACACAAATTACATTTTTTTATTATTTCCTAATTTAAATGTTAAAAAAATTCATCAACAATTGTGACAGCTGTTATGACTGTGACGTGTCTGTTTTGTTGATGATGTTGTGTCGAGGATGGAGTCGTTGGAAGACAAATCCGAACTGATGGTCATGGGGTACAAGGAGGTACCAACGGGCAAGGATTTCACCTCAGGCATGCCGAATTCATCGAATGACGTCTCCTCAGATACGGTACAGCCTAGCTCGTGCATATACCATCTCAGGTGAGAAGGCAAATTGTTGTTGTAGTTATGTATATAAGCCTATATGGTATTGTCGCCAATTGGACAAAGCAAAACCTGGTCCGTACGACCAATTCCCATTCTCCCAATCCACCCACGCCAACTGGTTATGGATACCAGATTGCCATCACCATCATACTGAACCTCGATTACATTTGTTGAGTTCCCAAAATTTAAGGTCATTTGACCAGCCGTGTAGCGTCTTCCGTCCAGATGACGCCAATGTCTGGGAATGGTGAGTTGTGCAAGTGTACACTCATCTAGGGTGATGTCCATCTTTTCTACTTTAGGGAAAAGGAGCCGGGGGGGGGGGGAGGGTAGACGCCCAGGCAATAGTGACTGTTGTGGGTGAACAAAGACTGCAAAATATTAGTACTAACAATTGTAAGTATATATAACGATATTATAAATTTTCAAAAATAGTAGTATAAATTTGCAAAATATAGAGAAATATATTTTTTAAAGTGAAGCAAGTATTCCATAAACATATTCCCCATGGTTTCTATCAACATCGACATGAATGAACCCATTAGAGAACGGGCAACATCATTATCTAGTTTGATGAAACCTGGTCAGGGACCATACAAGTGTACAACTTGTATAAGATCTGAGTGTAGAAGACCGAGAACTTGGAGGAACTGGTGTGCCAGCCAGCTGATGGTTCCTGGCCCAAGGCGAGAGGTTGGAGTACATATATAGTAAAGATGTATAATTGGCTATAAACTTCTTGAGTAACAGAACATGCCATCAAAAGACAAAAATTGATTTAGGATATGGAACTGAAGTAACCATAATGCAATGTGTTTACATTAAAGTAGAACTGAGATAAGACGTACACTCCAAAAAAAACATGAATCAACCATTATGTAAACATCACTGAATAGAAGCCATGCAATTCGTTCAATATAGAAATCAAGAGGGCAAACCAGACTTCCTATGGCAGAGAAAAAATTATTGTTGTTCCACAATGGAACCCCTACATTTTGTGCAATCATAGCTTAGTATTAATAGCAACTTGTCTGCATGCCCTTGGTATCTTGCTTCATTGTTGCTTAAAGACCCTAATTTTCAGGGATGGTGAAGGTTTTTGTCAATTGGTAGTGCAGAAGAATATAGTGTTGGTATGTATGCCCTGAGAGCCAATCATGGGATGATTGGTGGGATACATAAGATTGATTTGATAAACAACAAAGGCAAGATTCCAATTCTTTCTGGTTCAGTCATATGAGATAGTGATAGAATAGATTGAATGTCTAGAGAATGACAGTACTCAATGACGTATGCCTTCAGGTTCATGACCTGAACGATGAGATCATACGGATGCTAAGAGTTTGTACATTCTTGTTATGTCCCTAGTCGGATGTCATTGTGGAAGGTAGATAGACAGCAGTGACACACATGACTAGATTGTGGTGTTGGTTGATGACAGAATCTCATTAGTCATGATATAGAGATATCAAACCAAACACATAGGTACTTGTTAGAGAACAAGTGTACCGGACAGACCCACCGTGAGTTTGACACATGGAACCATGAGATGGTAGTCACAGTCAGTACTCACAGTGATGGTGGTGAGTGTGATTCTTAGACCTGAAATCACTGCACTCGACACATGTCGTTGGGCACACTTTGACATCATCAAACGCAGTCCTGAAACATGGGTTGTTATAAAGGTGATGATTGGGTGGCTTTGACACATGGGGCTTTTGAGGGGTGAGTGATAGATATGGGATTTGTCCCTCCTAAGGGAGTTTGATATCCAAGGCCACTTGATGAGAAGGATTGAGATAGGTGTGAGCACGCATGTGTGAATCAGTATGTGATATTGATGTCATACATATCTCGTTCAATCTGCTCTGAGATCAAGAAAGTGAATGAACATTGACAGGATGACTGTTCCATGCCTTGAGTTCATTCGGGATATCAGTGACAAAGGAATTATACATTCACTGTAACACCATTCACGGATTGTAGGATGAAAGTTGTTCTCCAACTTTCTACTTTCACTTGGGTAGCACTGATGTGTGACTAGGCACCGCTCTTTGCTTGTGAAGTCATAAGTGTTATGGACTTTCACTGCCAACGTGAAATGGACCTGCAGGGTCACACACATAGGATTTAACCTGGAAGAGGAGTTTTGTCCACAAAGCAATGTTTAGATTGATTACTAAAGGAGTTTAGTAGTTCAATTAAACACTCAATCAGTCGATAGCTCAATATCATAAGGTTCAAGGTGTTGGACGCATTGATTGGAGTATCGGATTGATTGAAATCGCAATTGACTGATTTTGCCCAACCTGTGCTCCCAACCGATCGGCTCATGTGATGAACCGGTCGGCTGAGGTGCTGAACCGGTCGGCTGGAGTGTCCAAACCGATCGGCTCATGCCCAGGTTGAAACGACCGGTTCAAGAGTTGAACCGATCGGCTCAACTGGTGCAACCGACCAGTTGGGAAAGTCATGTCGGCAAGAATTTTTCCTTTGGTTTCAAATTGCCCAATTCGATTGGGAATAACATTGGTATACGATACCAATTGAGAACGAAACAAGGAAAGTCTTTTTGAGCCGGATTAGGACCATGAACCGATCGGTTCAGGGCACCAACCGATCGGTTGGAGTGCCCCAAACGATCGGCTCAGGTCCAACCGATCGGCTCAATGGCCGAACCGATCGGTTTAGTTGTGAACCGATCATTTCAAGTTGCGAACCGGTTGCTTTTTGTGGAAAATTCTCGAACCCTTCTACTTCTGCTTTAGTCCCGTATTGCCGGGCATAGAGAACCCTTTCCCATGACCCGCCTATATATATAGGGGTATTGGGGGCTTCTCAAAGTACAACTCAATGCAAGCCGGTTGCTTTGCGAAGTTGCCGTTCTCTCTGGTTTTGGTAACCGTGAGAGATCCCGAGCAAGTGCTTCCCGCAAAAGGGAGGTGCAGCAAGGGAAGGACAACTGCAGTTGCAACTGGTAGCAGGAGAGTGTGTTGGCGACTAGTACATCAACATGAGGGTGCGACTTCTTCCACTTCCTTGTGGGACAAGGAGAGTGGAGTTCTAGGTGGTCCGTGTGGACTACTACAGAGGCGGGAGGACACTGCCGCTTAGGAGGACAACTGTCATCCGACAGTCTGGTAGGAGGAGGAGTCGTCAGTCCCGGTGCGACCAGGAGCTGCACAGACGCCGTCCAAGACCAGAGTTGAAGACCACGCATTGCGCGAGGTATTGTCGCCGAGCAAGCCTCGGGACAAGGTATGATTCCACAAACCATCCTTTCCTATTATATAGACGTTGACGCGTTTCCTCGGTATGGGTTGGGGGAGAAAATTTTTTGTTTCCGCTGCCTTCTCTGTCTCCCCTAAAACCCAACAGTGGTATCAGAGCCACGTCAGCTGTTCTATATTTTAGGAATATCGATATGATCGATTTTGGTTTGTCACCTTTATTTATTGCATGCGATGCGAATAATATCGGCTTTATGCATGTCCAATCCTAAATCCACAAATCCCAAATTACATATATGATATGTATTATTAATGCACTCGATATGCGTCACCCTTAAATGAGTTTTGTGGTGGATGTGTGTAGCGTGATTATGGCCTATAAACCCCTATCTGTGTGTGGTTGTTTGTGGTTGCTTGCATCTCGGTCTGCGCACCGATCTTCCCTCTCTTATTCCTGATGTAACTCGAAATAATTCGAGATTCTTTCCTACCTTTGCTCCCCCCGAATGTAACTCGGGGTTTCCCTTTTTGAAGCAATGTAATAATAGGATAGATTTTATTTCCTGTTATGTCGAAGACCGGTGGACATTAAGACGACAGCTGAGACGATCGGTTCAAGGCGTGAACCGATCGGTTGACGTTCCAGACGGTCGGTTCAAGGAGTGAACCGATCGGTTGATGACCGGTTCGAGGAGCGAGATGAGCGGGTGGCGGACATGACGAGATGCACGACGACCAGGTGAACCGATCGGTTGGAGGAGCCAACCGATCGGCTGGTGGCACCCAGACGACCGGCTGGAGAGTACAGATCATTCATGAGATGAGTTGATCAACTCGGAAGGCAAGGCATAGAGTTCATCTTGTACAGGTTGCATGTGATGTAGACCTAGATGACCGTGATTCCTCTTGGCTCGAGGAATCACATTAGGATGGCCATAATCATCGCTTTTATCGTTTTGTGCATGTTTTCTGTGGGATATAGCATGTATATGATACGTACTATGTATTGTGGTGATTGGATATGTATATGTATATAAAACCAAATCCCTCATTAAAATATTAAGTTTTAGATGCCTTCCAAATGCGACACACGTGAAAAGCTTGTTCGACCAAGTGTGGGCACGCCCTAGCGTGGTGCACCGTCTACCTCGTGGAAGCGTGAAGGATGAATGTGTGGGTCTACCCAAGCAGGGTGCATATTCATCGTGTTTGCTTTGGGTCGGACTTAACAAGGTGACCTAGATAGGATCTAGCGCCTCGAGGCATGGAGATGATCATTGCAAGGAGTTGTAGATGACATCTTATCAAGAGTTGCATATGATGCAATTGGCAAAAGTTGCCTACCTGAGAGATCTATGTTGTGGGTGACAGCCCAAGCTGGTCCATGACTTAGAGGATTTCAGGATCTTGCCCACTAGAAGGTTGTACGCTGCAATCTTCCAAATTGGTAGTGAGGGCTATCAATTTGAACTAAAATAGTGGGAGTGATAATTAATTAAAGGCCTAATTTTATCGTCAACTTTTCAAATCAATCAAACAAGTCAAAAATGAGTTTTTGGACTAAAATTGCATATATTTCCTTTTGTTAAAATAAATGGTTAATCAACAAATCACTTTATTTGCGATCGGTCTTTGAGACCAACAAATTAAATGGGAATAATTCCACGACTGGTTAGGATGGTGAGAAGTGTTCTCAAAGAGTGAAAGCTCCAAGTCCTAGTTATACCAGAACCAGATGAACTCGATCCCACCACATCAATGGCTGAAAGTATGCTTATGGAAGCATACCAAGGATGACATTGATGAAGAGTGCTTGATGTTGTGTTCTCTGAACTGTGAGTTGCAGAGAAAACATGAGACATATGATGTCTCCAAGATACTGTCCTAGTATGTCATGACAGAAGGAGATCCAGTAAGGGATTCACACACTCAATGTGATTGGGTATGTGGAAAAACCTGACTAAGAAGGATTCCTTCTGAGCCAAGAGTTGGCTATTGGTATGATACTGCAAATGTTGTGAGAATCATACAATTCATGATAAGCTACAACATGAACAACTTTGATAAATGTTGACAGAGTTGTTGGACATGTTGAGGATAGTAGAGGCAAAGATGAAGAAAGACAAACCATAGTCTTTGATGTGATCAAAGAAAAGGTAATTCTTAAGGGCAAGGACAAGGGCAAAGCAAAGAAGTGTTCTGATGCTAGCCAGCAATCCAAGCCGTCTTCAGCCTCAAGGCACATGGGGAAAGGGTGTATGAGGGATTGCCCTCTATATCTGGAAGAACAAAAGAAGATGAAGGAGGGAATGGAGATCTCCACCTAAGGTATCAGGAAATGAACCGCTTCTTTATCTGAGGTATATGATACCAAGATATGGATATGTCATATATGATATGCAATATCCACAAAGAAGTGATGGCCTTTGTGAAAGGACCAAGAAAGAAATACCCATCATTGGAGCAAGTGTTGCTGCCATAGATAGGAGTATCTTTCAGTTTATTTCAGCCTAAAGGGCACGAAATAGAGTTGACAACTGCTATTTCATATATTGCCAATAGATAGAAACACTTTAATATTGCATATTGTATGACAATGATGGCAATTAATAAAGTTGATGTTTCAATTTTAAAGATATGATCTTTGTGGCAATGCCTTGTTTATCTTGTGATACATGGTATGCATAAGATAAAATGATACCTAAAGTTATTGATAACTCAAACAATCAAATTAGCATATATCATAAGAAATTCATTTCTAGTTTCCATATGATGGATAAATCTAGACTCTTTTGGTTAGAGAACCAGTAAGAGACATGAATATCTTGGAGATGATTAATCAATCTTCACTAATGGTAGTGGGAGAATGATTATCCTATTAGGTATAATACATGTGATGTATTTACATACCTATTGGGACAAATGCTAATACTTCAAATGGTGTTTAGAGAAATACCAATATGAATATCTTGAAGTGTTCAAGATTATCATAGATGAAGTACAAATTTGGTAAAGCATTAATTCTTGATGAGATCAATGAATGAAATACTTGGACCAAATGTTTGAGATCCTTATGAGTGATTATGATAGTGTATCATAGTGAACTCATGATTAAGGCATGGTGATGTCTAAATCAAGAAGGAATCATACTCTAAGGAGTTAGAGAATGATTATCAAATAACTAAATTCTTCTTAATAAAAGAATGCCCCACACTAATAAAAGAAATTAAGAATCACAAGGGTTGTGAGTTCTTATATCTTTAACAGATACACCTCAATTATCTATGTGATGAGTTGTTCATGTGATGAGTCAACTATCAAGATGAATATGAGGAACCGAATCTTGAGTTATGGTTTAAAACCATTACATCCTAAATGACTTCCATGTGAACCATAAGGTATGACCTTGATGGTAGCACTCATTGGATCATATCCATAAGTGCAAATAAGTCTTAAGTGTTAAGACACATGGATAACATTTTGACAAGGATGATGCTTGTTGATTGCAACTTAATGACTAAGACATTTGGCATATGGATACTAAAACCGCATTCCTATGAGGAATAAAACAAGGATGTGTACGTGACACAACCTATAAGGTTTATGAATCCACTAATGCAAATGAAGTCTATAAGTTACAATGGACTAATCAATGTGATTGATTGAGTACAAGCAACTCAGAATTGGATCTTTACTTTGATGATATAGTCAAAGGGTTTGACTGACATGTCAAAGATAAAGAAGGGATCTGTGATTTAGTGGGAGCGTGCTCACATTCCACATGTTGATGTGAAATGGAAATGTTCTAGATTGGAAATCCTAATGTGGAAATTATCTTTAAGGAAGATAGAGATGTTTCCTATGTGATAGGAATAGAGATCTATAGAGATAGTTCTCGACAAATCTCTTGACCTGGAAAAGAGAGAGCATACATTGGCAATCTGTACTGAAGGGTTCAGTATGCACAGATTCAGTGGGAGAAAACTTGTCCATGTTATATGGATATTAGTATCCCAAGGCCAAGTGTCCAATTCTTATGAAGAATGGGAACACTAAGAATAGATATGGATCTATCATGTATGTAATCATCCCATTATCTTGCATGTATGACATGGCAAGAATAAAATGCATTCATCATCTTGTATGTGGGACATAGCAATATGATGTGCTCATCCTGATAACTCGTATGTAGGACATGACGAGTGGATGTCTGTCTACTTCCAGTAAGGGTTACTGGAATACCATAAGAACTCGATAAGTACTTGGAAAGTACTAGTTCTATGGAGATAAGGAAGAGTTCGATGTAAAGGGTTACATTGATGCGAACTTCCGAAAGGACAGAAAATTAATCGCAAAATATACATAGGATGTATAAAAGTGAAAGTTTGTTGATAATTGGAAGTGTTCCAATAAAACCATTTAAAAGGAAATGCTGAGTATCCGTGTGTTAGAGAACATCAGTGGATACTATATGGATCTAGAAGTTCATGAGATGAACTTATAGATATTCCACTCATTGATGACAAGTCTGGAATCCTTGATCATGCAATGTGGCTAAAGGTTAGCAAAGGAATACTAGATCGCATATTACGGCAACTCCATCTCATACGTGGGACGTACATCGAAGAGATGAGAGACATTCAATTTATACTGACTTTGGCAAGGTGTTGCCATTACTCACTATGTTGGCACAAGAGCACAGTAACATGTGGGACATGTTTAGAGATCACTATGAATATGATTCAAGGGTGATTGGCTCACAGTGCAAGTGGGAGTCTGTTGGTATGTATGCCCTGAGAGCCAATCATGGGATGATTGGTGGGATACATAAGATTGATTTGATAAACAACAAAGGCAAGCTTCCGATTCTTTCTGGTTCAGTCATATGAGATAGTGATAGAACAGATTGAATGTCTAGAGAATGACAGTACTCAATGACGTATGCCTTCAGGTTCATGACCTGAACGATGAGATCATACGGATGCTAAGAGTTTGTACATTCTTGTTATGTCCCTAGTCGGATGTCATTGTGGAAGGTAGATAGACAGCAATGACACACAAGACTAGATTGTGGTGTTGGTTGATGACAGAATCTCATTAGTCATGATATAGAGATATCAAACCAAACACATAGGTACTTGTTAGAGAACAAGTGTACCGGACAGACCCACCGTGAGTTTGACACATGGAACCATGAGATGGTAGTCACAGTCAGTACTCACAGTGATGGTGGTGAGTGTGATTCTTAGACCTGAAATCACTGCACTCGACACATGTCATTGGGCACACTTTGACATCATCAAACGCAGTCCTGAAACATGGGTTGTTATAAAGGTGATGATTGGGTGGCTTTGACACATGGGGCTTTTGAGGGGTGAGTGATAGATATGGGATTTGTCCCTCCTAAGGGAGTTTGATATCCAAGGCCACTTGATGAGTAGGATTGAGATAGGCGTGCGCACGCATGTGTGAATCAGTATGTGATATTGATGTCATACATATCTCGTTCAATCTGCTCTGAGATCAAGAAAGTGAATGAACATTGACAGGATGACTGTTCCATGCCTTGAGTTCATTCGGGATATCAGTGACAAAGGAATTATACATTCACTGTAACACCATTCACGGATTGTAGGATGAAAGTTGTTCTCCAACTTTCTACTTTCACTTGGGTAGCACTGATGTGTGACTAGGCACCGCTCTTTGCTTGTGAAGTCATAAGTGTTATGGACTTTCACTACCAACGTGAAATGGACCTGTAGGGTCACACACATAGGATTTAACCTGGAAGAGGAGTTTTGTCCACAAAGCAATGTTTAGATTGATTACTAAAGGAGTTTAGTAGTTCAATTAAACACTCAATCAGTCGATAGCTCAATATCATATAGTTCAAGGTGTTGGACGCATTGATTGGAGTATCGGATTGATTGAAATCGCAATTGACTGATTTTGCCCAACCTGTGCTCCCAACCGATCGGCTCATGTGATGAACCGGTTGGCTGAGGTGCTGAACCGGTCGGCTGGAGTGTCCAGGCCGATCGGCTCATGCCCAGGTTGAAACGACCGGTTCAAGAGTTGAACCGATCGGCTCAACTGGTGCAACCGACCAGTTGGGAAAGTCATGTCGGCAAGAATTTTTCCTTTGGTTTCAAATTGCCCAATTCGATTGGGAATAACATTGGTATACGATACCAATTGAGAAAGAAACAAGGAAAGTCTTTTTGAGCCGGATTAGGACCATGAACTGATCGGTTCAGGGCACCAACCGATCGGTTGGAGTGCCCCAAACGATCGGCTCAAGTCCAACAGATCGGCTCAATGGCCGAACCGATCGGTTCAGTTGTGAACCGATCATTTCAAGTTGCGAACCGGTTGCTTTTTGTGGAAAATTCTCGAACCCTTCTACTCCTGCTTTAGTCCCGTATTGCCGGGCACAGAGAACCCTGTCCCATGACCCGCCTATATATATAGGGGTATTGGGGGCTTCTCAAAGTACAACTCAATGCAAGCCGGTTGCTTTGCGAAGTTGTCGTTCTCTCTGGTTTTGGTAACCGTGAGAGATCCCGAGCAAGTGCTTCCCGCAAAAGGGAGGTGCAGCAAGGGAAGGACAACTGCAGTTGCAACTGGTAGCAGGAGAGTGTGTTGGCGACTAGTACGTCAACAGGAGGGTGCGACTCCTTCCACTTCCTTGTGGGACAAGGAGAGTGGAGTTCTAGGTGGTCTGTGTGGACTACTACAGAGGCGGGAGGACACTGCCGCTTAGGAGGACAACTGTCATCCGACAGTCTGGTAGGAGGAGGAGTCGTCAGTCCCGGTGCGACCAGGAGCTGCACAGACGCCGTCCAAGACCGGAGTTGAAGACCGCGCATTGTGCGAGGTATTGTCGCCGAGCAAGCCTCGGGACAAGGTATGATTCCACAAACCATCCTTTCCTATTATATAGACGTTGACGCGTTTCCTCGGTATGGGTTGGGGGAGAAAATTTTTTGTTTCCGCTACCTTCTCTGTCTCCCCTAAAACCCAACATATAGACCATTCAAGTTTACAGTAATCAAAGGAAAATTGAAGAAACCACACCCAAAAAAACATGTATACTATACGTAATTATACAAAGATCTTATTCTTCCTTAGACATTTCTGAATCCTAGAATATTACACAAGAAATGGTCATCTCATAAACCTTGTTCTCTCCTTAGACTCTTCCTACATACATAAAGATGAGTATCTCTCCCCTTCATTAGCCCAATGGTGGGAACCCCTATTCTCATCAGAGAGTGTCAACCCACCAAAGGTGGTGGCCTAGGTAAGGATACATTACTTTTCTATTCGTTAATGATTTACAAACAAAAATACAAGAGATGTGCAGACATCACATGAGCACCTAAGCGACCACTTTTTAAAAAGTGGATGCTTCATTTTCCTTACATCTTAATACAACAATACACCCATTTTTATATGAATACAGTAACATTTAGCAAACTTATATACATAACCAAAACCAATGCGACACTATAAAATAAAACAACGGAATCATCATATTTCAAGACTGTAAAATAATCCAAGTTTAAATCTAAGAAAGAAGGATGGTCGATGGCTTGATATAAACAATTAAGGAAGTGATTGTTGGATATAAAACAACGGAATCATCATATTTCAAGACTATCTTCATAAACCGATTATCATATATATCTTGATAGAATGGAAACTACGAGAATGGATGGAAAAGACCATGTGTGTTTATTGTTTTGTGGGGTGTACTTACCTGTCACGCACCGAAGCAGTAGGGTGGCAAACTGCCACAGTCCTCGCCGGCAAGTTGGGAGACTGATCTCTTCCTCGGCGTCCCCTCCAACCCTTGGCAACGTCGCCGACACCTTGGAGAAGAGCAGAGAGCGTTCCAGCAGGCAGCGTCCACGGTCTGGCAGATTAGGGCGAAAAGGCTAGCTAGGTCAACTTCGCGGGTTCTGCGAGCAGAGTAAATGTCTCTGCCCAATGCGTAGAGAAAAGGAATCGTTTTGCAGGCCGGGGAAGCCGCGCGGGAACATAATTTTTTTACTAATTGTGGCCCCCGCTCATTTGATTTGGTAATTTTGAAATGCCACTAATTAATTATAAAAATGCCTTAATTGGTAAGTCTTTTTTATAAACTCCATAATACGTGGTTTAGAGGCATTTAAATTACAAATGTCACTGCATTACATAGATATTGGCGTTTTTTTAGAAAAGCCACTGGAATAAAAGCCACTAATGGGTATTTTTGCTGTAGTGAAACCTGTAGTTCTATTCATTCATCTCTTTTCACATTCACACACATGTAGAAGCACATTCATTCATTCATCCATCTTCACATTCACACACATGTATATAGATCAAATTTCAATAAGACAATTCAAAAAAGTCATTCACACATGTATATATAAGCTTGTCTTTCAAAGTTTAGAAATGTCATCAAATACAGAAATAATTATGACATCAAAGTTTAGTAATGTCATTCTTTATCATCATCAGTATCCCAATTATAATAAAAAATTGTCTCCTTTTTAAAGACTTTTGCCCATAGTTCTCTTATGCCATCTAATTGTTCCATCGTATAGGGAATATATACATCTAATAACTTTTCTCCTGTAGTGAAGTCACTAGTTTTAAACACCTACAAAGAGAATGATGTATATATATAATTAATAAGTTTGATATTTTCATATTATCTAATAAGACTATACTTATATATGATGATCAAGACTATATAATACATGTATGTTTTCGATTTCTTGTGCAGTATATCTGACAATTAGGTCCATATACCGCATCACGTAGTATCCACATACCCAGTTGTTGTCTTGTACATCACACTATAAATTTCAATATATAAAATGTTAATATATAAAAATAAACATACTTCACATAAAAAATTTGGCTAAAAAAAAGGATGGGGAAATCGGGACCGGGACGGGGGGGGGGGGGGGGGAGGGACGCCTATCCTATAGGAGGCCTCCTATAGAAAGATGGTAGGAGACCAATCATAATTTTCTCTGGCATAAAAAAGTTCATTTTAATGCTAAAAAATTATTTTCTATCTCCATTAATTTTTTTATGGGTTGGATTTTTGGTGTTTTCATTGGTTGTCCTATTCAATAAGTATACCAGGCCTCCTATACTACCGGTTTTGGGGGGGGGGGGGGGAGGTGGCGGCGGCACAGGCGACGCAAGGGAGACGGATCCCGATAAACTATGAGGAAGCGAGCAATACACGGACTGCACTGATGTAGAACGATGCCAGGAGAAGATCCATGCAGAAACTCAAAATGCGACCACAACCCAGATGCCGCATATGGTTATACCGGAGATCGAGTTAGACTTTCATGTGGCGGGCATGAGAGGTAGACAACACGAGGAATCATCCCAAGAAGGTCTAAAAGTCAAAGAGATCAGGCACGAGGGGGCGGCATCCACATACGAGACCATTCCGGCCACGATGGAAAGTGAAAAGCCGATCTCTTTCAGCAGCGTCGTGGCTGGGAGCAGCCCTAACAACAAGAAGGCCACTTTTTTGGAAAAACTGTTCGAAGAAAAGCTATCGGAGGAGGATGTGATCCTAAGGGAATTAGAAGGCACACCAGCAATCTCCACTAACCCTATAGCAGAAGAAACTCTAACCAGGCCATGGAAGTACGCCATGGTGGTTAGATTGCTCGGAGCAGACATCGGATACATGACGCTACACGATAAACTGAAACTGATGTGGAGAATAGTAGGTAGATTCAATATGTATGAATTAGACTTGGGCCATTTCGTTGTCCAGTTATCGTGTCAACAGGACTACGACAATGCCCTAACGGGAGGTCTGTGGAAGATCTTTGGACTAAACTTACTGGTTTGGGACTGGTATCCAACATTTAAACCCAGTGAGAAGACACCGGAGCTGATTGTTACTTGGGTGCGAATACTCAACCTGCCTCTCCACATGTACGTACCAACCATGTTTGAGTACATTGGGCTAGCCCTGGGAAGATTAATCATGGTTGATACACATACTGCAAATCGATCCTGCAGGAAGTTTGCAAAACTCGCCATAGAGGTGGATACAACCAGGCCGTTTGTACCTTCCATACTCATCAATGAGGTTGAATACGAAGTTGTTTACGAAGGATTCCCATGGATGTGCGCTCTGTATGACAAAGAAGGGCACATCTCTAAGGACTGTGAAGAAAAATTTGACACTGAAGCGATAGTAGAGGAAGCCAGGGAAGAACATGTGAAAGAACAACATATCAACTCAAACCAAACTGGGTGGCAGACTCAGAGGAGAAAGAATACCAGAAGAGCACAACGTGAGCAAAAAGAGCATGCAGAAAATACCGATTCATCGAACCGATTGGTGACGCTCTTTGAAGAGGAGGCACAGGAAAATCATAATTATTCTAATGCAGGAGCAGTGTCTTTCGGAGGTTCTCAGCAAGACCCCAAAAGGACCAAGTATGGAAGAAGAAAAAAGTTGTGCAGGCAAACGAGGATGCGAGGGAGGGTCAGGGCGATATCACCAACAAGCAGGCGGAGAAACACGTAGCAGATGATCGAACAAAAGATAAACATGAAGTCGTTAACCCTGATATGGATGAGGTAGTGGAAGTTATAGATATTGATGTTGATATTACTACTCCACCAGTTGATACAGGGAACAACCTAGCTAAAGAGGCGGAAGCTACCATGCCCAAGCAAATAGCTGAAATAAATGAAGCTATTGCTACACTGCATATTGTGGAATCCCGGAAACTGAGATGTATCTCAACCAAGATGAAGAGGAAGGGTAAAACTCGGACAGCTACATCATTTGTTCAGCCACGCAGAAGTCCACGGACAATACAAAAAGAGACTGAGACTAGTCCATCACCTTTGTCAGATCCTACAGACATCAACAATGGCATGATAATACAAGATAGTGAGGATAAGGAGAACGATGAACCACTGGTCGAGGGTTGTTAATATCCCTTACAGCTATACATGTACATTGATCTCTTGTTTGATGCAGGACATCATGTGCTGGAACATTAAAGGTATTGCAAGAGCTGCTGCAAGAAGATTGTTGAAGGAACATCTCAAACAATACAAACCGAAGGTTCTGGGAATTTTAGAGCCATGGATCAGTGGTAACAAAGCTACAAAAACAATACAAGGGCTGGGATTCCAGAACTCCTTCCGTGTTGAAGCGAGAGGATTCTCAGGCGGTATTTGGGTATGCTGGAATGAGACCGAGTGCAAGGTTGACATATAACTATCACAGACAATTTGTCACCTGCTGCATTAACAAAAGTACATTGGTTACTTTCACATGTGCCAATCCCCATGCCAATGTCAGAAGCTTGCTCTGGAAACACTTCATTCGGATGGGCAATTCCTTTAGGAAACCTTGGATCGCCCTTGGTGACTTTAACACCACCCTTAGACCCGACGAAAAATATGGTTCCAACCATTATAACTATGCTGAGGCCAAACTCTTTTAGGATACTCTACTGGATGTTGGATTATCCGATTTAGAATTTTCTGGACCGAGATTGACTTTCAAGAGAGGCAAACTTCAACAAAGGTTGGATAGGGCAGTGGTGAATGACCTATTCATACATAATCAACCCAATTTCATAGTCGTCCATCTACCGCGCATTCCTCCTGACCATTGCCCACTTCTTGTAAAATCCACTGTGCCCAAGAAGATACAATATCACTTCAATGTTAAAGCTACTTGGTCGCACAACTAGGAATTCAAGGATCTTTTACACTCTGTTTGGAACAATAATGCAAGTTTTAATGAAGCTCTAAAGCTCGCTAAAGGCCCTATTATGAAATGGGACAGAAACAATATTGTTGTGTAGAAAAAACGGAAGGTGTGTCTGCTAAGAAATATCAGCTTACTTGAAAAGGAGCTGGCTGAAGCTTATAACTCAATTTCATACGAAATCTATATCAGCATGCAGGTCGAACTCAATGCCATCCTGAAAGAAGAAGAGGAAGAACTTCAACAGAAGAGCCACTTGAACTGGATAAGGGAAGGTGATGTCAACTCAGAAAATTTCAATGCTTATATTAAACAGCGACGTCGCTTCAATACCATCACCAAGCTTAGGGATGAGGAAGGTGCTTGGGTATGCGATGAAAATATTTTGCAGTCAATGGTTCGAAACTTCTTTATGTGCCAATTTATTGAACCGATTGAAGCTCTCAGTTCAAGAGGGATGGACATTCTAGGAAACTTCCTGAAACTTTCAGCAAGCCAGAGGAACCAAGTTGTTGCTTTACCAACTGAACTGGAAGTTCGAGCTGTCCTAAAGGACATGAATCCATACAAGGCGGCAGTCCCAGACGGGATCACTGAACACTTTCTTATTAGAAACTGGGAGACGATTAAACAGTCTGTCATGTCACTAGAACAGATGATACAATCTGCTAGGGTCATGGCTCATGTACAAACCTCATGCGTTAGAGTGAACATTCTTACGTATTAGGTAACCCTCACAAAATCAGCCTCATGCAAAAGGGGGTCGCAGAATCGATGAGCTAAGGTCAGGACCATAATAGAAAACTGTTGACAGAGTGAATATAAAACTATAAAGTATCCATGTGGCTCTGCTTCTCTATGGAATGAATAAATAATGAATACAGCTATATACACCAGCTGAACAACAATATATAATACAATGAATCTGAAACGTATAACTTCTAAAGAGCTTAGAAGTAAAGCTATTAATAACTCACAACAACATTCTTTATTTCTTTAATCAAAGTTTGCTTACATAGGGGAGGACCTGACCAAAGCCCCTTGAATTAAAATACAACTGATGGTTTTCCGACAGATAGGCTATATAATATACGCTGCCCGTTCATTGCAGCAGCAAAAATTGAATCAAAAATTAGTAAACATGTACTATATCATTCTTGTCCACGTACTGCTAAGGTCATACGACGATTCACGAACGATTAGTACAACATTATAAGTGGGCAGCTCAGCTGCAGCTTTTTCCCTGCAGCTAGCAATCCCACCTTCCTTTTATCTACTTTTGGATCATCAGACGGTGAACTGCCCTCCTAGAAGGTCAAGCCCAACGATAAGGAACGCCAGGCCCTGGAACAACAACAAGTAGAAATGAACCGGGCGAGCAGAGAGAAGGCCCCACATAGCAGCGACCATCAGAAGCAGCGTGAGAGCGAGCTCCTTCTTGTACATCTTATTACTCTTGGTTGTGATCAAGAGCGGGGCCTCTTTCAACCTCTTCAGATCAGCAGCCACAACACTAGTATCAGCAGCACCATCAACCTTCTGATCAGATTCTCCCGACATGCCAGATTTCTTGGTGACGACCAGTGGCAAAGTCAGGATTTTTATTCTGATAGGGCACCATTCAATTGAAGTGGTCATAGTATTTGCAGAGTTTAACACATGGAATTTACTATATGCCTTTCAACAGTGCATTTTTTGCATGTGTTCTTTACGTATCTATACAATACATAATGCACAAGAGTGTGAAACATATACTTTATCACCATACTATGTAACAAGTAATTGTTCTACTTCCTGTTATGAAAACTTTCCTTTGAAAACTTTTCTTGTGATAACTGAGTGTACTGTTGAGCATTACAAATAAGATACATCATGATCAAGTTTTTTTCACGTTAAAAGATGGATTACAACTTCGTTTCAGTATGGCACAGGTAGACATACAACATAAATGAATTTATAATAATGGCATCAAGTAGTTGTTTTATGCATGTTACTTTTTCTATGGAGAGTTTCCTAAAGAACAACTATTAATTTAACCATATATCATGTATTGCCATATACATTTTGCAATTGTTCTTAACTGTGTTCACAATTTCTAAAACTAAAAAATACTATTCAGCATGAACAACCAACAAATTGAGTTGCTAAGGTTGTCTCACTATTATGTAATCGGATGAAGACTGTCTAGCATCGTAATATATTGTATTCTAAAAGACACAGGAATCAAGGTATGTTTTATTTAATGTATGTCTTACCGTTCTTGTATGAAGCATTCAATTGTTTCGGAAGACAAAAGGAAGCAACATGGCTATCCAATGAGGAATTACCACATACTTAACTGTCTTATTGCACAAATCAGATCATTTGTGCAGATTTGCTGTTCCTCCTTCTCCACGGAGCACGTTGCTCCGTATGTCTACAATGTCACGTGGCTAGTGATTGTAATCTGGGCCCTGTGTTTGTAACCGTCCCTCCAAGTGTATGCATATTAGACGAGGTGTAGCCACCTGTGATGTGAATATATCAGGAAGACACAATCTAAAGATTCATGGGACCAGAATGCCACCTGTGATGTTGCTTCCTATAAGCTTCATACAGCTCCGGGACTTCACAGTGTACCTTTGGTAGCGAGATCAAGCATTGCACATGTACATGCTCTGCAATATCCAAGTCAACGTCTGGATCAGTCTTTGACATCATTTATTCACTTGGTTACCCAGTTCCCCTACACTTAATACATGTTAGAATGTCTAAAAGATAAATGTGAAAGACGATAGGAACAAAAAAAGGGAACTATTACCATGGTAGTTTCACGCCACTCAAAGTACTAATATGTTTCATAATGATAATCATGATTCCTATGATTGAAATTGTAGAAGCATAACATAATACTAATGTGTTGTTTCAACATGATATATTTCTCAACACCACATAACACCTATTTTTCAAAATACACATGTATAGTAGTTGTGACTTACATTTACAAAATGTCACATTTCACAAGTTATACTTTTACATGTATCATTTAATCTTCTACTAAAATTAAACTAGATAACATGCATGCTTCTAGAACACAACTTAAAGGCATGTATTGTTGACAAAAAATGACCACATCTTAATTTGTAGTGCCTAGTCTATATGAGAGTGTTGCATGTGAGAACCCATCCAAATGTTGTTTGAGTGTTCTGCCCTGAGAACTTGGCCCATCCTCATTACTATTCGATCCTCGAGCATGAGAAGAACTTGACCTATCATGTAATTATGCAACATAAAAGAGTCGGTCAAGTTCCCTTCAGCCCAACTTATAATGCATGATAAGAGTATGATGTCATTAGTTTAGGATCTCAACCTGTCCCATCATATGTGCCATCCTACGTTTTGCATTGGCCAATTCTTGAGCATGAAATGCAACTTCCTTTTAAATCTCTTGATAGGTTTGTTGAGCCATCTCCATCATAGCGACCTCTTTCAACAGTTGTCGTGTCAAACCATGACCATAACCCCTTTGGTAGCCACCATGATGATCCCCATATACATGGTCCACTACTGGAATAAATTCAAGGGGATTATAACTATCTTGAATAAAGATCATCTGGGCTAGGCTCAATAGTGGTCCAAAAAGTATAGTAGACCATCAATTTCAGTAAGCAGGAAGAGGCTTACGCCTCAGTTATGCCTCAGTGCCTTTTTACGCCTTTCAAAAAATGAGGCATCCGCCTCTTAAATAGTGAGAGAGGCTTAAGCCTCAAGGCGTCCCTGGGTGGGCCTCACCTTGAGACGTATGCCTCTAGCGCCTTAGGACGCGCCTTTTTTCCATGACTGCTACAACTGTTAAGAAAGAGCGTTGATGACTTGCATGTAGCAACTGAAGATAACTAACTAATGTTAGTAGGGCCAGGAGTAGTGGAGGACATAAGGATTAGATTTAGATAAGGCTTGGTATTTTTTCATAAGTTTAGGCTTAAGTGTGTAGGAAAGTGTCTTGGATGTGTCCATGGAGTGCCCAAGCCGTGTCCGACACTTTAACAAAAAAAATCAAAGTGGACACGTAAGAGAAGTGTCCACCACGTATCCAGGTGTGTCCAATGTGTGTACATGTTGGACACATGTTAGACACAGACACGACAGCCTTCGAGAAGTGTCAGTGTTTCCTAGCCTACAATTGACCCGTTATCAACTTCAATAAAAAATAAATTATAATTTAAGCCTAAGCATCCAATTCAACAAAAATAAAAATATTACTAAACAAGTACAAATAGTAATCAACAAGACACCATATGTAAATGGATTTCCATTAAGTAATAATGACATAGTGTTCAATGAGAGTCTACTACAATGGTTTGTTGAGGATCAAATGGCAAGTATATAGTTTGACATAGCAAAGAACCTTTGAGGTCGTCATTCTCACATGTTAAAATGAAAATTGACCATTCATTGATGTCCTACATTGACCCATTATCAAATTTAATAGAAATAAATAATATAAAATAAGCCTGAGCATGCTCTCAACACCATAAAAATATTACTAGAAAAAGCATAAATAATAATCAACATGATATCATACGTAAATGGATTTCCATTAAGTAATAATGGCATAATGTTCAGTGCGAGTATGCTAGTAATAATGGCTTAATGTTCAGTGAGAGTATGCTAGAATGATTTGTTGAGGATCAAATGGCAGATATTTGGTTTGACATAGCAAAGAACTTGTGACCCCAATCCATTTCATATAAACAAATAAATGGCAAAATTTATGGCATTCCTTGATTTGTAACATTTCCTTCCAGTAATGTAATGTGATGGAAATTTACTACCTCCCATGGAATTTTCTATTTAGTTTGTTGGTACATTACATGACAATTCCTACACCTACAAGTTTAGACAAATATAATTGGTAAGTAGCTATGACAAGCATGAGGATCACTTTCGACACATCAACATATATACAAGCATATCATTTTTTCCAAATTTTAATTCTTCTTTTAAAAAATCAAAAAATTAAGCCATGGGATAAAGAACTATACGTCTATAGGGGGTGAGCGTGTATTTTAAGAACATACCCTATATTTCTAGTATCTTGTTAACAATTTCTCGTAAAGTATTTTCTTCAACTTCAACTCATCCATTTCTTAGATGTTCAAGATTTCTAGTATTACTTCTTCATATGGAGGACAACACATAGATTAGACTAAAAAAGATCATGTAGCCTACGTTAATTTTACATATCAACATAAGAAATTGTTGGATGAATAATTACAATTCAAAAAACATATACTTTTTATCCAAGAGAAGCAACACAACTCTAAATAACTATCACAATTAATGACATGTTCATATAGTTTAGTAATATTTGCCTATGGTTGTTGGTATTTATAGTGGAACAATATCATAATTGATCTATTTACTAAAACCATATGTTTGTTGTACCTAGTTAATTATGGAAATGAAATTAACAAAAGAATATTGGTTTCAATGTCTTTAATAGATGTATCAATAGGTTTTCAGAGCTTGGCTATTTATGAGGCACATTTATACTGTGATACATTAAATAAATCAACTATGATAAAATTAACAAGAAACAAGGAGCTTATCTAGAAACAAAACCATCACTAATTTATTTTAACCATACATGATGTCATTACCAGAGTAGATATAACCTCCATCAATAAAGTTATTTTCCAATGAAGTCTCTTCATGTATGCCCTGTCAACCACCCTTGAAATGGAGTCGAACCCTGATGAAGAAACAAATATGAGAAATTTCTTAACATAAATGGTCAAGATAGGAAGTTGCACCAACATGAAACAACCTATCACACACCATTCAATACATAACAACAAGTAATTCTTCTATATACAAATTCCAACAAATAATTCCAAAAACATTAAGTTTATTAGTGATAAAGAATATGCTCTAATTTTTCATTTTTGCAAAAAATATAAAAAGATAATGAAATGAGTTAACATTGACTTTTACTAAGAAACATAAGCTTAGATAATATATACATCCAAACCTATAAGCAAGTAATAAGCCATATGTTATAATGAACCTAAATAAGTTTGAAGTAAACGAGCATCTTTTTGAGATGGTGGACCTAAATCTAGGAAGCACAGACATGAATACATATATGGACACGAGACATGGGACATGATGATTTAAAAAAAATTAGGACATGAACACAACGCCAGACACGAAGAATTCTTTTTACATAGAGATATGTATACTTTTTATAATATGCATGTGTTGCTTGCGGCGCTGCTTGCTGCTTGCGGCGGCCCAACTGGCTACTCCTTGGGACAGCAATTGTTGATTGCGAATGACACTGCTCCTTGTAAGCTCCTAGCCGTATGCATGGTGCCCTGGTCACGACTGCAAGAAAAGGAGTTGGGGGTGGGGAGCTGTGGAGTAGGCGGTAGGGAAGGAGAGGAGGCTAGGGCATGGGGTAGCAGGGAGTTGGGTTTGGAATTTTGGAGGAGAGCGGGGAGGGACGGGTATCAATTTTTTAGTCAAGTTAGCTAATGGGCTCGATTGGTTGTGTCCATGACGTGTCCAGGCCATGTGCATGCCCAAAAATTCAAAACAAAAACTAGACACACCTACGTGGAGTTGGCGGTAGGGAAGGAAAGGATGCTAGGGTAGGGGGTAGCGGGAGTTGGGTTTGGAATTTTAGAGGAGAGTAGGGAGAGATGGGTATCTAGTTTTTTAGTCAATTTAGCTGATGGGCTGGGTTGGCTGTGTCCATGATGTGTCCAGGTCGTGTCCATGCCCAAAAATTAAAAGCAAAAAACTAGACACACCTGCGTGGAGTGGGCGGTAGGGCAAGAGAGGATGCTAGGGCAGGGGGTAGCGAGAGTTGGGTTTGGAATTTTAGAGGAGAGCGTGGAGGGATGGGTATCAATTTTTTTAGTTAAGTTAGTTGATGGGTTGGGCTAGCTGTGTCCATGACGTGTCCAAACTGTGTCCATGCCCGAAAATTCAAAACAAAAAACTAGCGTGGAGTCGGCTATAGGGCAGGAGAAGATGTTGGGGTAGGGGGTAGCGAGAGTTGGGTTTAGAATTTTGGAGGAGAGCAGGGAGGGATGGGTATCGGTTTTTTTAGTCAAGTTAGTTGATGTGCTGCGTTGGCTGTGTCCATGACAAGTCCAGGTCGTGTCCATGCCCAAAAATTTAAAACAAAAATTTGGACATGCCTACGCCATGTCCACCGCATGTCCACGTTAGACACGTGTCACACACGATCGCGACACCTCCTAGGAAGTGTTTGTGCTTCCTAGACCTGAATAGAAGACACAAAAATAGGATTGAATAGGGGGATTTTGGCTTTAAGCATGGTTCCTCCTCGTCGCAGAGAGTGTGTGGCTAATTCACAAGCACACCTAAATGAAATATCAAATGTTTTTTTGGGATGTATAGTAACTTCTAATTTATCACAGAATATAGGTTGTGGACAATCATATTTGGTTTCTATAGTTATTTACCTTTTTGCAAATACTATGACCGAGAACCTTGAATAAGGAATGCTATCTTGTGCTAATATATAGTTTCTCTATGAGTGAAATAATGGTCTCATGCGTTATTGCACTAGCCGAGGGATGAAACTTGAAAGTTGATAAATCATGGTCATTTATATCATCTAAAAGCATAATTAAAAATGTTCATACGGACAGTTAAAACCATAGCATTTTTATTACCTCTACCAAAATGATGGATCAAACCCATAGCAAATGGATCCCAACGAAACCCAATTTATGAATTTGTGCATAGAGCATGATGCATAATTCTCAACAAGTCAAGAGAATTTAGCATTTGATTTCTAGGCTATGAAATTAGTATTGTCTTTCAGCATGATAATCTCCTAACCCAATTGGATTGTAGATTTATCATCGATAATCATTTCAATTTTGCAATAGAATGTTCTAACCAAATAATATAACTAACCGAATTATGTGCCGATGAACATGCAATTAATGCTCACTTACCTAGATCTTAGGATGTAGAAAAGATATAGAATCCTTGTCGTAGACCCCCTCAAGGCTGAAATAGTTCAAACTATTAAGAGTTTTAGGGTCAAAATACGTAAAATATGTTATGAGGCAGTAAGGAATTGGTGTAGCATACATCTTTATTAGTTCAACAACTTACAACATTGTAGAGGACCAATACTAACATAATTGTCAATATCTACATAACAAGGGTAAGTGTGTGTACCTAGGCATCGTCATTTCTTAGGAGAGGTTATCGTGGGCATGAGGCAGATTTCTTCTTGAGGATATTGGATACAACTACAACATCACCTCATCGTGCAGTCTAGGAACTAGATCACTGCATGATTGAAGGGGTCAGTACACTAGTAGCCACATATACAGACTGAAAACAACAACAGATAGAAATATACATAAATCTCTCAAGTACATAGTGAAGTAGAACACCTATCTTAAGTACCATGTATCAGAGTCAGTCTAATCATCCTTAACCTTGCCCCTTGTCAACCTTACCTTCCCCAGATTTTGGAGTGAGCCAGTTCTGGATGATATGTGCCACCCTTTGCGCACCTTCAGATCCGCCACTCCTACCAGATAGCTTCGACGACAGAGGAGACATAGATGAAATGGGAGTCGGGATGATGCTCGGAACAGAGGACGACGAGAAGGGAAAATAGGAAAGGAGAAAAGCGGAGAAGCCGCTGAAAAGAAGGGAAATTGCGAGCAGTGATGACGCAAAATCTGGAGATGCAATAATGTTCTCCGGCTAGTGCTCCGCACTAGTCAGTTCGACAAACGGGGAGCGGCTGCAGCTAGGGAAGCCTCTGGACTGAAGCCAAGAGGATTTTACCCCTTTCCTAACAAATCTGGGTCGTTGAAACCGAAAAGATAATCTAGATCGTTCATCTGTAAATAATGTTTTCGTGCAAAATCGTGCTCAGATCATTGTGCAAGCGTAATGACCCTAACAGTTTCCCACTAAGGGTCATGACCCTTACTGATCTTGTGCCTCCAACCCTAACAAAAAAGCAATTCTCTTGTAGTGTGTTCACAGTAAAGGATGCTCTCTCGGGACATACGTTAAGCAATGACTTATGTAATTCTACTATTGTCCTAATCCTAAAGGTGAATGCACCGAAAAAGTGTGATCAACTGCGACCTATATCCCTCAACAACATCTGTCTAAAATTCACATCAAACATAGTTGTGGAGAGGTTGAAACAATACATGTTGGGCTGGATTGCACAAACCCAGAGTAGCTTCATACCAGGCAGGAGGATTACAGATAATATTTCCCTTACCTAGGAGGTCATACATACCATGAAGAGGAAGAAGGGGGTGAAGTGTATGGCCATTAAGGTCGATCTAACAAAGGCTTATGATAGGTTATCTTGGAAATTTATCTGAGATACACTAGAGAGACTGGAGTTGCCATCAAACATCACTGCATATATTATGAACTCAATCACTACTGGGGAATGCTCTGTAGTATGGAACGGCAGTAGCACGACACCGTTCAAATCTAGCAGGGGCCTCCGACAGGGAGACCCAATGTCTCCTTATTTGTTTGTTTTTTGTATTGAGAGGTTAAGCCAGATGATTGAAGAACTAGTCTGACAAGGCTCTTGACACCCTGTTGCTCTTGGCAGAAGTGGCATAAAATTATCTCATCTATGTTTCGCAGATGACCTTATTCTTTTTAGTAAAGCATCTACTAATCAAATGAAAACAATACGAGATTGCTTCACAAAGTTTGGAGAAGCATCCGGCCAATCCATATCTATCAAGAAAACACAAATTTTCTTTGCAGCGAGTCTTCCCAGACGGATCCAAAGAAGATTGAGTAGGATTAATGGTTTCAAAGAGACAAAGGACCTCGACAAATACCTGGGGGTTCCAGTTATTCACTCGAGAATCACAAAACAAACCTATGTAAGTATTTTGCAGAAGGTAGAATCAAGAATCAATAGTTGGATTGCTAAAAGTCTAACTCTTACAGGACGATGCTACTTGATCCGCTCAACATTGTCTGCCATCCCGACGTACACTATGAAAACGACTCGTCTTCCTCAAACCTTGTGCGACCATATTGATACTAACATCAGAAGATTTCTCTAGGGGGGAACCATAAGGCATACCCAATGTCCCTAGTGGTATGGGACAAGGTAACCAGTATGAAGGTTGATGGTGGATTAGGAATTCACACTATGTGAGAGTGGAACTCAACCCTATTGCTAAAAAACACCTGAGACATTGCAACTAGAAGGGAGACTATATGGTGTAGATTCATGGAACCAAAATATGCTACCTACAACAAAGGAATACACATGAATGGGTCAAAATTAGCTAAGGAGGCCCTGGTAGGGAAGAGTTTACTCGAAAATCACTCATATAAATAGTTATTGAATGGTAGAACTACAAACTTCTGGTTTGATAAGTGGAGCCATCAGGACGCAAAGTTGGATGTTGTTGCACTACGGGACGTCCCCCATGATCTAGCTGACCTTCAGGTGGCCAGCGTTATCAACGAACAAGGTGCCCGGGACAAGGGTTTTTTTTGAAAGATTGGCTTCTGAGCTCACATGTAGAACACATAGTCAGAATGAAACCACCCATTGAATATCATCGCAGCAATATAGTGGTTTGGTCCGAGTCAACTAATGGTTGTTTCACTACGAGATCAACATACCATATGATCAGAGGATCGAGGAACCAAAAAGTTGACAGAGATCGGGAGAAGTTGTGGAAGGCAAAAGTTGCAGTTAAAATCAAGTTCTTTATGTGGACTCGATCACACGATAGAATCTTAAGCAACTACAGGAGCGTTAAAAGGCATATAGCCACAAATTCCGCATGTGATAGATGCCACGACAAGGAGGAAACAAGCCTACACCCAATCTGGGATTGCAAGTATGTCAAAGATGCCTGGATTGGTCTGTTCCAGGACAGACTTCCACCCAATTTCTTTAGCAAAGATTTAAAGGAGTGGTTGAGGTGGGGGTTGAGAGGAGACACCCATCAACAAACTATGTTCATGATCACTTGTTGGTACATTTGGAATTACAGAAATATTCATGTCTTTGAGTAGAACATTAAGCCCGTGGAACATCTGATAAATTATATCAAGAAGGAAGTTGAGTGTTCATTGAAAGCATGACAGAATGAGGAGGGGGGCAACAAACACAACACTAACTTAGCCAAGGAGGAACAGTGGAAATGCCCGACTGAAGGAACACTCAAGATGAACATTGACGCGGCATTGGTGAGACATAAAATGGCGGCTGCAATGATTATTAGGGACAGTTGCGGCACCTGGATTGAAGGTAATGACTAGAACACTGTAGCTGACTCAGCTTTACATGCAGAACTGGAGGCAGTACTGCTTGCCCTGCAGTGAGTTGAGGACCTGAATTTATAACAACTGGAAGTTGAGATGGACTACATATAGACAATGTTGATGATAAAGGAGGACCTATCAGCACATCCCAGATATACACAATTAATCCTATCTATTCAACTCTTGTTAAGAGGTAAGGATGGTTAGCAACTTCAATTTGCTCACAAATCATGCAACAAAGACACAGATGGACTGGCTAAGTTCCACCTTAGACACAAGTCTGGTCACTTCAAATATACCTGACCGCCAGATGAAATCCGAGAATGGATCAATAAAGACCTTTGTAATGGTAGTAGTACTACCACATTTACTTCTGTTTGCAATCCTTGTAATCCAAATTTGTTTAATTTTCCTGCACGAGGAGAGTGGGATGAATAGATGATCTCCTGACTTCAACTATATATATATATATATATATATGCATTGGAGTCAGGAAACTACATTCACATTCTCCCATGCTAATGCTTTCTTTTTCTTGCACATGTATCCTTCAACTTTTTTTGAAATATTTTAAAGCCCTAAACGTTAATGCAATACATTAAATTGCATTACTAAATAGTAATGTAATAATAGATGTAAACAGATATAAATATAAAAAATTTCTCACGTGAATAATGGCCTTTTCATTATGTCTCCTGAATTGTCTACTTCATTCCCCTCAGGATCTAGATAATAAACAGTCAACGTCTCGGGGACAACAACTAGTAACTCCCAATGCTTACTACTAAAGATAAGAAAGTTAAAAATATATAACTCAAAATTCACAATAAAATGTAATTTTCTGAAGTCCAAATTATAAGCAAAGTAAACTTACTCAACATTGAATGGAGCTATTATCACACTCTTCTTTGCTTTATCAAAATATTTAAAAGAGATAGAGTAGTATAAGGTAACTTATGAAGGTTCTTTATGTACATGACTGATCAAGGATGGAATTATTAATCCCACATGGGTAAATGAAAATTCTGTACAAACCCTATGTAAGTGGCTACAAAACATATATTATGTATGTATTAATATATAAGAAAACAAATCATCATATATAAAACAAGGTATATAGATATATAAACAAGATCTCACCATATCCATAGTTCTATAATTGATGTATTCAACCAATCATAAATAAACAACTCCAACATATATTGTATAAATATATTATTATCATATGATTGGCCTGCAACATCCTTCTTAATAGAAACAATCATAGGACAATTTTTGGGATGTTCACCTATCCATATTTCCATACCCCTGCATTGAGGACCTATTGCGTTGTATAGGTCCTTTGCAAGCCAACTAGGTACTTCAGGAGGAGGTGGAGGAGGATGTGATGTAGTAGGTTTGTTCCCTTTGTCATGTATATATAATTTCATATCAATTGTCATGTATATACATATATACAAATTAACGTAATGTAAATTTACAATACATGATCAATATAGATGACATCCGTTTCGGGCCACAAGACCACTCCACCTTCTGCTTCACCAAGCGTGTCAACATCTGGGTGGGCATATGGCAATGGATGCTGCCTCCAAGTAGTGAACACAAGCCTCAGACTCACACGAACTGCCCCATCGGATACTTGAGTGCAATGAATCGTGTGCCCTGGAAGGCATGGGTAAGACTCACCCTCTTCAATAATGAATTCTTTCAATTTTAGATGGCATGGCTTCAACCCCTACAAATTTACATAGATTATATTATATACATAAATAAACATATCATCTTGAAAAGACTAGCTACTATGTCACTAAAATACTTACAACATACGTGCTAGGCGGTGGGTCTACAAGATTACTCCCAACCACCTCTACATGATCACTCCCAACCACCTCTATCATAGGAGAAGAGCAGCATGCCACATGTACTATTGGAGTGGCAGAATGAGATGCATGCTACTTGCTCAATACTTCTAGGACTCTCTTATCAAATAACTCATGTACTCTTTTATTAACTAACTCATCTACCCATACATTGCCAAAAGAAATGCTTTTTGATTCCTGAATTCCCTTTCCAATAACATTCCAAAAAAAATAATAGGTTACCTCAACGTTTGAAAGTCCCCCTTTTTGGACATGTTTGCACTGTGATGGCCCAAAGAATGCTCTTAGGCCCACTCCAGCCTCTACAACCCTAACATGTCTAGGATGCTCTAGGTTACTGAGAGCAACTGTCAATTCATCCTGTGTGCTCTTAGGAATGAACAAGCCTTTCTTCCTCTCGTTGTAAAGATCCTGCTAATCATCATCAATAGAAATTGGTAAGTAAACATAGCAATCATCAATACTAATTGCTCTGAGAGTTGAATTTTATCATTTTTGTAGTTGCCTCAGCAGTTCGGGGTTGGTTATATCTCCTTTTTTGTTTTGCCTCCCAGCTATCCACACATCATGGCGATGCAAAGATGCGAGAGTAGTAGTAGAGGACTCAACAGTCTCAGTATTAGGAGCAGTATGCTGCTAAATAAAAGATGACTGTAGTTTTTGGTGAAGGGTTGCATAGCCACCTAGACCCATCATGTGGTCATGCACATTCAGTGCACACCTTGCTCTTTGAGCATCACTCATAGCCTTGTTAGTAATCACATTGAATTGGTTAGTAATAATCAAGGTCAATCGTGAATAGGCGAATTCATAATAATTTATATAAATTAAATTAGGAGTGACGCTTAATGCCTTGAATTCATTAGTATTTCTCTTGGCAACAAACGCCTTCCACTCATTCGGGTCCAGGTAGTTCTATTACTCAAGGGTTGACTTCTCCTCTTATCAGCCTCTCGTATGTATTTTCGGTTGAGAGTTGTCCTATAGTTCCTTAGGATCCTCCCACAATGTTGCATCACCTTTTTACGATGTAGGCTTTCATCCAGTTCAAATATACTATGCAAAATTTCATATATTTAATAGAGTATTCTAAAAAAAGAATTGTAAATAACTTTAAAAATAGAATTGCAAATGATAATATCTCACACATAGTTCTTTCCATACTAAGTCTTTCTTCCCTTTAGGAACTGTATGTGAAAATTCTGCATTTACACTACAATGGCTACGAGTAAGAACCCCAAGATATGAAACAAACGAGCTGTGATTCTTTCCAATTGGATTTCATAAATGATCAAAATCCACAACCAATTTTGGTCCATTGCCCCTTTGTTGTAGTAACTTGTGAAAAACCACTAGAGGGGGGTGAATAGGGTTTTATAAATATTTTAACAATAATTCAACTCAAGCAACCACAATTGAGATAATAAGAAGGAGGCAAGGTGTTTAGAGTGGTTCCACCTTTAGTAAAAACTAAATGAGTCAGTCCACTACCCAATTGTTTCCAATTACGATTTTGAAAGTATTTAAATTTTATTACCTCACAAGGATGTTACATAAAATTACAAATACTTTCACCACCCTTTGGACATCCTTCACCTTGAAGTAGTCCCACCAACCTCGAAGCAGCCTTCCTTGAAGTAACTTCAAGCTCCCCCTTGAAGTAGTCTTCCTCTTAAAGTAGCTTCCCGCTGAGACAACCTTCTTGAAGTAGTCCAACGTCCTCCTTCTCCATGTAGAAGATCAAAACCTCTCCAATCCGTAGCCTCCAACCCTAGGAGTAGCAAGGAGAGTACAAGCAATAAGAAAGAACAAGAAGGGAAAATGGAAATTACAATTACCGTTGTAGCACAAGGCTTGATTTCCTATATCAAGCGTTTTGATCTCCTAACCAACGTATATGGAAGTGCAAATGCAGTGGGTAGGAGATGCTAGCCTATAGGACACGAAATTGTAGTAATGGGAAGGATTTGCAAATGCTAGAGTTGCTCAATTGCTCACAAGAAATGATTGCCAATTGCAAGTAGTATGTTCAAGTATTGCACAAGTGTGTATTGGGTGTCCTAAGGCATGTCCTATTTATAGGAATGGCCTATGAGTGCTTAAGGACGTTCTAGACACTTTCTAGGGGGTTCTTAGTACTTAACTAGCCATTAGTTGTCTACTAATTGCTTTAGCAACGGCTAGTTAATTAACTCTGAAAAGTGCAGACAAAGACAGTCTCGGTCAAGGAATTGTCGACCGAGAGTCCTGTCGGTTGAAGTTTTTGTCGACCGAGGGACAGTCTGGGGCAAGTGTGTATAACGTTCGAATCCAACTCCCAACTACCTTGTTTGTTGTGTCTAATGACTACTTGGGTCAACTCTCGGTCGAGGAAATTGTCGACCGAGAGTGTCTCGGTCGAGAAGTTTGTCGACCGAGAATGACTCTGTTTCAATGTTTTAAACTATGTACTAAGTGTGTGTATCAGTGTGCAGTTGTAACACTATTGTAGGGGATGACCTATATAAGTGTTGTGATTTGCTAGGGAAGATCTAAACTCTTGATTTACATGATATCTAAGTACTTATACAAGTTTTTACATTTGATTACAAACATGAAATTAAGGCATTTGAGCATATAGATCTTCCAAAGGTTTGTCATCCACCTAGTTCCTACAACACTCAAGTAGCATGTTAGATCCACAAGAATGAAATATTTGTCATTATCAAAACAAAGGGAGTTAAATGATTTCCATTTATCCAACAATCTCCCCCTTTTTGAAGATGACAAACATTTCCAAAATATAAATCAAATAATCTTAAAATTAGTTGAGTTTTCATACCTGAGATTTACCTTGTGTATTCCTTCTCTTGTTTATGGAATGTGTGCTTATTATTCCCAAAGAAGTATGGAACATAAAGTCCAACTCGTAGGGAATATAATAACTTTTAATGTAAAGCCAAGAGATTATGAAACTCATTGATTGAGTATTTAAGATTTAAGATATATATTATTTCTCCCCCTTTGTCATTTCAAAAAGATAGCCATTAAAATCATGTGTAAAAACTCCCCCCTAATAAGTTCTCCCCTTAAAAAGATAACCATCAAATAATTTGAAAAGATGTCCATTTGAAGCCAAAATGTAAGGATCAGAAAAAACTAATCCTTTAACAAGCACAAATGCCAAAGAAAACATCTTCTAAGGGAGTAATGAGTAGTTGCTTCTTTATTTTATTGAATTGATCTAATGGAAGCGGTTTTGTAAAAATATCAGCCAATTGATCTTCCGTATCAACATGATGAAGGATACATGGTTTTTAGAGATATGATCCCTTAGAAAATGATGACATATTTTAATATGTTTGGCACGGCTGCGTAAAATAGGATTATGTGCTAAATTTATAGCGCTTGTATTATCACAAAAGATAGGCGTGGATGAAGAAGTAAAGCCATAATCATTTAAAACTTGTTGCATATAAAGTACTTGAGCACAATAAGATCCGGCCGCCATATATTCAACTTCAGTTGTAGAGAGGGCAACCGTGTTTTGTTTCTTGCTAAACCAAGATACTAAGGCTCTTCCTAACAAGAAACAACTTCCGCTTGTGCTCTTTCGATCAATTCGACAAGCAGCGTAATCGACATTGGTATAAGCTTTAAAGTCCAAAGATTGACCTTTAGGATACCATAGACCATAACTTGTAGTACCGGCTAAATATTTTAAAATGCGTTTGACGGCTTGAAAATGAGTTTGCATAGGTTGTGATTGAAATCTAGCACAAAGTCCAACGGAAAATATGATGTCCGGTCTAGAAGCGGTTAAGTAAAGCAAACTACCAATTATGGCCCTATATAAGGAATCATCAATAGGTTCCCCATTTTCATCCTTATCAATTTTAGTAGAGATAGCCATTGGAGTGGTAGCATGTTTGCATTGTTCCATTCGGAAACATTTTAAAATTTCATTTGTATACTTCTCTTGGCTTATAAAAATCCCGGCGGATGTTTGCTTTATTTGAAAACCAAGAAAGAAAGTCAATTCTCCCATGAGACTCATTTCAAATTCCTTTTGCATAATATCACTAAATTGTTTACATAAAGATTCATTTGATGCACCAAAGATAATATCATCAACATAAATTTGAACAACTAGAAAGTCAGATTCATATGTTTTGAAAAATAAAGTAGAATCTGAATTTCCAATTGAAAAGTTGTTATCAAAGAGATAGTTTTTGAGTCTTTCATACCAATTTCTAGGTGCTTGTTTTAAACCATAAAATGCTTTCTTAAGTTTGTAGACATAGTCACCTTTTTCTAGTTTTTCAAAACCAGGTGGTTGGGCAACATATACTTCTTCTTGTATTATGCCATTTAGAAATGCACTTTTGACATCCATTTGGAATAGTTTGATGTTTTTGTGGGCTGCTATAGCTAGTAGCATTCTAATGGCTTCAACTCGTGCCACTGGTGCATAAGTTTCATCAAAGTCTATTCCTTCTTGTTGATTATACCCTTGTGCACCAACCTAGCTTTATTTCTTACTACTTCCCCAGCTTCATTTAACTTATTTCTAAAAACCCAATTAGTTCCAATAATGGTTTTATCTTGCGGTTTAGGAACTAAGTCCCATACATCATTCTTAATGAATTGGTTTAATCCTTCTTGCATTGCCATTATCCAATAATCATCTTTTAGAGCTTCAGCCACTTTCTTAGGTTCAATTATAGATACAAAGGCCATATTTGCAACATCTCTAAAAGATGAACAAGTTTTTACTTTATCATTAGGATTTCCAATGATTAGTTCTTGAGGATGATCCTTAATGAGTCTAGGAACGGGTTGTTGTGTCTCAACTTGTTGATCATTTGTAGCATTTTGATCATCTTTAGTTGATATGGTAAGATTTTCTACTTGATGAGTAATATCAACTACATCATAATTTTCAGTTCTTAGTTCTTCATGAAAAGTAATGTGAATCGATTCTTCAACTTTTCTAGAGATAGTGTTGTAAACTCTAAATGCTTTACTAGAAGTTGAATATCCCAAGAAAAATGTTTTTTGTGATTTAGAGTCAAACTTTTCTCTATCATGATCTTTTGTGTTTAAGATATAACAAGTTGATCCAAACGTATGAAAATAGTCAACCCTTGGTTTCTTAGTAGACATGATTTCATATGGGGTTTGCTTCAAATAAGAATGCACAGTTACTCTATTTAGCACATAACAAGCTGTATTTACTACTTCAGCCCAAAATGTTTTAGGTGTATTGTGTTCAAGCATCATAGTCCTAGCCATTTCTTGTAATGACCGATTTTTCTTTTCAACTATGCCATTTTGTTGTGGAGTGTGTGGAGCAGAAAAATTGTGAGTGTAGCCTTGAGATGTGCAGAATTCTTCAAATAGATGATTCTCAAATTCTCCACCATGATCACTCCTAATTGTGCATATTTTGTTTTGTAATTGATTTTCAATCTTTGAACAAAATTGTATGAAAACTTGAATAGTATCCTCTTTATTTGTAAGAAAATGTACCCATGTATATCTACTATAGTCATCAACAATAATAACGTAATATCTTTTCCCACCATTAGATTGTGTCCTCATAGGTCCAAACAAATCCATATGAAAAAGTTCTAGTGATCTACTGGTGCTAAGCATGTTGGGTTTAAAAGAAGTTTTAGTTTGTTTACCCGAAGTACATGGTTCACAATTTTCAGTTTGATAAAAAGATAAATTAGGTAAACCATGAACCAGATCATATTTAACTAGCTTTTTGATAACATACTAGTGAACGCACACATACACATGCACATGACATATAAAATTTGTTGGAAATGTGCGGGAGAGGACTCGTCCGTGAAAGGGTCCCAACAGTAAAAGATATTTGTGTTGGTTATTTGAAATGAGAGAATCAAGGAACCGTTTCCATGGGATGAAGAGAGAAATACAGAATTAAATATAATAAAAGTTAACAGGAGAGTGTGAGAATAAATATTTGTAGGAGCAAAATTCCTTGAAAAAAGGAGAGAAAAGAGTGAATCAAGGAGAGAGCAACATCAAACTCGCTCTTTTTGTAGTAGTATAGATGAACTAGCATGACCTAATTTTCTATGCCATAGATGTAAAGAATTTTCTTTTGCAAGTAAGCATTTGCCAATTACAGATTGCATAGAGTTAGGTCTAAAGATATATAGATTTCCAACTCTTTTTCCTTCATAAACAACATTTGTAGTGTTTTCTATTAGTATCTTGCATCAATTTTTGTTGAATAAAACATCATATCCACTATCACATAATTGACTGACACTTATTAAATTATGGTGCAAACCATCAACAAGTAAAACATTCTTTTTTTCAAGGTTTGTACCAATATTACCTATTCCAACAATTTTACCTTTGCCATTGTCTCCAAAAGTGAATGTTTCACTTTTCTTTCCCTCAAAAGTTTGAAATGCATCCTTGTTCCCGATCATATGTTTGGAACATCCACTATCAACTACCCAATCCTACAATAAAATATAGGTTTTGGTACCCATGTGATGGTCCATTATGGTTAGGTACATTTAATAACAAATTGATCATGTTTTAACAAAGAAAATTGAACAGAACTTCATTCGGTCGACAAATATTTCAACCGACAGATGTCTCGATCGAACAATTTGTCGACTGATAAAGTTGTTGTTTTACAGGTTGAAACTGAACTAAAATAGAAATTCACTTGGTCGACAATTTGTCGACTGATTTTTGCTCCGATCGAACATTCTTTGACCGGAATAGTCATCGATTTCACTATAAATTTCCTGTAGATTTCAGATTTGTCACAAGCATTCTCTCGGTCGAATATTTTCTCAACCGAGGATGTCTTGGTCGAACTTTTTATCGATCGAGAATGTTTCTGTTTGTTTCAGTAATCCGTTTGCATCAGTTTTGACTTTAAAGCAATACTTGAAGCTATCTACTTAGTTGAGATAAGACATTCAGATGTTCAAATGAAGTGTTAGATCATATCCCAACTAAATTACATTCAAATATTTTAAGTTTGAGGTTTGGGGACCTAAAATAATTCAGAATCCTTCTTCTTATAAGGGCATGAAAAAGAGTAATGTCCAAGATGCAAGCAATAATGACAACAAATAGAATCAATTTCATTTCTCTTTGGAGTTGTGTTCTTGGGTACAAACATGATCTTAGTCTTGGGTGCTTGAGTTCTCCTAGGTTTAGGTTGATAGGATTTTTCTTTTGGAACATATCCTAAACCTCTTCTTCCATTGTAGCTAGAAGAGTATTTCAGAATATTATCAAGAACATCATTTCCCCTTAAACCATTAATTTCTCTCTATAGTTTAGCAATCTCATCCATCTTCTTATTGATATCTACCCTTTCTTGATCTAGATCAGATAATAAAGAGTTTCTTTCCTTAACAACAACATCATAATCTAGATGATTACATAAAATAGGTTGAGTCTGGAAATTATTCAGTTTTGCAAGCAAATCAACCTTTTCTTGAGAAAGAAGATCATGATTGATTCTAAAGTGAGCAACTTCATATTGCAATCATTTAAAGATGATTTCAAAGTCAAATTTTCAGAAGAAATATTGTCCTTTTCAAAGGAAAGATTATTTAATCTAGCATATAGATCATCATTAGTTCTAGTAACCTTCTTTAGTTTCTTTTTGCAATCAACATATTTGTCATGAGTATCTTGTAGACTAACAATTAGATCTTCTTTTGGAAATGAAGCAGGCTTACCTCTTGAGAATCATCACTATCATCTTCTTTGGCCATGAAACACTCCACATCCTCTTCTCCACTTTCACTATCACTTGACTCATCCCATGCAGCTTTGTATGCTTTTTCTCCCTTCTTCTTGGATGAGATTTTCTTTCCTTTCTTTGCTTTAGGACATTCATTTTTGAGATGTCCCTTCTTTCCACATTCAAAACACCTAGGAGGGGAAGAAGAAGAACCAACAACTTTGTTAGATCTAAATCTTCTATATTTTTTACCATTAATGATTAGAGCTTCTTCTCCTTCTCCATCACTTGTTTCATCACTTTCTTGCATGATGATCTTTGAAGCTTTTAGGGCCATATCTTTCTTTCTTCCTTGTTGAAGTTCACGCTCTCATCGTTCTTCTTCCTCCAAGGTAGCCTCATGTGCTTCTAAGTTGCCAATGAGTTGCTCCATCCTTAGACGAGTGAGATCATTTGCTTCTTCAATAGCAATCACCTTGGGCGTGTACTTGGGAGGAAGAGACCTAAGAATTTTTATACTTGATCTTCTTCACTGATCACTTTACCTAAAGCATTTAAACCCTTCACAATAGAAGAAAATTTTGCATACATTTCACTAATAGACTCATTTTGATCCATACGAATCTGTTCAAATTTTTGCTTAAGCATTCTAATTTTAGAATTCTTAACTTGAACAGTTCCTTCATGGGTTATGGAGAGTCTATGCCATATTTCATATGTTGTTGCAAAATTTGATTCTATTGAATTCACCAACGGAAATTGAACAATAGAGTATACTTACAGCTTTTGCATTCATTTGGGATGATCTTACCGTATTAGCATCCCAATTTGCATACTCTATTTGAGGAAAGTCATATGGAGTTGATACCATCCTCCAGAGATCCCAACTAATTCCCTAGAAGTAGAATTGCATCCTCCTCTTCCAGTAGGTGTAATTAGTGCCAACAAAAGGTGGAGGTCTAGCCACGAGTGTTCCTTCCAAGTTGAGGTTGTTGAGTACCCCATCAGCCATTCTTCAAGACTTTGTTAGAGTTCCTTGAAGCCTGCTCTGATACCAAATGAAAAACCACTATAGGGGGGTTAATAGGGTTTTATAAATATTTTAACAATAATTCAACTCAAGCAACCACAATTGAGATAATAAGGAGGAGGCAAGGTGTTTAGAGTGGTTCCACCTTTAGCAAAAACTAAAGGAGTCAGTCCACTACCCAATTGTTTCCAATTGGGATTTTGAAAGTATTTAAATTTTATTACCTCACAAGGATATTACATAAAATTACAAATACTTTCACCACCCTTTGGACAGCCTTCACCTTGAAGTAGTCCCACCAACCTCGAAGCAGCCTTCCTTTAAGTAACTTCAAGCTCCCCCTTGAAGTAGCCTTCCTCTTAAAGTAGCTTCCCGTTGAGATAGCCTTCTTGAAGTAGTCCAAAGTCCTCCTTCTCTACCGAGAAGATCAAAACCTCTCCAATCTGCAGCCTCCAACCCTAGGATTAGCAAGGAGAGTACAAGGAATAAGAAAGAACAAGAAGGGAAAATGGAAATTGCAATTACCGTTGTAGCACAAGTCTTGATTTCCTATATCAAGCATTTTGATCTCATAACTAATGTACATGGAAGTGCAAGTGCAGCAGGTAGGAGATGCTAGCCTATAGGACACAAAATTGTAGCAATGGGAAGGATTTGCAAATGCTAGAGTTGCTCAATTGCTCACAAGAAATGATTGCCAATTGCAAATAGTTTGCTCAAGTATTGCACAAGTGTGTATTGGGTGTCCTAAGGCATGTCCTATTTATAGGAATGGCCTATGAGTGCTTAAGGACGTTCTAGACACTTTCTAGGGGGTTCTTAGTGCTTAACTAGCCGTTAGTTGTCCACTTATTGCTTTAGCAACAACTAGTTAATTGACTATGAAAAGTGCAGACAGAGACAATCTCGGTCGAGGAATTGTCGACCACGAGTGCTGTCGGTCAAAGTTTTTTTCGACCGAGGGATAGTCTGGGGCAAGTGTGTATAATGTTTGACTCCAACTCCCAACTACCTTGTTTGTTGTGTCTAACGACCACTTGGGTCAATTCTCGGTCGAGGAAATTGTCGACCGAGAGTGTCTCCGTCGAGAAGTTTGTCGACTGAGAATGACTCTGTTTTAATGTTTCAAACTATATACTAAGTGTGTGTATCAGTGTGCAATTGTGACACTATTGTAGGGGATGACCTATCTAAGTGTTGTGATTGGCTAGGGAAGATCTAAACGCTTGATTTACATGATATCTAAGTACTTGTACATTATATACTTGTAAAAGTTTTTCCATTTGATTACAATCATGAAATTAAGGCATTTGAGCATATAGATATTCCAAAGGTTTGTCATCCACCTAGTTCCTACAACACTCAAGTAGCATGTTAGATCCACAAGAATGAAATGTTTGTCATTATCAAAACAAAGGGAGTTAAATGATGTCCATTTAGTCAACAATCTCCCCCTTTTTGAAGATGACAAACATTTCCAAAATATAAATCAAATAATCTTAAAATGAGTTGAGTTTTCGTACCTGAGATTTACCTTGTGTATTCCTTCTCTTGTTTATGGAATGTGTTCTTATTATTCCCAAAGAAGTATGGAACATAAAGTCCAACTCATAGGGAATATAGCAACTTTTAATGTAAAGCCAAGAGATTATGAAACTCATTGATTGCGTATATAAGATTTAAGATGTATATTACTTCTCCCCCTTTGTCATTTCAAAAATATAGCTATTAAAATCATGTGTAAAAATCCCCCCTAATAAGTTCTCCCCTTAAAAATATAACCATCAAATCATTTGAAAAGATGTCCATTTGAAGCCAAAATGTAAGGATCAGAAAAAACTAACTGTTTTAAGAATCACAAATGTCAAAGAAAACATCTTCTAAGGGAGTAATGAGTAGTTGCTTCCTTATTTTATTGAATTGATCTAATGGAAGCAGTTTTGTAAAAATATCAGCCAATTGATCTTCTGTATCAACATGACGAAGGGATATATGGTTTTTAGAGATATGATCCCTTAGAAAATGATGACGGGTTTCAATATGTTTGGCACGAATGTGTAAAATAGGATTATATGCTAAATTTATAGTGCTTGTATTATCACAAAAGATAGGCGTGGATGAAAAAGTAAAGCCATAATCATTTAAAACTTGTTGCATATAAAGCACGTGAGCACAACAAGATCCGGCTGCCATATATTCAGCTTCAGTTGTAGAGAGGACAACCGTGTTTTGTTTCTTGGTAAACCAAGATACCAAGGCTCTTCCTAACAAGAAACAACTTCCACTTGTACTCTTTCGATCAATTCGACAACCAGCATAATCAGCATCGGTATAAGCTTTAAAGTCCAAAGATTGCCCTTTAGGATACCATAGACCATAACTTGTAGTGTCGGCTAAATATCTTAAAATCCATTTGACGGCTTGAAAATGAGTTTGCATAAGTTGTGATTGAAATCTAGCACAAAGTCAAACAGAAAACATGATGTCTGGTATAGAAGTGGTTAAGTAAAGCAAACTACCAATTATGGCCCTATATAAGGAATCATCAATAGGTTCCCCATTTTCATCCTTATCAATTTTAGTAGAGGTAGCCATTGGAGTGGTAGCATGTTTGCATTGTTCCATCCCGAAACATTTTAAAAGTTCATTTATATACTGCTCTTGGCTTATAAAAATCTCGGTCGGTGTTTGCTTTATTTGAAAACCAAGAAAGAAAGTCGATTCTCCCATGAGACTCATTTCAAATTCCTTTTTCATAATATCACTAAATTGTTTACATAAAGATTCATTTGATGCACCAAAGATAATATCATCAACATAAATTTGAACAACTAGAAAGCCAGATTCATATGTTTTTAAAAATAAAGTAGAATCTAAATTTCCAATTGAAAAGCTATTATCAAAGAGATAGTTTTTGAGTCTTTCATACCAATTTCTAGGTGCTTGTTTTAAACCATAAAGTGCTTTCTTAAGTTTGTAGACATAGTCACCTTTTTCCGGTATTTCAAAACCAGGTGGTTGGGCAACATATACTTCCTCTTGTATTATGCCATTTAGAAATGCACTTTTGACATCCATTTGGAATAGTTTGATGTTTTTGTGGGCAACTACAGCTAATAGCATTCTAATGGCTTCAAGTCGTGCCACTGGTGCATAAGTTTCATCAAAGTCTATTCCTTCTTGTTGATTATACCCTTGTGCTACCAACCTAGCTTTATTTCTTACTACTTCCCCGACTTCATTTAACTTATTTCTAAAAACCCACTTAGTTCCAATAATGGTTTTATCTTGCGGTTTAGGAACTAAGTCCCATACATCATTCTTAGTGAATTGGTTTAATTCTTCTTACATTATCATTATCCAATAATCTTCTTTTAGAGCTTCAGCCACTTTCTTAGGTTCAATTATAGATACAAAGGCCATATTTGCAACATCTCTAAAAGATGAACGAGTTTTTACTTTATCATTAGGATTTCCAATGATTAGTTCTTGAGGATGATCCTTAATGAGTCTAGGAACGGGTTGTTGTGTCTCAACTTGTTGATCATTTGTAGCATTTTGATCATCTTTAGTTGATATGGTTAGATTTTCTACTTGATGAGTAATATCAACTACATCATAATTTTCAGTTCTTAGTCTTCATGAAAAGTAATGTGAATCGATTTTTCAACTTTTCTAGAGACAGTGTTGTAAACTCTAAATGCTTTACTAGAAGTTGAATATCCCAAGAAAAAAGGCTTTTTGTGATTTAGAGTCAAACTTTTCTCTATCATCTTTTGTGTTTAAGAAATAACAAGTTGATCCAAATGTATAAAAATAGTCAACCCTTGGTTTCTTAGTATACATGATTTCATATGGGGTTTGCTTCAAATAAGAATGTACAGTTACTCTATTTAGCACATAACAAGCTGTATTTACTATTTCAACCCAAAATCTTTTAGGTGTATGGTGTTCGAGCATCATAGTCCTAGCCATTTCTTGTAATGACCGATTTTTCCTTTCAACTATGCCATTTTGTTGTGGAGTGCGTGGAGTAGAAAAATTGTGAGTGTAGCCTTGAGATGTGCAGAATTCTTCAAATAGATGATTATAAAATTCTCCACCATGATCACTCCTAATTGTGCATATTCTATTTTGTAATTGAATTTCAATCTTTGAACAAAATTGTATGAAAACTTGAATAGTATCATCCTTATTTACAAGAAAATGTGCCCATGTATATCTACTATAGTCATCAACAATAGCAAAGCAATATCTTTTCCCACCAATAGATTGTGTCCTCATAGGTCCAAACAAATCCATATGAATAAGTTCTAGTGATCTACTGGTGCTAAGCATGTGTTTTAGTTTAAAAGAAGTTTTAGTTTGTTTACCCAAAGTACATGGTTCACAATTTTCAGTTTGATCAAAAGATAACTTAGGTAAACCACGAACAAGATCATATTTAACTAGCTTTTTGATAACATATGAACTAGCATGACCTAATTTTCTATGACATAGTTGTAAAGAATTTTCTTTTGCATGTAAGCATTTGCCAATTATAGATTGCATAGAGTTAGGTCTAAGGATATATAGATTTCCAACTCTTTTTCCTTCATAAACAACATTTGTAGTGTTTTCTATTAGTAACTTGCAACAATTTTTGTTGAATAAAACATCATATCCACTATCACATAATTGACTAACACTTATTAAATTATGGTGCAAACCATCAATAAGTAAAACATTCTTTATTTTAATGTTTGTACCAATATAACCTATTCCAATAATTTTACCTTTACCATTATTTCCAAAAGTGACTATTCCGCTTTTCTTTTCCTCAAAAGTTTGAAATGCATCCTTGTTCCTGATCATATGTTTGGAACATCCACTGTCAACTACCCAATCCTGTAATAAAATATAGGTTTTGGTACCCATGTGATGGTCCATTATGGTTAGGTACATTTAATAACAAATTGAACATGTTTTAAGAAAAGAAAACTGAAAAGAATTTCATTCAGTCGACAAATATTTCAACTGACAGATGTCTCGGTCGAACAATTTGTCGATTGAGAAAGTTGCTGTTTCACAGGTTGAAACTGAACTAAAATAGAAATTCACTTGGTCGACAATTTCTCAACCGATTTTTTCTCCGATCGAACATTCTTCGACCGGAATAGACACTGTTTTCACTATAAATTTCCTGCTGATTTCAGATTTGTCACAGGCATTCTCTCAGTCAAATATTCTCTCAACCGAGGATGTCTCGATCGAACTTTTTGTCGACCGAGAATGTTTCTGTTTGTTTTAGTGATTTGTTTATATCCATTTTGAATTTAAAGCAATACATGAAGCCATCTACTTAGTTGAGATAAGACATTCAGATGTTCAAATGAAGTGTTAGATCATATCCCAACTAAATTACATTCAAATCTTCTAAGTTTGAGGTTTGGGGACCCAAACTAATTCAGAATCCTTCTTCTTATAAGGGCATGAAAAAGAGTAATGTCCAAGATGCAAGAAATAATGACAACAAATAGAATCAATTTCATTTCTCTTTGGAGTTGTGTTCTTGGGTACAAACATGATCTTGGTCTTGGGTGCTTGAGTTCTCCTAGGTTTAGGTTGATAGGATTTTTCTTTTGGAACATATCCTAAACCTCTTCTTCCATTGTAGCTAGAAGAGTATTTTAGAATTTTATCAAGAACATAATTGCCCCTTAAACCATTAATTGTTCTCTGTAGTTTAGCAATATCATCCATCTTCTTATTGATATCTACCCTTGCTTGATCTAGATCAGATAATAAAGAGTTTCTTTCCTTAACAACAACATCATAATCTAGATGATTACATAAAATAGGTTGAGTCTGATAATTATTCAGTTTTGCAAGAAAATCAACCTTTTCTTGAGAAAGAAGATCATGATTTGATTCTAAAGTGAGCAACTTCATATTGCAATCATTTAAAGATGATTTCAAAGTCAAATTTTCAGAAGCAATACTGTCCTTTTCAAAATAAAGATTATTTAATCTAGCATATTGATCCTCATTAGTTCTAGTAACCTTCTTTAGTTTCTTTTTTCAATCAACATATTTGTCATGAGTATCTTGTAGACTAACAATTAGATCTTCTTTTGGCAAATCAAGAAGGCTTACCTCTTGAGAATCGTCACTATCATCTTCTTTGGCCATGAGACACTCCACATTCTCTTCTCCACTTTCACTATCACTTGACTCATCCCATGAAGCTTGGTATGCTTTTTCTCCCTTCTTCTTGGATGAACTTTTCTTTCCTTTCTTTGCTTTAGGACATTCATTTTTGAGATGTCCCTTCTTTCCACATTCAAAACACCTAGGAGGGGAAGAAGAAGAACCAACAACTTTATTAGATCTAAATCTTATATATTTCTTACCATTAATGATTAGAGCTTCTTCTCCTTCTCCATCACTTGTTTCATCACTTTCTTGCGTGATGATCTTTGAAGCTTTTAGGGCCATATCTTTCTTTCTTACTTGTTGAAGTTCACACTCTCATCATTCTTCTTCCTCCAAGGTAGCCTCATGTGCTTCTAAGTTGCCAATGAGTTGCTCCATCCTTAGTCGAGTGAGATCATTTGCTTCTTCAATAGCAGTCACCTTGGGCTTGTACTTGGGAGGAAGAGACCTAAGAATATTTGATACTTGATCTTCTTCACTGATCATTTTACCTAAAGCATTTAAACCATTCACAATAGAAGAAAATGTTGCATACATTTCACTAATAGACTCATTTTGATCCATACAAAACTGTTCAAATTTTTGCTTAAGAATTCCAATTTTAGAATTCTTAACTTGAACAGTTCCTTCATAGGTTATGGAGAATCTATGTCATATTTCATATGTTGTTTCACAATTTGATATTCTATTGAATTCACCAACGGAAATTGAACAATAGAGTATACTTACAGCTTTTGCATTCATTTGGATTGATCTTACCGTATTAGCATCCCAATTTGCATACTCTATTTGAAGAAAGTCATATGGAGTTGATACCATCCTCTAGAGATCCCAACTAATTCTCTAGAAGTAGAACTACATCCTCCTCTTCCAGTAGGTGTAATTAGTGCCATCAAAAGGTGGAGGTCTAGCCACGAGTGTTCCTTCCAAGTTGAGGTTGTTGAGTACCCCGTCACCTATTCTTCAAGACTTTGTTAGAGTTCCTTGAAGCCTGCTGTGATGCAAAATGAAAAATCACTAGAGGGGGGTGAATAGGGTTTTATAAATATTTCAAAAATAATTCAACTCAAGCAACCACAATTGAGATAATAAGAAGGAGGAAAGGTGTTTAGAGTGGTTCCACCTTTAGAAAAAACTAAAGGAGTCAGTTCACTACCCAATTGTTTCCAATTGGGATTTTGAAAGTATTAAAATTTTATTACCTCGCAAGGATGTTACATAAAATTACAAATACTTTCACCACCCTTTGGACAGCCTTCACCTTGAAGTAGTCCCACCAACCTCGAAGCAGCCTTCCTTGAAGTAACTTCAAGCTCCCCCTTGAAGTAGCCTTCCGCTTGAAGTAGCTTCCTGTTGACAAAACCTTCTTGAAGTAGTCCAAAGTCCTCCTTCTCTGCTGAGAAGATCAAACCCTATCCAATCCACAACCTCCAACCCTAGGAGTAGCAAGGAGAGTACAAGCAATAAGAAAGAACAAGAAGGGAAAATGGAAATTACAATTACCATTGTAGCACAAGGCTTGATTTCCTATATCAAGCGTTTTGATCTCCTAACCAATGTATATGGAAGTGCAAGTGTAGTGGGTCGGAGATGCTAGACTATAGGACACGAAATTGGAGCAATGGGAAGGATTTGCAAATGCTAGAGTTGCTCGATTGCTCACAAGAAATGATTGCCAATTGCAAGTAGTATGCTCAAGTGTTGCAAAAGTGTGTATTGGGTGACCTAAGGCATGTCATATTTATAGGAATGGCCTATGAGTGCTTAAGGACGTTCTAGACACTTTCTAGGGGGTTCTTAGTGCTTAAAAAGTTGTTAGTTATCCACTAATTGCTTTAGCAACGACTAGTTAATTAACTCTAAAAAGTGCAGACAGAGACAGTCTCGATCGAGGAATTGTCGACCGAGAGTCATGTCGGTTGATGTTTTTGTCGACCGAGGGGTAGTCTGGGGCAAGTGTGTATAAAATTCGACTCCAACTCCCAACTACCTTGCGTGTTGTGTCTAACGGCTACTTGGGTCAATTCTCGATCGAGAAAATTGTTGACCGAGAGTGTCTTGGTCGAGAAGTTTGTCGACCGAGAATGACTCTGTTTCAATGTTTTAAACTATGTACTAAGTGTGTGTATCAGTGTGCAGTTGTGACACTATTGTAGGGGGTGACCTATCTAAGTGTTGTGATTGGCTAGGGAAGATCTAAACTCTTGATTTACATGATATCTAAGTACTTGTACAAGTTTTTACATTTGATTACAATCATGAAATTAAGGCATTTGAGCATATAGATCTTCCAAAGATTTGTCATCCACCTAGTTCCTAAAACACTAAAGTAGAATGTTAGATCCACAAGAATGAAATGTTTGTCATTATCAAAACAAAGGGAGTTAAATGATGTCCATTTAGCCAACAATCTCCCCCTTTTTGAAGATGACAAACATTTCCTAACTATAAATCAAATAATCTTAAAATGAGTTGAGTTTTCATACCTGAGATTTACCTTGTGTATTCCTTCTCTTGTTTATGGAATGTGTGCTTATTATTCCCAAAGAAGTATGGAACATAAAGTTCAACTCATAGGGAATATAGCAACTTTTAATGTAAATCCAAAAGATTATAAAACTCATTGATTGAGTATTTAAGATTTAAGATGTATATTATTTCTCCCCCTTTGTCATTTCAAAAAGATAGCCATTAAAATCATGTGTAAAAACTCCCCCTTAATAAGTTCTCCCCTTAAAAAGATAACCATCAAATCATTTGAAAATATGTCCATTTGAAGCCAAAATCTAAGGTTCAGAAAAAACTAATCATTTTAAGAAGCACAAATGTCAAAGAAAATATCTTCTAAGGGAGTAATGAGTAGTTGCTTCCTTATTTTATTGAATTGATCTAATGGAAGCAGTTTTGTAAAAACATCAGCCAATTGATCTTCCGTATCAACATGATGAAGGGATACATGGTTTTTAGAGATATGATCCCTTAGAAAATGATGACGGATTTCAATATGTTCAACACGGCTGTGTAAAATAGGATTATGTGCTAAATTTATAGTGCTTGTATTATCACAAAAGATAGGCGTAGATGAAAAAGTAAGGCCATAATCATTTAAAACTTGTTGCATATAAATCACTTGAGCACAACAAGATCCGACTTCCATATATTCAGCTTTAGTTGTAGAGAGGGCAACCATGTTTTGTTTCTTGCTAAGACAAGATACTAAGACTCTTCCTAACAAGAAACAACTTCCTCTTGTGCTCTTTTGATCAATTCGACAACTAGTGTAATCGGCATCGGTATAAGCTTTAAAGTCTAAATATTGTCCTTTAGGATACCATAGAACATAACTTATAGTGCCGACTAGATATCTTAATATCTGTTTGACCACTTGAAAATGAGTTTGCATAGGTTGTGACTGAAATCTAGCACAAAGTCCAACGGAAAACATGATGTCTGGTCTAGAAGCGGTTAATTAAAGCAAAATACCAATTATGGCCCTATATAAGGAATCATCAATAGGTTCCCCATTTTCATCCTTATCAATTTTAGTAGAGATAGCCATTGGAGTGGTAGCATGTCTGCATTGTTCCATCCTGAAATGTTTTAAAAGTTCATTTGTATACTTCTCTTGGCTTATAAAAATCCCGAAGAGCGTTTGCTTTATTTGAAAACCAAGAAAGAAAGTCAATTCTCCAATGAGACTCATTTCAAATTCATTTTGCATAATATCACTAAATTGTTTACATAAAGATTCATTTGATGCACCAAAGATAATATCATCAACATAAATTTGAACAACTAGAAAGTCAGATTCATGTGTTTTAAAAAATAAAGTAGAATATGAATTTCCAATTGAAAAGCTATTATCAAAGAGATAGTTTTTTAGTCTTTCATACCAATTTCTAGGTGCTTGTTTTAAACCATAAAGTGCTTTCTTAAGTTTGTAGACATAGTCACCTTTTTTCGGTATTTCAAAACCAGGTGGTTGGGCAACATATACTTCCTCTTGTATTATGCCATTTAGAAATGCACTTTTGACATCCATTTGGAATAGTTTGATGTTTTTGTGAGAAGCTATAGCTAGTAGCATTCTAATGGCTTCAAGTCGTGCCATTAGTGCATAAGTTTCATCAAAGTCTATTCCTTCTTGTTGATTATACCCTTGTGCTACCAACCTAGCATTATTTATTACTACTTCCCCGGCTTCATTTAACTTATTTCTAAAAACTTACTTAGTTCCAATAATGGTTTTATCTTGCGGTTTAGGAACTAAGTCCCATACATCATTCTTAGTGAATTGGTTTAATTCTTCTTGCATTGTCATTATCCAATAATCATCTTTTAGAGCTGCAGCCACTTTCTTAGGTTCAATTATAGATACAAAGGCCATATTTGCAACATCTCTAAAAGATGAATGGGTTTTTACTTTATCATTAGGATTTACAATGATTAGTTCTTGAGGATGATCCTTAATGAGTCTAGGAACGGGTTGTTGTGTCTCAACTTGTTGATCATTTGTAGCATTTTGATCATCTTTAGTTGATATGGTTAGATTTTCTACTTGATGAGTAATATCAACTACATCATAATTTTCAATTCTTAGTTCTTCATGAAAAGTAATGTGAATCGATTCTTCAACTTTTCTAGAGATAGTGTTGTAAACTCTAAATGCTTTACTAGAAGTTGAATATCCCAAGAAAAAGGCTTTTTGTGATTTAGAGTCAAACTTTTCTCTATCATCTTTTGTGTTTAAGATATAACAAGTTGATCCAAATGTATGAAAATAGTCAACCCTTGGTTTCTTAGTATACATGATTTCATATGGGGTTTGCTTCAAATAAGAATGTACAATTACTCTATTTAGCACATAACAAGCTGTATTTACTGCTTCAGCCCAAAATGTTTTAGGTGTATTGTGTTCAAGCATCACAGTCCTAGCCATTTCTTGTAATGACCGATTTTTCCTTTCAACTATGCCATTTTGTTGTGGAGTGCGTGGAGCAGAAAAATTGTGAGTGTAGCCTTGAGATGTGTAGAATTCTTCAAATAGATGATTCTCAAATTCTCCACCATGATCACTCCTAATTGTGCATATTTTGTTTTGTAATTGATTTTCAATCTCTGAACAAAATTGTATGAAAACTTGAATAGTATCATATTTATTTGCAAGAAAATGTACCCATGTATATCTACTATAGTCATCAACAATAACAAAGCAATATCTTTTCCCACCAATAGATTGTGTCCTCATAGGTCCTAACAAATCCATATGAAAAAGTTCTAGTGATCTACTGGTGCTAAGCATGTGTTTGGGTTTAAAACAAGTTAAAGTTTGTTTACCCAAAGTACATGGTTCACAATTTTCAGTTTGATCAAAAGATTAGTTAGGTAAACCACGGACAAGATCATATTTAACTAGCTTTTTGATAACATATGAAATATCATGACCTAATTTTCTATGCCATAACTGTAAAGAATTTTCTTTTGCAAGTAAGCATTTGCCAATTATAGATTGCATAGAGTTAGGTCTAAGGATATATAGATTTCCAACTCTTTTTCCTTCATAAACAACATTTGTAGTGTTTTCTATTAGTAACTTGAGGAAATTTTTGTTGAATAAAACATCATATCCACTATCACATAATTAACTGACACTTATTAAATTATGGTGCAAACCATCAACAAGTAAAACATTCTTTATTTCAAGGTTTGTACCAATATTACATATTCCAACAATTTTACCTTTACCATTGTCTCCAAAAGTGACTGTTTCGCTTTTGTTTTTCTCAAAAGTTTGAAATGCATCCTTGTTCCCGGTCATATGTTTGGAACATCCACTATCAACTACCTAATCCTGCAATAAAATATAGGTGTTGGTACCCAAGTGAGGGTCCATTATGGTTAGGTACATTTAATAACAAACCGAACATGTTTTAACAAAGAAAACTGAGCAGAACTTCATTCGGTCGACAAATATTTCGACCAACAAATGTTTCGATCGAACAATTTGTCGATCGAGAAAGTTGCTATTTTACAGGTTGAAACTGAACCTTGGTCAACAATTTCTCGACCGATTTTTGCTCCGATCGAACATTCTTCGACCGGAATAGTCACTATTTTCACTATAAATTTCCTATAGATTTCAGATTTGTCACAGACATTCTCTCAGTCAAATATTTTCTCGACTGAGGATGTCTCGTTCGAACTTTTTGTCGACCAAGAATATTTCTGTTTCTTTTACTAATTCATTTGCATCGATTTTTAATTTAAAGCAATACATGAAGCTATCTACTTAGTTAAGTTAAGACATTCAGATTCTCAAATGAAGTGTTAGATCATATCCCAACTAAATTATATTCAAATCTTATAAGTTTGAGGTTTGGGGACCCAAACTAATGCAGAATCCTTCTTCTTATTAGGGCATGAAAAAGAGTAATGTCCAAGACACAAGCAATAATGACAACAAATAGAATCAATTTCATTTCTCTTTGGAGTTGTGTTCTTGGGTACAAACATGATCTTGGTCTTGGGTGCTTGATTTCTCCTAGGTTTAGGTTGATAGGATTTTTCTTTTGGAACATATCCTAAACCTCTTCTTCCACTGTAGATAGAAGAGTATTTCATAATATTATCAAGAACATTATTGCCCCTTAAACCATTAATTTCTCTCTATATTTTAGCAATCTCATCCATCTTCTTATTGATATCTACCCTTGCTTGATCTAGATCAGATAATAAAGAGTTTCTTTCCTTAACAACAACATCATAATCTAGATGATTACATAAAATAGGTTGAGTCTGAAAATTATTTAGTTTTGCAAGCAAATCAACCTTTTCTTGAGAAAGAAGATCATGATTTGATTCTAAAGTGAACAACTTCATATTGCAATCATTTAAAGACGATTTCAAAGTCAAATTTTCAGAAGTAATACTGTCCTTTTCAAAAGAAGGATTATTTAGTCTAGCATATAGATCCTCACTAGTTCTAGTAAAATTCTTTAGTTTCTTTTTGCAATCAACATATTTGTCATGAGTATCTTGTAGACTAACAATTAGATCTTCTTTTGGCAAATCAAGAAGGCTTACCTCTTGAGAATCATCACTTTCATCTTCTTTGGCCATGAGACACTCCACATTATCTTCTCCACATTCACTATCACTTGACTCATCCCATGCAGCTTTGTATGCTTTTTCTCCCTTCTTCTTGGATGAGCTTTTCTTTACTTTCTTTGCTTTAGGACATTCATTTTTGAGATTTCCCTTCTTTCCACATTCAAAACACCTAGGAGGGGAAGAAGAAGAACCAACAACTTTGTTAGATCTAAATCTTCTATATTTCTTACCATTAACGATTAGAGCTTCTTCTCCTTCTACATCACTTGTTTCATCACTTTCTAGTGTGATGATCTTTGGAGATTTTAGGGCCATATCTTTCTTTCTTCCTTGTTGAAGTTCACACTCTCGTTGTTCTTCTTCCTCCAAAGTAGCCTCATGTGCTTCTAAGTTTCCAATGAGTTGCTCCATCCTTAGTCGAGTGAGATCATTTGCTTCTTCAATAGAAGTTACCTTGGGCTTGTACTTGGGAGGAAGAGACCTAAGAATTTTTGATACTTGATCTTCTTCTCTAATCACTTTACCTAAAGCATTTAAACCATTCACAATAGAAGAAAATTTTGCATACATTTCACTAATAGACTCATTTTGATCCATACAAAACTGTTCAAATTTTTGCTTAAGCATTCTGATTTTAGAATTCTTAACTTGAACAGTTCCTTCATAGGTTATCGAGAGTGTATTCCATATTTCATATGATGTTTCACAATTTGATATTATATTGAATTCACCAATGGAAATTGAATAATAGAGTATACTTACAACTTTTGCATTCATTTGGGCTGATCTTACCGTATTAGCATCCCAATTTGCATACTCTATTTGAGGAAAGTCATATGGAGTTGATACCATCCTCCAGAGATCCCAGCTAATTCCCTGGAAGTAGAACTGCATCCTCCTCTTCCAGTAGGTGTAATTTGTTCCATCAAAAGGTGGAGGTCTAGCCACGAGTGTTCCTTCCAAGTTGAGGTTCTTGAGTACCCTGTCACCCATTCTTCAAGACTTTGTTAGAGTTCCTTGAAGCCTGTTCTGATACCAAATGAAAAACTACTAGAGGGGGGGTGAATAGGGTTTTATAAATATTTTAACAATAATTCAACTCAAGCAACCACAATTGAGATAATAAGAAGGAGGCAAGGCATTTAGAGTGGTTCCACCTTTAGCAAAAACTAAAGGAGTCAGTCCACTACCCAATTGTTTCCAATTGGGATTTTGAAAGTATTTAAATTTCATTACCTCGCAAGGATGTTACATAAAATTATAAATACTTTCACCACCCTTTGGACAACCTTCACCTTGAAGTAGTCCCACCAACCTCGAAGCAGCCTTCCTTGAAGTAACTTCAAGCTCCCCCTTGAAGTAGCCTTCCTCTTGAAGTAGCTTCCCGTTGAGACAACCTTCTTGAAGTAGTCCAAAGTCCTCCTTCTCCACCGAGAAGATCAAACCCTCTCCAATCCGCAACCTCCAACCCTAGGAGTAGCAAGGAGAGTACAAGCAATAAGAAAGAACAAGAAGGGAAAATGGAAATTACAATTACCGTTGTAGCACAAGGCTTGATTTTCTATAACAAGTGTTTTGATCTCCTAACCAATGTATATGGAAGTGCAAGTGCAGTGGGTAGGAGATGCTAGCCTATAGGACACGAAATTGTAGCAATGGGAAGGATTTGCAAATGCTAGAGTTACTCAATTGCTCACAAGAAATGATTGCCAATTGCAAGTAGTATGCTCAAGTATTGCACAAGTGTGTATTGGGTGTCCTAAGGCATGTCATATTTATAGGAACGGCCTATGAGTGCTTAAGAACGTTCTAGACACTTTCTAGGGGCTTCTTAGTATTTAACTAGCCGTTAGTTGTCCACTAATTGATTTAGCAATGGCTAGTTAATTAACTCTGAAAAGTGCAGACAGAGAGTCTCGGTCGAGGAATTGTCGATCGAGAGTCCTGTCGGTCGAAGTTTTTTTTTACCGAGGGACAGTCTGGGGCTAGTGTGTATAATGTTCGACTCTAACTCCCAACTACCTTGTCTACTGTGTCTAACGGCTACTTGGGTCAATTCTCGGTCGAGGAAATTGTCGACCGAGAGTGTCTCGGTCGAGAAGTTTGTCGACCGAGATGACTCTGTTTCAATGTGTTAAACTATGTACTAAGTGTGTGTATCAGTGTGCAGTTGTGACACTATTGTAGGGGATGACCTATCTAAGTGTTGTGATTGGCTAGGGAAGATCTAAACGCTTGATTTACATGATATCTAAGTACTTGTACATTATATACTGGTACAAGTTTTTACATTTGATTATAATCATGAAATTAAGGCATTTGAGCATATAGATCTTCCAAAAGTTTGTCATCCACCTAGTTCCTGCAACACTCAAGTAGCACGTTAGATCCACAAGAATGAAATGTTTGTCATTATCAAAACAAAGGGAGTTAAATGATGTCCATTTAGCCAACAACTTATTCATCATAGTGATGCTCCTAATTTTTACAATTTTTTTTGCTGCTCATCAAGTGACACAAGGTTTTTAGGGGGTGCATTCTCAAACTAAAAATTGACAAAAAATCACATATAGGATATAACTTATAAATGGACATATATATATGTAGATATATGATAATTTATAAAACTTACATTGTGAGGCGGCACCTCACCTTCATGGTAATCATTATCATGATCATTGTTACAACCCCAAATTTTGGGTTCTTTTGATGAGAAATGTAATCTCTCATATTGAAGATAATTGGACAAATAATGATATAATTTGTTTTGAATAAATGAGTTTCGTTTACAATAGCCTTGATGATTGTTTTATGGGCTTTATTGGCTATTGGGCCCAAATAACAAGAACATTCAATTAGTGAATGAATAATTGAATATTTGAGAAAATAAAAATGTGGAAACCTCTAGAAGGCAAATCCAAAGAGGGATTTCGTGCCTATTGGGTTCCTTGGGTTCCAAAGAGTCCAAAGTTGCATAAAGAGAGCAATAAGAAAATAAAAGATCAATTAAGTATTTCTTTATTAAGAAAGAAATTGATAATATTGATGAAATGTGGAAAATAAGGGAAAAGAGGTATAATTGAGTAATCCTTGGTGGAATTTCGTATCCCAAGGATTCCTAATGCTGAAAGGAATACCAATGAGGAAAATAAAAGAGAAATAAAGAGAAAACCTCAAAAAGAGATATTTTAATGAGAAATAAACAAGATAATGTGAAATAATGCATTCAGATGCATCTAGAAGGATAATGAGTACCCAATAAAAAGAATTTCGAATTCTTAGAGTTCCTTGGGGTCAAAGGAGCCCCAATAAAGAGGAAAGAAAGAGAAAATACCAAAATTGCAAAATAAGAGCATAATATGATACATTATTAATGAATTAGGTGGTATTGATAAAAAGGAAGTATTTTCTATTAAATGAAAATAGAATTTCGAAGCCAATGAATTAAAAGGCAAGAATAAAGAGATTAATGGCAAGGATTTTAGGATTCCTAAATACCAAGTTAATAAAGGATATCAAAAGGGTGAAGAAGAGAGAGAAGGATTACCTCTCCATGAAGGAACCAGATTCCTAGTAGGAAAGAGCTTTGTTTCTTCATGGGCAAGCGTCTTAGGGTGTGGGCAACCACCCCTATATAAAGAGTTGAACTCTGGTCGAGTTCAAAAAGATCCTACGCACTCTCTCTCCCTTCTTCTTGTTTCTTGCATGACAAACCCTAAAGAGGAGAGTGTATACCTTTTCCAGGAAGCTTTGAAGGGTGGTACCTACTCTTGATAGAAGGGGAATGCTCCTATGATAACCCAGGGGTGATCAATCACCATCTCCTCGCTCTAGTCCTCGCACAGCGCCTGCAAGTGGGCTGTCAAACCGTGGATAGCACAGGTGTGGTGCTCATGGAACTAGCCGTTTTGGCCACGCCTTGCAACTTGGTTGACTGTAGTAGGGGAGGACGGGGGTAAGGGATGAGTTTCCGGCGAGATCTGAGCCCCACGGTGGTGGGAGGTAGCTGAGGAGCTCTGCAGGTCGACGGCTAGGGCGACAACCTGTGGTTTGCGCGGGGAAGAAAGGGCAAGGGTGGTGTTGGACCATTTTACCCCTCTGGGGTAAGGAGCGCCAACAACTTACTCGAGGGCATTTCGGTCTTTTCAAAATGTTTACAAACCCAGCTGAGTTCGTTGCATGGAAGATGGCTACGTGGCAGCCCCCCATTGGCCCAAAGTAAGTGATTTTCCAAAAATCATATCTCCTTAACCGTAGCTCAGATAGATGCGCTTTATACATGAATTTTGCCCAGAAAAATGAGAGGAATCCAATAAAAATATGTTTGAAACCTAATTCCTTTTGTAATGTGAAAAGTAATGGAAGATATCAACTTTAATGTATTAATGTTTAAAGAACCCTATTTTGATATGATTAATGTGATTAGTAGGGTTAATTGATGATTAAAATTGATATTAGCCTGTTAATGATAAAAGAGAACATTAGAAATAAAAGCAATGGATTTTTGCACGTAATTTGTTTAATTTAGAGTTTATGTGCATAAATAGGCTTTATTGGGCCTTGAAACCCTAATGTTGGTAATTAGGACTACTAATGGCTTTAATTATTCGATTTCATGTATAGAACTGAGTTTTCATGGTTATAAGCTATTTCGAGCATTAAAGTTCCTAATTTGTGGATAAATAACCTTAATATAGATAAACAACGTTCATATGAGTATTAGAGCATAATGAACTACAAATTGATGATAAACGAGCATAATGACTTTGTCATGAGTTAAAGATGATAAAAATGGTAGCTTCAATGAAAAGAGGCTTAATGGTCTTATTTAATGGTTAAATATGCCTTTAAATCTGAAACTGAGGATTAGATGTTGAGATAATTAGGGTTTAAAATAGTAAGAGATGAAGGGAAGCCCTAATTGCAATGGAAACCCTAAAAGTGAATTAGAAACCCTAGGAAGCGAGCAAGGTTTAATGGATCTTGATGACATGAATAATAAAAAGGGAATTACATGATTATTTCAGGATATTGTTGAAAATGCTTGCTTGCTTGGATTCTTATTTGCATGGATATTTCTGTTCAAATCGTCAGATCAGGTATGTGGTTAATTATGAATAACCGTCTTAGTTTCTCGAGGATTTTCCGAATGTTTCCTCGCATTGAATGCAAATTATCAGTTTAGATGTTCATACTTGCAAACTATAAAGTCAATATGATTGTCACATTAATAATAGAAGTATGGATTCTCGCACTTACATGCCACCCTGATGGATGATGCCAAAGGTCAGGCCCAGATGGGCAGACCAATGGACACCTTGAGTGGTGACCCCAGGCACCAAGATTGGGAATGAGAAGGTGGCCTATGATATTGCATGACTAGTGGGCACCCTGAGTGGTGACCCCCAGGCACCAAGCTCAGGATTGAGAAGGTGGCCTTAAGTCATTGGCAAAGGGAACCCTAAGGTGGGTATGCCAGGGTTAGGGCAAAAGCGGTGGAGAATGTCATATTGAAAAGTGTAAATTGGCTTGTTAATTAACTTGATTGTGATAATTAGATTGTTCTCCTTATGTGCAAACTTTTGGTTGTCCCCACATACCATTATATTTCGATATACTGACCGAAGTTTTGTTTGTCGGCGTTTTAGGAACGACAATTGAAAGAACAAGCAGTAAAGTGACACATTGTGGAAATAAGAAATAAAGTGCAAGGAGGATTAGATAGAATAATTCAAGCTCTGGGTAGATAGATTTCCAAAGTTTTCAAAGGTAATTAAAGTTTTAATTTTTTGCCAAATTCCAGTTAGTTAGTATAATTTCATAATTATTATTGATTATTTGTCGAACCTTTGATCCTGTTAATTGAATAACGGATCTGACCTTCGGGTCTCCCTTAATTGGGGGTTACCGGGAGACAGGGTCGTTATAATCATCATACTCATAGTCAACCATCTGAAAGTGTCATATAAAAACAATCAAACATTTAACATTTAACATAACTACAAATGAATATAACATTGTAAAGTTCACGTAGATCTAACATTCAAAAAATAAAACATTTAAAAATTAAAAGCATGCCTCTAATATTGTTTTAGATTTAGGGATAAAGGTTTAAATATTAGGGTTTAGCATTAAAATATTAGGGTTTAGGGTTAAAATATTAGGGGTTTAGGATCTTATAATAAATGTGTGTACTACCTATCCCATTCTTGAACACCTAATCTCACTAGTAAGTGTATAATGTGTATTGGGTTTTCAAGAAAATTTCGACAACATTTCCCCATAGTTCTCCCAAGTACACCAACGTAGATGGGAAAATGCCCACCAACATATGTACTTAGAGAACAAATGGGGAAGTGCTAACGAAACATCATGAAAATTGAATATACATTATACGCTTACATCCTAAGTGAGATTAAGTGTTCAAAAATAGTCCCAAACTGGGGACTATCCAAGATTTACTCCTAATGAGTAAATCTTTGATGGGTTTCTAGGACAACAAAATACATGTATGTTGTCATTCCTATACCTACGATCCTAATTTCATCATTCATATCCTAGGTTTTATGTAACATCATTTAATTCAATTCATTCTTCTATTTGGATTAGTTAATCAATAAAAAAACAAACATTAATATTAATTAAGAGAAATATATTATGCCATATGATTTGATTTGATTTATAACAACAACATCTGGTAATATGAATCATACCCTAGTCTAGGCACCATATTCGATAACATTGATTTCAACATCTCCAATGTACATGCATGTTCATCATCAAGGAATAAATTATTCATGACCTTGGGATGGAGAGATGACCTAAGGTAAACTAGAAATTAAGGTTAATAAACTAGAAGGAAAATTACACTAACTAAGATATAACAATCGTAATTATATAAAACTAATCAATGCAAGAGAAATAAATGGTGTAAGGGAGTCTCTTACCTAGCCGTAGGGGAAGCAACATGCACCTAATCTCACAAGAGGTAGTGACAGAGGAATAGCTCAGTAGCTCCTCAGCAGCAGCGGCAGTGGCGAGGAAGCCCAACGGCATCAATGGCAGTGAGTAGCTCCTCATCTCTGTCGACAAGGAAGAGTGGAGGTCCCAGTGGTGAGGCAAGTGGAGGAAGACCAACGACAGCAGCAATGATGGCAGAGAGTGGAGGAAGACCAATAGAATCGCCAGAATCGCCTCAAACCTAGTGAAATCATGATGAAATAGAGAATGGGGAAGAGTCGGTTTCACACGGGTGCTATTAAGTTACCTATAGTCGTCGGTTTTTTACAAAAAATGATGCCTAAAACTAATAGTTGTCAGTCACATTTGAAAAACTGACAACTAAGTGCAAATTTAAAAAGAAAAAGTTGCACCCGGTTAGTGTCTTGGTCGTCAGTTTCTAGATATAACAACCGACGCCTATTCACATATCAAAACAAAAAAAATTTGTTCTTGTGTTAGGACCATATTTGTCAGTTGCCCAACAAAAACCAACGACGAAGAAGCAAATTGCGGGGAAACTATTTCACAAGGACAAGGTGTGAAAACACCTAGTTGTTGGTTCTTTGTCAAAAATCGATGACTAATGAGGGGATAAATTTTGTCTCGCAAAGGGTGATTAGTCGTTGGTTTTTTGCAACAATCAATGACTAATGAGGGATAAAAAATTTTGTGGGGACATGATGTGAAACACGTTTCGCCAGTTTGGGAACAACCAACATTGTATTGAAAATTTTGAAGGAAAAATTTTCCCTAGAAAATTATATTTTGTGGGTAATTTTAGACGTCCGTTTCTTTTCGAAGAAACTGACGTTAAAGTAAAAGTGGCACCCGTGTCTTTTCTAAATTGTTCGGACTTCACATATGGTGACAGTTGTATTATTTAGCTAACATTGTTGTACTATGGTGTCGGTTTTTTTGTGTGTAACCAATGCCATTAAATGTGACGTTATATATCATTTATGTACTAGTAATACTTGAGGGAAGAAAGATAGATCAAAGGAAATGTGTCATCACATTAAGAGCTTAGGTGACACTTATCCATGAGAAAGGGGCCACATGCAACAACATGTAAGGCATGGTGATAAGATCTGGGTTAGATATCATCCTCTAGGTCTTCTACCAAGGTCATGTCCGATATTCCAAAGCTCTACACCTTTCACAAACTGATATGGTAAAACCCAACATACTCACTAACCGACAGAGCTTACTCCACACTCTCATAAACTGATAGCCACAACCTCGCATGCTTCACAAACCAATACGACACAACCCTATACACCCAAAAACTGATAGGGCACCATCCTAAACATCCACAAATCGATAGGCAGCCTCTCTAAGGCTCTCTAACATGAGATAGCCCATCAAAGAGCAAGACACATCTCACACACGTGCTCCATATGTCATCAAAGATGTCATCACACAATGCCCGCCTCTTCCTATTTCCTCTAGATGATGTCAAGAGATGGGAGGAACACTCTAGAGATGGTAAATTGTATGTTAACCCTTCACTTTTGGGTAAATTGCAATTTACACCAAAACTAGCACATAAAGCACAAGCATCATCCACACATGCTCAACTTGATACTTGAACTTTACACAAGGTGCCCCATAGCATCATTCTCTCTCTTATGATGCCAAAGCACTAAGGACACACTCATCATGTGACATTTTTCAAGATAACCCCTCATCTTGGGTAAGTTACACTTTGGTCCAAAATAAGCAAACATTGCTCAAACATCATTCAAATAGAACCAAACTTGAGACATAAGCATGTCATATAATAATAAAACACCTCAGAGGATTAGCTTAAAGTTCTAAGAAACTTACTTAAGGAAAACAAATAGGGTTAGACCAAAACCCAGATCATGGTCCTTACAAGTTATAAACCCCTAACAAGGATTTTGCCTCCCAAAATCCAAGTGAAAAGAGGTGGATACTACTCATGCATCATACCTTCAAGCTTCCCTATAACATATTGTTATTGCATACAAGATCAACACATGATTTATTGCATAGGACACATACTCAACTTATCTTTTTTCCATTATTGGTTGCAAAATTCAACTCTATGCTAGGTGATACTTTCTTAGCCATGGAAGTACTGCACATACTTATCCAACTTAGGTGTCAACTCTTTCTTATGTATCACCTCCTCAACTGAAAACATTGTATGATATGATTCTTGATTCTAGGATTTTACCATACCCTCCTCAATCCTCAACATCCACTTGGAGCTACAAAACCTATCATGCTTCCTCAGCGCTACTCTGACCTGTTGACTCAACACTAGTCTTACTCTTGCCAACTATCCTGCTAACATACTCACTCTCAGTGGTACATTCTACACTAGTCTTACTCTTGCCAACTATCTTGCCAACATACTCACTCTTAGTGGTACATTCTCTTGTCATAAGAAGAGGCCACTTATCCAAGAAAACTATCTCAGAGATAGTTCAAGATGTTATATGTCACCTTAACTGATCTAGATAGGGAGTGGAAACCCTACTTATCCATCTATATCCAAAGCACAATCTTCTTGGAACCTTTCTTACTTGAAATCTTGGTAGGAGTACTCCAAGAGATTATACTTAGCTTGACGAACTTTACCCAAGCAGATCTTGCAACTGTCTCTTAAACTTATGTCCCCTTGTCGATGTCACATTTATGTGAAGCATAAACCCCTAACATGTGATGTCCATATTATAGGTTGGGTACTTGTAACCAGATTGATCCAAAGTCAACCTTTCCAGGTAGTCAAACACCTATTCATCCTATCAAGAGACATGCTCTCACTCCCCATACATCTGGAACCACCTAGATACTAGGATTCCTTATCTTGGTATTCATCACATGTGTTAGAAACACACCATATCCTCAACACATCTATCTTATGTTGTTCTGCTAGATCCAAACGTATCTGAAAGGTCTTTCTTTCATCTCAAGGCATCTCCTATTACAAATATCCTATCTTGGAACAAAAACCCAGGACCAACCTCTAGATCGCTTCTAAACCATGCACATTAAGGAACATAAGACCTACTTGACTGCCACATCCTTTAAAGGGAAGAACACAAGGGAACATATTCCTCTGATCAATACATCATTACCAAGATTTGCTTATCAAGGTAAAGGGATTATCACTTCCTCTAATTATTTTACGAGTTTCCAATTGTTCATGTGTCATTTCCACTTATCTCATCTTGGTTTCCTTGCCATTAGCACATGAATTGTAAGGATGATTACATGCCACTACTCTTCCTTTGATTATTTCTCTTCATGTTTATGAACATTTCCTTGTGTTGCCACATTTTTATCTTCATAATATGAAAAGGATCATTATTCTTTACATATTCTTTATGGAACATGGATCATCTCCCTTGTTTCCTTTCACATATCATGAGGATTACAATTTATACTTTCTTTTACTTGTGGGTTGGTCTAAGATTAACTCAAGTCCCATCTTATTTATTCGTTATTCATTCTCATTTGTCTTCTTCCTTCATCCTTGTTTCTTGAATTTTCTCAATTTTATGCGAATTTTACCCATTGACTTATTTTATTATCACATATTCACCTACCTTTTTTCTTCATACATTTCTTGAAATTATAGCTTTAAGAACTTCTCTTATCATATTCCCACTTAGATTTTGGTTTCATGGGACTGTATCTTTCTCTGATAATCACCAGAAATTAACATTTTAGTGAATTATGGTGCAATTCTTATCTCTTTTCATAGTATGATGGAGGTATTGACATCATAATTTTTTTATTATTATTCTCTTTAGACTGTTCCAAAATGATTACTTGATCAGGGTATTCAAAGAGAAATCAATCCAAGAGTTTCATACTTACCCTTTTCTTCAACATTTGAATACCTGGCCAGGGTACTCAAGTACTGAGATTAGACTGTATGCACCCTATTTTATTTTGTGTTCTTATCTTAGACACCATCCTAATCCTAGTATCCCTATAGACTTAGCGATCCTAGAGCTCTGATACCACCAAATGTGACACCCTTTGTCACACAAAGTGAGATTACTCAAAACTTAAACCACGATCAACCATAAATAGTGGATTATAAAAAATCACAGGAAATTAAAAATGATTTGCAACAAGCACTAGGAGCTTAGAACCATTACACAAGAGCCAATACTTTCATTTCATAACATATGTTCAAGGTGCTACATCATCATATTCCAACCAACCTATTACATAAGATAATAGTTCCATATGTATACACATACTACCAGAGGCACACAAGCCAAAAATCACATGTCGGTCATCACGTCTACAAAACACATCGAGAACACCCCTAAGGACCTAAGTGTACAGGGACGACACATAGGACTCTATTACTAGGCACTATCCATATACCATGTTCCACCAGGTGTAGTTTTCTTCTCGTATTATCTTCAGTCGCATGATCTTTAACTCGACATGCACGTCCACCTAAAAAGTTATTTAACCAATGGGGTGAGACACACAGTCCCAATGAGAGATATAACTCTCTACCAACTTTATTATTATCACAGATAACTAAGCAGAAAGTAATGCCATTATAAAATGAGTAGATTCAATAATTCTCTTAAGTAAAGCAACTATCACTTGTTTAAGCACTTAAGCCATCTACACTACACAGTAGATTATATTTATACTTGAAAAGGAATATGAAGAACATGTATAATGGTTACAAAGTAAACAATATAAGAGCACAACAAGGCCTCATCTAATGTTCTCGTATTTGATCCTACACATGTATGCTATACGGGTGATAACGTATTTCATTATGCCTAAAGATTTGAGTCATACCACTCAAATCCAACCAACCACTGCTAAGTCGAAATCAGTTCCATACAAGGTCTAGTGGAAGAGCTGGACTCCAGGACCTCACCACCTCATGGTCAGTGCATGAGTGAAACATGCAATGACATCATGAGTCAGCTTCTTCGAGTGACATATAGTCCAGCTATGCAAACCTAGCCCGCCTTGGTACAAGTCACTATGTTAGTAGAATTGAGCTATGACCCGTATTTGCACTCTTCCAGGGTATGGCACACAACCAATCCTATGAAATATCATAAACATAACATCAATGAGTCTACGGCTCAAAGCTGCATTCTTTCTAAGGTATGGCCCGCACTGTGTCACATATCTTGAGGCATGATTTGAGGCTCACGCATGGCCAAAGTCACCCTTGCTTGATTGATATTAGGGTACCAAGTTGTCCCCGCATACTCAATAGTATGCACTCCTAGTTTCCCATAGGAGTTACTCATTTCTCCATTCAACAATTGATGACACTGAATGGATCTATGGCATAGGGAAAACTACATGATTAGATTCCACTTGATTAATTAGACAAATTAAAGTGTCTTTTTAGCATCACTCAAGTTATAATGTACCAATTACAAACAAATCCTTCAAAAGAAAGGACATAGTATTACAACAACATATATCATCATTTAAACTATAAATTGATTCCCATCATCTCATAAAACTGTATCACTGTCAGCCACAAGGCTACTGTATCACTACCAGCCACAAGGCTACTGTATCACTATCAGCCACAAGGCTATCATCATCAACACTTTATCATGGGATATCAATCCCTCATTTCAGTACCAGAGGATATCACCTCAACCAGGCATTAAGCCTTTACTAGGTCCTAAGACCCATCACATCACACTTGTGTTTCATGGTTATCTCATCATGTCTCATTGAACATATAAGCATTACTCATTCCACATAAGTCATGCTACATTACATGTCCTTTCCATAAAAACATTAGCCATTATCTTATGATAGAGAGATAGAGTATACTAAACATATTAAACACCTTTAATTAAAGCAAACAAGCATCATAAGATCTTTAATCTAAGATTAAGCTTCATGTTGATCTCACATAAGATCCTCAAACATTATTCTATGTTACATCTCTAACATGCACTACCTCCCATAAATGGGAGTGTATAACACTAAGAATTAATTAGTGCAACCAATTATGCACATTTACATATTCATATTTTTCATGTTCCCTTATCAAGGATCATAACCAAAGCTTAATATTATTTAACCTTCTTTATAACATTCACAAGTTATAACACCCAATTAACCCATTAGGATATTGCCATGTAATTAAGAGAGAATGATATCATGCTTTCTATTCACATACCTTCAATATTATAACTTGCCTTCCGAGCTAGGGTCAAAACCCTACACATATAACCAATTAGGGTTTTACCTTATGGTTATGACGTAATTTTACTGTGCGCTTAAATGCAAGTATACGCGTTGAGTAATATAGGCCTTGTGAGGCCCGAGTCGAACTCAGGGATACGTGAATTATTGGGGACTTTTACTAACTAATCGCGATCAGCTAGACCGATTAACAAAGTAGGGTTTTGTTGTTCAAATTAAAAAGAAAATAAAAATCAAACAAAGAAAACAATCGATTAAAGGTTAATTTAATCAATTCAAAGGGATATCTTTAGGATGGCGGTTTCATCGCGGGTCAACATTGTATTAGGTTTGATATAATTCCTCACACTTCTCTCTCTATCCGGGTAGTGGCCTGAAATGAGAATTACCCACTGTCGTGGTGTAATTCACTACTTAGGTTTAGGTTGATTCCACCGTCGTAGTAATCATTCCCCTAAACTAAGCGCATTAAAAACGGTCTCTCAGTTCCCACCATTAATTTTACAACTCCTTTGTCAAGGGTTTTATTAATTAATGTAGAATTCGTCTCTTTTCAACCGTTAATCCTTCTGTCGAAGTGATTAAGGGTGTTAAATTATTATTATGGTGATCAAGCATAACAATAGAAATGGAGAAAACGAATCTATACCACGGATTTGAGAGAAAAATATGAATTATTGATATAAAAATGTCATACAATGCATTCCCGGGCTACTTCCGGTCCTAAAGATTGAGGGTTTTAGCCTCTCATGTTCATCTCACACGAATACATGGTAGAAATTGGGGAATTCATAAGAAAAATGGGAAATAAATGGGAAAACCCATGAACGGAGAAGAACCGGTGGATCCTTGGCGTAGAACACGAGCTTCCCCGCCTGTCGGTGGTGGAAATCGTCTTCGGCAGCGTCCGAATCACCCGGGATGAGCTTCTGGCCTTCGTTCTCCTTTCTCTCCTTTCTCGGCACTTGTGCAATGCGATATGAGAGATCCTCCATCTCGGCGGCCGTCATTAGGTATAAGTTCCTAATTAGGTCGTCAAATAACAACAGTCGTCCGATCGAGATCAAAACAGATCCAACGCATATCTGCCGGCGTCAATACCATCGACGCGGGTCGATGGTATCGACCCAGCGGATTAGCGGCAGCTTTCCTTTCTTTTAGTCTGAGCGCCTGTGGTGATCTCGATACCATCGACTTGGGTGTCGATGGTATCGACTCCTTTAGCGTCGGTTTTTGTCTTCTAGCAACGCTGTAGCTCTCCTTGTGTCGATGGCATCGACTTTCGTCGATGGTATCGACTACATCCTCGCCAGCAATGTGAAGGGATCTCGATACCATCGACTTAGGTGTCGATGGTATCGACTCTGTATTGCTCTTCTCGGCTGACAACCTGTGGCTTGGTCGATGGTATCGACTTCCGTCGATGGTATCGACGGAAGCAGATACTTGTTTTTCCTGAAATTTCACAACAAGACCAAGTAAATCCACACAATTTATAATAAGATGATAAATGATGCTCAAAATAGTAAAACAAAGGGGATTTGATATAATATGATGGCAAAGACCAAATTAAGTGAATTATGCAATATTATCCATAAAAATGAGTAATTGGAGCACAAAACACATATGAAATAGGTCTATAAATGCGACTCAAAATCATCGCATCAAACTCCCCTAAGCTTAAACATCGCTCGCCCTCGAGCAACTAATCCTTAGAATAGGATTGTAGATGTCAACTAAAAATCAACACATCACCCCACATTCCACATGACTCCCACTGAGCGTTCTCAAACCGGCCTTTCCTAATCACAGAACAGTAATTACCCTACAGGCGACAATAATCATCAATAAGAAAAATTATCCTTCAAACCAATGAACACTATCACATAAGGCAGTTAACATAATAAGGTTCGCCAATTCAGCATTGGTGCATCTTGTGATCGCCTACACTACGTTGCTCGCCCTAACTACCATCTACATGGAAGCAGTTCTCCTGATAAACATGAGTGAGGAGAAAATCACGGTGGCCTACCAATCCGAGCAACGGGTGGATGGAATGGGTGGTTCATGGAAGAATTTTGGAAGTATTACACAGTTTCAACATGCACATAACAAAATGTCCTAAATGATGCAAATGCACATTGAAAATGCCCTAATGCTTAAAATTAGGTGGAATGATGCATGCACTAACCTTCCACCTCAAAAAGAGATAGAAATCTAATTAAGCCACATCATGTACTCAATTTCCTTGTTATGCAAGTGATATCATGTTCCTTTCTTCCTCTTATTCCATTTCTTTCTAAATTCTCTCTTTTTTTTTCTTTCTTTTCAAATTTTTTTTCAGATTTTTAGAATTTTTTTTTCTTCTAGCCCACATCTCCATAATTGCTTAGAGATACATGCCTAAGGCCATTTTCTTCACGATTGGAAATCTTTGTACTATTTCGAGGGTATGGAACAATTTAGATCACTTTTTAAGACAACCTGAGGTACATGGTGTACTTAAGCATGAAAATCATGAAAGTTATGAGTGCAACTACATGACATGCACCTAAAGGTAATGTGCATGAATCACTATACATTTTTTTTTCTCTGTTTTATGCAAAAGTATGAAAATAACAATGCAAATCCTATCTACATGCTATGCACGCAAGAAGGAATTAAAACTGTACTTTACTTCCAACTCTTTGGTAAATTATGGAAAAATATGAAGTGGAATGATCACAAGATTAAGTTACTGAACCTTAGAAAAATATCATGTGTCCCTCCTTACTGACATGTGTGGTAGTTCAAAGGGTTCTTTCTCTTATATCCAATTAAGGTCTCATTACCATTTGATTAGGTTAGGCTCAAACAACCGTTACTATCCACTTTTCATGAGTCAATGGGGGTGTAGGTGTGACATATTGCTTCAAAGGTGACATAATCAATCATTTTCATAGGACAAGTTCCCCAAGGACAACCAAGTTAAGCTATCCAAAAGACACAGAAATTTTTAAATTCCCTTAAATTTCCCATGAAAATAGCGAGATGACAAATTTTAAGACATCCACGATTACACTAGATAGATGTGGATCCTAAACAAACTAAAATTGCAAGAACAAATAACAAAGCAAAAACTAAAAACAACTAAAGAAAATATAAAAGATAGAGTTGTTCCAGCCACCCCCCTAAGCTTGAATTCGACTATGGCCTCATAGTCAAAAACCAACTTAAGGGTGGAACAGTGATACCCGGATCAATCCTGCGGAGGCGGTGGTGGGTATTGCGGTGCCGTAAGATCCCAAGACGGGTACTCCCCCTGGAAGCTTGGATCATATTGGGTCCTCGGCGGAGGATGTGGATAGCCTCCAAAGTAGTCTTGACTCCAGTAATGGTCGAAGAAGGGCTCCTGTTGCGTCTCTATCCGCTGCAACCGGGTGTGCATTTGCTCTTGGTTGGCAAGGATGAGCCGCTCGTTCTCGAACATAGCCTGTTGGTTATCAAGTACCCGGCTTGTAGTCTCATGAATGTCGGTATACATACCCATGTGCTGCTGCTGAGTCTGCTGGATGTCCTGCAGCATGGTGTACATCCCCTGCATGGAATAGGGATCCTCGGTTGGCTACTCGTGCTGTGGTGATGGCGGCGGGGGCTGAGATGATGAAGATGCACCCGGATGCATCCTAGGACGCTTCCGTGGTGCCACACGTGCTCGAAGAGGTGTGAAAGCCTCCTATTCCTCTACAGCCTCTCCTTCTTGCTCGTCACCTCCGCCTTCTTCCTCGGAGGACTCGATGGCTATGATTGGCCATCGGAAGTGCTGCTTGCCCTCTATGTTGAAGACGTCGTCCGGTAGGGAGCTCTCCTGATAAGCTTGGTTGACGTGGCAATGAGCGTACGCCAACCCATCCCGGAGAAGAATGAGGTTTGAACGGTGCAAGTGTTGCACGTTCACCTTGCTCCTCGTAGAGATCGGAGTCATGGACTGAAAGTTCAGCCCCAAGTAAAGCGCCAACTTGGTGACAAGACCACCAAAATGGATTGGAGCCTTCCTTGGGCTCCTCTTCACCGCCAGGACGCGCTGTAGCCAGAACGCCCCCCAGTTGCATGGTTGACGCTTCAGGAGTGCGTAAAGGAAGAACAAGTCACTCTCCTAAAACTTGCTCAAAGCAAGATCACTTCGAGCGAAGAATGTCAAGCTCAACATCCTATGCAAGACCCGGACGAACGGGTGCTCAAAATCCACTACCGCTGCATTGTGGTAGCTCACAGTCTTCCCCGCCGGCACTGTAACTAGCTCGGAGAAGATCTTTGCATAGTCGGTGTGGGAGTCTGGCCTTCGGTGATCATGTGGAGAGTGGATCCAGTTGAAGATTTGATTGAACTGGACCAGTGTGAGATTGTAGTTGTTGTTGAAGAGTCGGAAGGACACCCTTCCCTTAATCCATTCCCGGTCCGATGCTACCACGTCGTTTGGTACGACGCAGACGTCGAGAGACGCCATGAACTCCGCCACCAGTTCCTTGTAGGTGGGCCATTCGCCGAAAAATGGCTGCCCATCCGCATGGTACTGCAGCTCGTCAGGGCGTAGGCTTCTGTTGGTGAGGCGTGCTTGTCCATGAAGCACATAGGCCAAGTTGGCCTCGAATCCCAACTCCTGGATCATGCCCCGGTCCACATACCGGGTGGGCTCGAACTTTCGCTTCATTATCTCCTCGTAGACCTTCCTCACGTCCATGTTGGCATGAATTAGGCGTGGACGAGGGATGGAAGCGGTTGGGGGAGGAACGAACTCCTCGATTTCCATAGGGTGTGAGCTCGAGGACGACGCTCTGGCGGCGTGCACCATGGTTGCGAGAAGATGGGATTAGAAGAAAAGAGCTCGGTGAAGATGGAGAAGAAATTCTCCGCTCGATGAAGATCTCCGCTCGATGACGCTTCTCTTCAGTCTTGGAGGGCTCGGGGGAGTGCTCGGTGCAAAGGAGGATGCTTGCTCTGAAGGTGTGACGTCAAATGATGTTGCAAGTCCCCTTAAATAGGCTTAATCGGCGCCCCTGTTGACCCGTCGATACCATCGACGCGGGTCGATGGTATCGACACATCTCGCGGGAATCCGCCTCCCTCGCGAGTATCGACGGCTGACGTTTGCTGGATCGAGAAACCCGGATTGCTGACGGGTCGATACCATCGACGGAAGTCGATGGTATCGACGCATCACCCGGATCGCTGACGTGGCTGTTGCGATCGTCGTCGATGCCTGTGTACGGATCGGTGACATGTCCGTCGATACCATCAACGGATGTCGATGGTATCGACTTGCTTTTATTGTGACACCGCCGTTGTGTTGCATTCAACCTGTGATGATGTCGATACCTTCGACGAGGCCGTCGATGGTATCGAGTTGACTGAGCAAAATTCGTCTGAATATCTCCAGAGATCTCGATGGTATCGACTGGGGTGTCGATACCATCGACACTTTTATTGCGACCTGTCTGTGACCATGTCGATACCATCGACGGGGGTGTCGATAGTATCGACGCAGTGCGATTTTTGCTGGTGTCAACCTGAACCCATGTCGATACCATCGACGAGTGTGTCGATGGTATCGACCCTGCCTGTGCCTGCACATTCAACAAACGGATCAAGGTATCATTTTTAAACTAAAATTTAAACGAAATAAAAGCAATCTATGACTAAAATTAAACTATCCTAATGTACCGATGGTTGGGTTGCCTCCCAACAAGCGCCCTTGTTTAGCGTCTTAGGCTAGACGTCTTCCCATTATCTCATTCATGCACAAGTGAAATGAGTTTGACCTCATTCACTTTCTTCTTGTAATTCTCACCAAAATACAACTTCAAGCGTTGCCCGTTCACCAAGAACGTGGCATCTCCATCACGCACGAGAATCGCTCCGTGCGGTCTCACTTCCTCCACCCTGAAGGGTCCACTCCACCGGGATTTCATCTTCCCGGGATGCAGTTTGAGACGGGAGTTAAACAATAGAACGTTGTCTCCCTTCTTGAACGTGCGCATCTTAATATGGCGATCGTGGATCAGCTTTGTGCGCTCTTTGTAGATGCGGGCATTCTCATATGCCGTCATGCGTAGCTCATCCAATTCATTCAATTCAAACATCCTTTTTCTCCCGGCCTCATCATAGCGCAAGTTCAGCCTTCGTAGCGCCCAATGGGCCTTGTGCTCCAATTCCACCAGAAGGTGGCAAGCCCGGCCATACGCCAGCCTAAAAGGCATGGTGCCTATAGGTGTTTTGTACGCCGTTCGATAAGCCCAAAGCGCGTCCGGTAGCAATACACTCCAATTCTTCCTTGTGGATGCTACAGTCCTTTCTAAAATCTTCTTGATTTCTCTATTTGATACCTCCACTTGTCCTTGCGTCTGTGGATGATATGGGGTGCCGATGTTGTGCTTGACCCCATATTTTTTTAAAAGTGTCACGAATTTCTAATTTTGAAAATGTGTGCCTCCGTCACTTATGATCATTCGGGGAATCCCGAACCTGCAGAAAATGTTCTCTTTGACAAACCTGCACACTACATTCGAATCATTAGTCCTTGTGGGGATTGCCTCCACCCACTTCGACACATAATCTACAGCAAGTAAGATATAAAGATTTGAATTTGAGGACACAAAGGGTCCCATGAAGTCAATGCCCCATAAATCAAATACCTCAACTTCCTAAAATACATTCAGGGGCATTTCTTGTCTCCTTGAGATGTTACCTGCGCGCTGGCATGGGTCACATTGCCTAACAAAATCATAGGCATCCCGGAACAAAGTGGGCCAATAAAGGCCGCTCTCCAACACCTTGGCTGCTGTCCGTGAGCTAGCATGGTGTCCTCTTGTAGGCGAAGCATGACAGTGGTGGAGAACACTCTCGTACTCCACCTCCGGCACGCACCTGCGAAGAATACCATCCCTGCACTGCTTCAAGAGAATCGGGTCATCCCAAAAATAATATCTCAATGAATGAAAGAATTTCTTTTTCTCTTGATAGGACCAATTCTCCGGGATGATCCCGCAAGCCAAATAATTCACAATTTCCGCAAACCATGGTTCTTTAGAATCAATTTTTAAAAGTTGTTCATCGGGAAAGGTCTCGGTAATGGGTATGTGCAAACCTTGTTCATCAACCCTCTCTAACCTAGACAAGTGGTCAGCCACCACATTTTCAATTCCCGACTTGTCCTTAATTTCAATATCGAATTCTTGTAGGAGCAAAATCCACCTAATTAGTCTAGGCTTCGCATCCTTCTTCTCCATCAAATACTTTATTGCAACGTGATCAGTCCACACAACCACCTTAGAACCCACTAAGTACTGCCGAAATTTTTCAAAGGAGAACACGACGGCCAGTAACTCCTTTTCCGTGGTTGTGTAGTTCAATTGAGCATCATTAAGCGTTTTTTAGGCGTAGAAAATCACAGCAGGCTTGCTATCTACCCTTTGCCCCAAAACAGCTCCCACAGCATAATCGGACGCATCACACATCAACTGGAATGGCTTTGTCCAATCCGGTGTTTGAACAACCGGAGCTGAAATCAACTTTTCCTTCAAAACCTCGAATGCGTGAAGACATTTCTCATTGAAATCAAAAACTGCGTCTTTTTCCAACAATTCTGATAATGGCTTTGCGATTTTTGAAAAATCCTTGATAAATCGCCGATAAAACCCGGCGTGTCCTAAAAAGCTTCTCACCCCTTTTACAGAATTTGGTGGGGGTAGCTTAGAAATCACCTCAATTTTTACGGGGTCTACCTCAAGACCCTTGCTAGACACCTTGTGTCCTAGCACAATTCCTTCCATCACCATTATGTGACATTTCTCCCAATTGAGGACCAAGTGTGTGTCCTCGCACCGCTGCAATACCTTATCTAAGTTATAAAGGCATTCATCAAAAGACGCTCCATACACCGAGAAGTCATCCATGAAAACTTCAAGACACCGCTCCACCATGTCAGAGAATATGGCGAGCATGCAGCGTTGAAAAGTCGCCGGCGCATTGCATAAACCAAACGGCATACGGCGGTAAGCAAACGTCCCATAGGGACATGTAAACGTAGACTTCTCTTGATCCAAAGGATCAATAGAAATCTAGTTGTACCCCGAATAGCCATCTAGAAAACAAAAATGCGACCGACCAGCTAGACGTTCCAAAATCTGATCGATAAATGGCAATGGAAAATGATCTTTAAGAGTTGCGACATTCAATCGGCGGTAGTCAATGCAAACACGCCACCCAGTTACCAATCGGGTGGTGACAGGTTCATTCAAAAGATTTGTAGTGACAGTGATTCCCCCCTTTTTAGGGACTACCTGTGTGGGACTCACCCACGTCGAATCGGATATGGCATAAATGATCCCTGCAGCAAGAAGCTTTATGACTTCCTTCTTGACAACCTCCATCATGCTTGGATTTAGACGTCTTTGAGGTTGTATGACTGGCTTGGCTCCCTCCTCGAGCCGTATCTTGTGTTGGCAAAGTGTAGGGGAGATCCCCTTGATGTCCGCCACAGACCACCCAAAAGCTCCACGGTGGTTCTTGAGCACTATCAGTAGTTGCTCCTCCTCATCCACACTCAAGTATGCAGAAACAATCACTGGTAACTTGTCCTCCTCAGCTAGAAAGACGTACTTCAGATGCGGTGGCAATGGCTTCAACTCCAGATCAGGTGGGCAAATAAGAGATGATTGTAGCGGTGGGGGAAGTGTACACAAATCTTCATAGTGACTCGTGTAGAAACATGGAAGCATTTGAAGCATCTTGGCGCACTCCTTGAGTGAAGTACTCCGCATCCAATCATAAGTGACATTTAGCAAGCACGCTTCCAAAGGCAATTCCGGATATGCATCAAAGACGGAAGTAATAATCACATCATCCTCCCATGAAGGTGGAATGTCCTCATTCTCATCATTTGGAAACCCAACAGCCTTGCATAAAGAGACAACTTTAGTTTGCTCCATAAGGTCCACTGCTAGGGTCCCATTATCTATCCTGCTCATAACATGAGCCATATCCAAAAATGGCTTCCCAAGACAAAGTGAGATATTTTGTTCCACATGCTTAACCATGTTGCACTATGCTTTTGCTTTATTAGATGCATTGCCATTGGGCATGACCATCTCAAAGCGATCATCTGCAATGCCCAAAGTCAAGCGACCTCTCCCCATCTCCAAGATCATATCAGCTGTAGCTTGGAATGGGCGACCAAGTAGTAACTCATTGTCGTTCTCGTCCTGCATTTCCATAACGACAAAATCATCCGGAAAAACAAAGCGGTCTACCTTTACCAAAACATCCTCACAGATTCCATACGGTTTCACCACAGAATTATCGGCCAATTGGATGGTCATGTTACTTGGCCTCGACTCCTTCAATCCAAGTTTCTTGAATGTAGAAAGGGGCATCAGATTGATGCTTGCCCCGGAATCACAAAGTGCCTCTCCAAATTTGAACTTCTCGATAAAACAAGAAATATTAAAACAACCGGGGTCCTGTCTCTTTGGCGGCAAAGTGCCCATAATAAAAGCACTCACTTGCTCCTTCAATACCATGACCTCAGTGTCGGGTATCTTCCTCTTCTTGGTGATTACATCTTTGAGAAACTTCCCATAAGATGGGATTTGTTCAATCGCCTCTAGAAAAGGAATATTCACTGATAATTTCCTAAAGCTGTCCAGAAATTTCTTAAACTGTGCATCCACCTTTCTTGCTTTTGCACTATTGGGATAGGGGACCGGAACGGTATGTGCCCTTTGGTGAGGTGGCACATAGGGAGTTAATTTCTGTGGTTCCTCCTCAGTGGCTTGTTCTTCCTTACCATCTTCAGCTATGTCCTCAGTTTGCTCTATGACAGGTACGGGCTGCTCTTTGACTGTTGCTTCTTCAACTGTGTCCTGCGGTGTGCTTGTGTCATCCGCCCTTGGATTTAACACTTTCTTACCGCTCCTCAATAAGATGGCCTTGGCCTGTTGGTTTCCCCCAGGAACATTGGTGTTCCCCGGAAAACCCGGATGTGCCGGCTTCTTCAAGCTTGCAATCTCGGCTGCCATCTGCACCATGGAAGTCTCTATAGTTCTCATTTGAGCCCCGTGGCTCTGCAAAGTCTGCCCAAACTGGTTCATAAATTCACCCTGTTGCTTTATTTGCTGCCCAAAAGTGTTCATCAACTCTTGATTTTGCTTTATGACTTGATTGAGCAACTCCGTGCTCTTATCCTCCGTGACCGGTGCAGGCTTGCGTTCGGATCCTGCAGAAAGTTATTTGGATCCTTCCATGAAAATTTCTTGTCCTTCCGCCATGAATAATCGTTATTCCTATACCCTTGTTGTTGCCTCATATACTTGACCTGAGCCTCATCCTCAGACTCATTGTCTTCCTTCTGCAGCAACCTCTTTGCGAGAAGATCCATCTTCTCGTTCAGCTCTCTCATTGCCTTTGACTCACTGGCAACTCTTGCTTGCTCAACTGGGCCTCTTTCTCTTTCTCCCCAAGATTGCTTTCGTGCCATATTCTTCAGTATTTCCCAGCATCTTGTATCAGTGTTATTTAAGAAAAATCCAGATATAGCCGAGTCCAAATTGCTTCTATCATGCTCGGAGAGAGCAAAGTAGAAGATCTTCACTTGGGTTTCCTTGTCCAGTCTATGGTGTGGACATCTCCTCAACATGACTTGGAATCGCTCCCAAGTCTCAGAATAAGTTTCACCCGCCTGTTGGGTGAAATTGTGGATCTTCCGGATCATATCATTGGTCTTCTCAGGAGGGAAGAACCTCTCGAAGAAAACCTCCAGCATGTGATCCCATGATTCAACAAACTCGTCGTCGAGGTTATGAAGCCACTCTCTTGCCACTCCAGCCAAGGAACTCGGGAATAACTTGAGGTAGAGCACATCCTGTGGAAATCGATCTATCTTCACCATATCACAGTTCTCCACGAACTGGCTGATGTGGGCCACTGGATCTTCATTTTTTAATCCGTGAAATGCGTTTGATTTAACCAGGTTAATCAATGCTGGATCGATCTTGTAGGTTGGAATGTTTAGCCCCTGTTTCTTTATAGGCCCCTTTGATGCCGAGGAAGAAGACGCCTTGATCTTCTCCCATATTGTCTGTGCTTCAGCCATTGCTTCTTCTTGTTCTTGCTCAGATTCAGAATTTATATCACTGTGGTGCTCCTGCTCGTAGTAGTCCTCGTCCTCTGGTCCCGCAGATGGAACCTCAGGTGTGCGATTCGCGTAGTCGGTACTACGCGTATGCACCATGCAAAGTACCTGAAATATGAAAATCGGGGTTCAGTACAATGCTTTGAACGAGTAAACACAATTATAGAGAAATATAGGAATTTTTAAAATTGTTTTAGAAGAAAAAAAAATGTGGCCTAGAGTGGCCGCTCTTAGCACTCAAAGTGCCAATAATTCGCCGTATCCCCGGCAACGGCGCCAAAAACTTGACGTAATTTTATTGTGCGCTTAAACGCAAGTATACGCGTCGAGTAATATAGGCCTTGTGAGGCCCGAGTCGAACTCAGGGATACGTGAATTATTGGGGACTTTTACTAACTAATTGCGATCAGCTAGACCGATTAACAAAGTAGGGTTTTGTTGTTCAAATTAAAAAGAAAATAAAAATCAAACAAAGAAAACAATCGATTAAAGGTTAATTTAATCAATTAAAAGGGATATCTTTAGGATTGTGGTTTCACCGCGGGTCAACATTGTATTAGGTTTCATATAATTCCTCACACTTCTCTCTCTATCCGGGTAGTGGCCTGAAATGAGAATTACCCACTGTCGTGGTGTAATTCACTACTTAGGTTTAGGTTGATTCCACCGTCGTAGTAATCATTCCCCTAAACTAAGCGCATTAAAAACGGTCTCTCAGTTCCCACCATTAATTTTACAACTCCTTTGTCAAGGGTTTTATTAATTAATGTAGAATTCGTCTCTTTTCAACCGTTAATCCTTCTGTCGAAGTGATTAAGGGTGTTAAATTATTATTATGGTGATCAAGCATAACAATAGAAATGGAGAAAACGAATCTATACCACGGATTTGAGAGAAAAATATGAATTATTGATATAAAAATGTCATACAATGCATTCTTGGGCTACTCCCGGTCCTAAAGATTGAGGGTTTTAGCCTCTCATGTTCATCTCACACGAATACATGGTAGAAATTGGGGAATTCATAAGAAAAACGGGAAATAAATGGGAAAACCCCTGAACGGAGAAGAACCGGTGGATCCTTGGCGTAGAACACGAGCTTCCCCGCCTGTCGGTGGCGGAAATCGTCTTCGGCAGCGTCCGAATCACCCGGGATGAGCTTCTGGCCTCCGTTCTCCTTTCTCTCCTTTCTCGGCACTCGTGCAATGCGATATGAGAGATCCTCCGTCTCGGCGGCCGTCATTAGGTATAAGTCCCTAATTAGGTCGTCAAATAACAACAGCCGTCCGATCGAGATCAAAACAGATCCAACGCATATCTGCCGGCGTCGATACCATCGACGCGAGTCGATGGTATCGACCCAGCGGATTAGCGGCAGCTTTCCTTTCTTTTAGTCTGAGCGCCTGTGGTGATCTCGATACCATCGACTTGGGTGTCGATGGTATCGACTCCTTTAGCGTCGGTTTTTGTCTTCTAGCGACGCTGTAGCTCTCCTTGTGTCGATGGCATCGACTGCATCCTCGCCAGCAACTTGAAGGGATCTCGATACCATCGACTTAGGTGTCGATGGTATCGACTCTGTATTGCTCTTCTCGGCTGACAACCTGTGGCTTGGTCGATGGTATCGACTTCCGTCGATGGTATCGACGGAAGCAGATACTTGTTTTTCCTGAAATTTCACAACAAGACCAAGTAAATCCACACAATTTATAATAAGATGATAAATGATGCTCAAAATAGTAAAACAAAGGGGATTTGATATAATATGATGGCAAAGACCAAATTAAGTGAATTATGCAATATTATCCATAAAAATGAGTAATTGGAGCACAAAACACATATGAAATAGGTCTATAAATGCGACTCAAAATCATCGCATCAGGTTACAACACCAAACCCTAATTACACCAAAACCCACCTTTTTGAAACTGATAGGTTTGAGTAACATTAGTTAGATATGAAAGACTCACCCTACCGTAAGTGCCAGTTATCACCGTTTTATAAACTCATGTGTGTGTATCATCTTCATTAAGCTATGTGTGGGTTACAATAATGCATTAGGTGACCCATATATTATCACTTCTTACAAACCATTAACCACATATCATACGCAGGAGAGTCGAACTATAGGCTACATAACTAGAGGGTATCACTTCAATCTATCCAGAAGGCATCTATAAAGTCATTAGACTTCTTTATACAACTTCAACACAAAGGTTGTCACCATGTATTCTAACAAAGCTTATCACCACCCTCATGTATATCTTCACATAGTTGTATCACTAACCTTACTCTGCAAGTTAAGATTATATGAAAAGGAAATATAGTTGACACTTGCCATAGGTCATAATCTTTCATTAAGATAAGCACATTGGTCATATTATTCCATAATTAAGGCTAACATATGGATACTCAACTATTAAACCCTACATACATTACTTCCCACATAGTTGGAGAGTTAAAGGCTAAGCTTCTTTAGTTAAGGATGGGTCGTTCATAGTAACATCATTCTATGGTGTACTAGTTTTAGGAGAAGCAATTAAGATTAGTCATACATCATCAAAAACAACACTCTTCTCTATCATGCATTACTCATGTGTGTGCATCATTGAGTACCAAGCATACCCTTCAACGCTCATCATATACTTTTGGGTTCACCTTATCCGCTTGTATCAGTTTGACCACATTATGGTGTGTTGAGTTAGCTCTTCCAAGGTATCGGTTTGGACCCTCTTGGGGTGTATCGGTTTAACCCACCTTGTGGTGTATCAATTGAACCTTCTTGAAAGTGTGATGATCGTCACCTATTAAAGGGGGTGTTAGGTAACCACACAAGGATGTATCAGCTTTCACCTATAGAGAGTGTGATAGGAACAACAACGCCCAATCTATGACTGGCAACAATAAGGTGTATCGGGTAATGTCAATGTGTATCAGTTGTTAGGGTTAGGGTTTGGCTAGGCGTCATGGTTCAAGATGTATCAGGCAAAACTACCCTAGAGGTGTGTCAGCCTCTACCCAAGTAGGGCGTCATGATTAGCCTTCAAAAAATGTCAGCTCCAAGAGGTGCATCCATAGCCATGACGGCTACCACCCCTCATGTAAATCGATTCAGTCGTGACACTTATTGTTTAGGTGTTTCTAGGTTTTGAAGGCTATCTATTCAAGATCTATCCACCATATCATTTTAGAAACCACAAGACTAGCTAACCTTCTCAACTTGTGATGACCTAAGTATCCCCAAGACATGCCGACCTAAGCCTTACCAAGTCACGATGACCTGTTCCATAGTGTGCTGGCTTGTTACACTTACAAGTCGTGAAGACCACACACACCACCATGTGTTGGCCTAGTCATCCTCAACCTTAGTAACTCATCTGCTCGTCCACCTATTATCATAGCAATAAGGTGCAAGACAAGGGCAACAACTAAGAAACTTCCTACTTCAAAATAAATCTCAAATCCCACCAAAAGAACTACTAACATGCAAGATATAAACGATCTAGGGATAGAGAACAACATAAACATATACAGAGTGATAATGACAAGAAAGGTTTAGATTTATATAACTCGCCTCAAGAAGGTCTTCATTAAGAGTCCATGATTCCATGATCAAGGCTCCAAAGCACACGTTCCTCAACTTGAACATGATTCATCAAGTGTCCCAACTCGATTTCAACATCACCTCAAGAAAGAATAAGATGCCATGGTTATGATAGATCAAGAAGAAAGGAAAGAAGGAGAGAGAACCACGTCCTAGTCAACCTTCATCCAAGGTATGATCCATGGCTGAGAGAGGAAGAAGAAGATGAAGATGAGCTCAAAGGAGTAGCCATTAATGAAACACAACTCACCAAGATGGAAGTTGAACAAGAAATCACGATGAGCAAGGAACTCGACCTCCCAAGCTCCATGAGCTTCCTATAGCTCCTAAATCTTCCAAGCTCGTCCACCAAGAGGAGGGTAAAAAGGATGGTAGAAAGGGTTTTCTTTTGTGAAGGAGGAGGGGTTTATATACTTGAGGGAAGAAAGAGAGATCAAAGGAGATGTGTCATCACCTTAGGAGATTAGGTGACACTTGTCTATGAGAAAGGGGCCACATGCAATAGCATGCAAGGCATGGTGATAAGATCTAGGTTAGATATCGTCCTCTAGGTCTTATACCAAGGTCATGTCTGATATACCAAAGCTCTACACCTTTCACAAACTGATATGGTAAAACCCAACACACTCACAAACCGATAGAGCTTACTCCACACTCTCATAAACTGATAGCCACAACCCCACATGCTTCACAAACCGATACAGTACAACCCTATAAACCCAAAAACTGATAGGGAACCATCCTAAACATCCACAAACTGATAGGTAGCCTCTCTAAGGTTCTCTAACCCAAGATAGCCCATCAAAGAGCAAGGCACATCTCACACACGTGCTCCATATGTCACCAAAGATGTCATCACACAACTAAGTACAAATAAGGTGCCCACCTATTCCTCTTTCCTCTAGATTATGTCAAGAGAGGGGAGTAACACTCTAGAGATGGTAAATTGCATGTTAACCGTTCACTTTTGGGTACATTTCAATTTACACCAAAACTATCACATAAAGCACAAGCATCATCCACACATGCTCAACTTGATACTTGAACTTTCCACAAGGCTCCCCATAGAATCATTCTCTCTATTATGATGCTAAAGCACTAAGGGAACACTCATTGTGTGACATATTGCAAGATAATCCCTCAGCTTGGGTAATTTGTACTTTGGTCCAAAATAAGCAAACATTGCTCAAACATCATTCAAACAGAACCAAACTTGAAACATAAGCATGTCACATGATAATAAAACACCTCGAATGATTATATTAAAGTTCTAAGAAATTTAATTTATCAAAACAATTAGGGTTATCCCAAAACCCAGGTCAGGGTCCTTACATAGGTCCTTCCATCTTGATATGCTACCATGCTTCAAGATGTCATACCATGTGAGATACTTGTCTTGCAATGAAAATCAGAAATCCTTGTAATAGATTACCACTTGAGGAAATTATTTATCTTTTAGGCATTACAAACATTGTCAATGTGGTGGTAGGGATTATCCTTAGGCGAATTTCTCTCAAAAGGTCCATTGTTGGATGATGGCAATGAATGCATGTTTGAGTTCAAAGTTGGACATAGTTATGTTTGAGCCACCACAAGCTATCTAGTCTTGTTTCCTCTTACTTAAATAAGGGAATGAAGATATGGACACACAACAAGAGGTTATTCTCCATCTATGCCAGTGATTATTCCTCCAACTTTGACCATAGTTCCTCTTCTTGATCAAAAGTGATTTGCACTAAGTATTCGAGAATTAATGAGTCAGATTAAGATGCTAACATGATATTTTTACACCCCTGAAAGTCACTAAGAAATCCTAGTTTTTACCAAAATAATAGCATGACAAATACCACTTCAAAGCTAAGGGGTCTTATCATAGTATAAATAAGTATCAAATTAAAGAGAAAATATATTTAAGAGAAAATTGGATTTTTAACTTGATTAAGGAAAAGTAATTAATAAGGATAGATGATTGGATTTAGTTGATTAACTAAATTAACAATGCAAGAAATGAATCAAACTATAAAAGAAATGATTTTTAGCAATGGAAAAGTCACCGAGCAACGTGTTTCATCACTACTTCCTACGTATCCACTCTCTCACATTGCATACTCTCTTGCAAGTTTATTAGATTTGGGTAAGGAAATTTTGTATCCTTTTTTAGTATGTAATTTACAAGGACATATTTCTCCATAGGCTTGAGGCCATGTTACCTACAGATCCTAAATTTGTCACATCAAAGAACCTATTCTATGATCTCATCCAGGGTTCAATAAAGATTAATTGATATTCTAATTCTATGTTTTAAGGTATCTATGTTTAGTATTGCAATATACACATACGATGGATAGCTAATATATATAACATGCATTACATAGTTAATAAAAAATCTAATAATTCAAGTAAGGTAGTAATTCATAATTTAAGATTATAGTATGGGAAGAAAGGCTAATCCTTGTGTCCCAACAAGAATTTTCTCTCTACTCATGTTAATTATACAAAAGATAAGAGAGAAGAGAAAGCTCATGGAGAATATATCATCATCAAGGAGAAGCTCAATAGTCTCATCACAACTCAGATATGATAACTATAGTCCCCAGTTTAGATCTATGTTGAAGCGTGTCTTCACGTTAAATTGACGTCTTTGTCTTTGGCCTTCGTTGATGATGGCTATGGTTTTGGATGGGAGAGAATATGTTGTGACTTATTGTATGCCCCTCAAGTACTTTTATATCAGCCCACAAAATATTAGATCCATCCAAAATAGTCAACCAATAGGAAGCAATCAGTAAATATTTTATTTTTGTATATTATCATATTAGTATTTCAACCAAACTTGAATTGCTCAATTTTTACATCATATATGGAATGTAAAGTTGTTTTAGTGTTGGATTATATTTCCTAGTCGACTGACTCATAGTGCGAGTCGGTCAACTAGATAAATATCAGACTTACTGGGATCTCTATCAAACTTCTCAATCGGTCAAATAAAATATGCATTGACTGACTTTCCTGTGTCAGTATATATATATATATATATATATATATATATATATATATGTATATATATATACTCATTTTACACATAATTTAATTGTGCATACAATGCCTTTTAAATCAACCAATTTCGTGTTTGCATGCAAAACTTATGGACATTTGAGTGATCAACTATACTTTAACGATCCCACTCAATTATCAGAGTTGGAGAATTAGGATATGCAATCCTAGGTCATTTTTCTACAACTTCCATGGAGGTATAATTATCTTTTTACTTGAACCAACCATACAAATTAAACATAAAAATACATTATATACTAAACAAACTGCATTAACTACTAAAATCTAAAAACAAGTGAAATATTGAGTAGAATGCAAGCAAAATATGCAGAACTAAATTTAAAATGTAACTAAAAATATGATAGACATTTATCAGACACCAAATGCATAATCGAGACCTCTAAGTAATTATGCAAATATGTTTATTTAGTTAGTATCAAGTATATTACTAGATATGAAAGCAATAATGAAGTCTAAGTAGTCATTTTACAAATGATGATTGCCTTGTCCTCGACATTGACACCAAAAGTTAATCACCTTCAAAACTTGAGTGAAAATAAGAATATAATGGAGTTGTTACTTAAGGATCGAGCTTTATTTTTATACCTTTAACCCTTGTGAGACCCGCAACCAAATACGGGGTCAAAAGTAGTAAACGGGGTCGAACACATGGACAAAGAGTGAAAAGTTATTCAGACCTTAGATCTTAGCTTGGCTAAGTCAGATCAAGGTGTAAAATAGGTGTTTCTTTTGAAACAAAGTAACAAATTAAATCAAGAGTAAGCAAAAAAATCTAAGTTAACAAACAAAACAAGTAGTATATCTTTTAGGTAGATTTATTATTAGATGGAACTTTAGGTTGGTTTCACCAACTAGGTACACTCAATAATAGGTAAACACTAATACCCATTGTATACCCATTGCATATTTGATCATGATTCCCATTACTCAAACTTTAGACTTGAATCTCAGTAGTAGAATTATGATTATTGTGTTCTTATGACTTATGGGGGCTTCAAGATTGAGGCATCGCAATAACAAAGTTGATTCTTTTGTATTTTCAGTTGCGCTACAAAACTTTAGTAGAGATATAATTGTATACTTGATATAGTACAGAACAACATACATAGATAAACCTCAACAACATGTATCAAGTTGAAAGAAAGTACATTGTTTGCAATTGATCATGTGTTCTTTTTTTGACATTGAAATTATTATTAAAAGGTGATTGGAACTTGAAAGAAAAATAGGGAATTCAATGCAAAGTTCAATATTCAGATAAGAGGCACAAAAATATGAGAAATACTAAAATTTAGAATAAAATATATGAATTAAATGGATCTTTTTCATTACATTTGTTGGTTTTGAAGATGTAACTTTATATGGGGACATATTGTAATGATCCTTCCCTTACTTAGTAGATAATTGAGGGTTGTAAGACTCTTAGCTCAATTTTTAGATGTTTAATGTGGATTTGATATCTAATCTAGATGTACAAATATTCATTCAAATACATAGTCAAAAATATATAAGATCTTATTAGAAATCCTAATGTAATACACTTTTAGCTTGTCAATGCTCAAAGCACTCATTTTGATACCATATTAGTCAAAAACTTGATGAGAAATTCAATGAAAGAACTAGCAGCAAGATATATGATTTTTATTATTTTATTGGTAATTTAGATTATTCTAAAAATTTGAGGTATAGTATATAAATTTCATGTGATGACATATTAAAATTTTCAACATATTTAGTTGAGTGACCTATTTATTAGCTGGTTTTATCAGTAAATATTCAACCGGTCATTCTGAAGTTTCACCCCCTTATTTTGCACATAAAGGATGAATGTCATTTAGATTTATTATCTTTCTACCTAGATGATGGAACTCTCATTGGTGACACTACTAAAGTGTCAAAGGCCCTATCTCTTCTGCAATCTTTGGGCCCAAATTTTGGCCTTCATCTCAACATAACCAAGATAGAATTATTTTAGCCTTCTAATGACCCAATAAGAGCCCCAAGTTGTGGGTTTTCTATCCTGACATATCCATACCTATGCGGGTGTCAATCTTTGTGGGGTGGTCCAGTTTTTTTCGACTCAAGCTTTGCTTTGGACCTTTTGAAAAAGTGTGTGGTCAAATCTTTATATATGATGGATCTCCTTGCCTCGCTCAATGACCTACAAAGTGAACTTCTTCTACTCAGGTCATGTGTTGGTATGCCAAAGTTGATGTTCTCTCTTTGAACAACACCACTTGGATTCTATTACTACAACCTTGGAAGAGTTTGACGATGGACTCCATCATTGCTTGTCACACATTGTTGTTGGTGAAGGTTAAGGTTTTGGTGATTTCCAATGGATTCTTGCCATATCACCCATGCATTTTGGTGGGTTGGGTATTGCCACTACCCATGATGTGGGTGTTGAATTGAGAGTATACATTGTCCATATTTTGATAATGACTTAACCATTCCATTCATATGTATCTAATATGTTTGCTTAAGATTGATTTCAGGCATTAGGTACATGAAAAGGATCAATTTACACAAGCCCTAGCTTGTCCAAGTTCAATTCAAAAGCAATGCAAATGCACTTTTGTGGAAAACACTCCAAACCACCTTAGAATATTTTTGTAATCATTTATATTGATGACATGATTTGTAAGATGAGAAAAAACCAGGGACACTTAATTCCATCATTTGATCACTTAAAAATCATTTAGGAAAATTTGTCACAAAACTTTAATCGGTCAAGTTTGGATCTCGACCGATCTGTGATGGATTTTTGGAAATGGTTGCATTGGTCGAGTTGTACAATATCGGAACTCAACCAAGCGACTTACGATCAAAGTTTATTTTAGCTGGTCGGTCAAGATACCCCATAAAAAACTCGACTCACAGTTTGAAAATTGGCTTTGTTGGTTAGTGGATCAGTCGAGTTATCTTTATTGAAACTCGACCAAATGTATTGTATGAAAAATGCAGAAAAAGTGATTCCAATCATTGGAGAGTTGTTAAAAACAAAAATAGATATGTTTCTAGTTGTAAAATGGCTATTTTTCATCTTAAATGATTGCACACTCAAAGGAACACCCCTAGCTATAAACATGACCTCTTGGAGTTCATTACAAGGTTGCTCATTCATTCTATCCTTGGTATTTACTATAGTTGAGTGTGCTACAACCCTTTGAGTCCCTTTATCTCTCTCATTTAAAAACATTTCGTGATTATGAGTGAGTTAGGTATGTTGTAAGAGAGCTACCTCAATGTTACCTTGTAAAGCTCTCCATCTTCCCAATATCCTTTCTCAAAGAGCAAAGGATAAAGTGATCTTCTCTGATTGAAGGAGGAGTTGTTGTTCTTCTTCAAGACTAAAGAAGGTATGAGGATCTTCTCCAAGTGAAGGAGAAGGATAACGCAAAAGATCCAAGAAGAGTGGGTAATCCCTATGAGGCCAAAGACTTGATGCAAGTGTGGGTAAGTCCTTGTTGAAGGCTGAAGACATATTCATCAAGTGGGTAAGTCTTTGTGTAGGTGAAAGACTCTTGTCTTGAATAGGTAATGTCTTGGATGTACATGTCTTATTGTATCTCTTATAATGGAATATAAGTATACATGGGTTGCAAAGTCCTATAGGTTGACCTCTCTAGGTAGTGGATTGACAGTCTCCTAGTTTGGAGATTGGAACCACTCTAAACACCTTGTCCAAGTGTTTGTTTTCAATCGCTCTCATCCTTACTATGCTTGTTTACATAGGACTTCAAATTAAGTTTTAGAATTTGGTTTCAGTTGATATAATTTGAAGGTCTAACTTTTCTTGTGAGAATTTTGAAGCTCTATTCACCCATCCTCTAGAGCCCTATCTCTAGATCCAACAAGTGGTATCAAAGCAAGGATCTTCTCCAACAAATATCCTATGAGATGAGAAGATGGGTGAGAACCTACTTGGTTCCCTCAACCTAGAAGGAGGCTTCTCCATGCACCCCTAGTCTTTGACGGTACCAACTTCCTCTATTGGAAGTGGGGGATGTAGTTCTACATTCGAGGGATGAACTTTGATATGTGGAAAGTGACGATTACACCCTACAAGGAGCCAACCGAAGCTATATAAAATTGAGATGAAGCAACTCTAACGAATGCACAACACAATTTCAAAGCAATTAGCATTCTCTATGCATCCCTCACTCCATCTAAGTTCAAATGCATCTCCTCATGGGATACAACCTATGACATATGGGACAAGTTGTGTAACACTTATGAAGGCACAAAGCAAGTGAAGGAGGCAAATATCTATATGTTGAACAAACTCCTTGAGAACTTCAAGATGGGAAAGAAATAAGGAATTGTCAAGATGTACTCAAGGCTCAACATCATCATCAATGGCCTAGCTACTTTGGACATACTTTGTATAGAGGAGAAATCAACTCGAAGATCTTGAGGTCTCTTCCAAATAGATGGGAGTCAAAGGTGACCTCCATTGAAGAATTAAGAAGTTTTGGTGATCTTTCAACTGAGGAGCTTATTGGAAATCTACAAGCTCATCAGCCAAGACTTGACAAGAAAGAAGTGGAAGCAAAGAAAGAAGAAAAATAATCAAGGAAGATCAAAGATAGTGCCTTCAAAGCTCAAGTGGAGGCTCTTATCCTTCAACAACAACTTGTTTGCCGGACCTCTCCCTCCTCCTCAAGTGAAGATGATGTCCCTAGTGAGCATGAAGCCAACTTCTCCAAGGGAAAGCACTTCAGAGGAAAGCAATCTTCTTCATCTACTCCAAGGTGCTACAAGTGTGGTAAAAAGGACATTACAAGAGTGAGTGTCCTAAGGCTAGAAAGTCACACCACAAGAGCAGCTCCAAGAAGGAGGAAGATTACAAAAAAGATAGAAAATACAATAGGAAGGACAAGAAGGAGAGGAGGCACAAATACACAACTCATGTAGCTTGGGAAGGATCATCCTCTAGTGGCTCAAGCCCTAATGAAGATGGAGAGTGACACCTTGCACTCATGGCCTCTACAAGTGAAGATATTGGTGAGGTAAGTGAGGTAAGTTTGCATGAGTTAGCTAAAGAAACTCTTATTGACATGCTTGTTACTACTTGTTCTTCTTGTTCTGAATGTAACTCTAAAAGAAGAGGTTGGGTAAAAACATTGATGACTTGTATGCTAAACTTGATATTCTTGAGCAAAATGAGAAAATTCATCTTGAGAACATTAATTACTTGCAAGGCCAATTTCTTAATCTTGAGCTCCAATACAATGGAGTGGAAGTAGAGAATGGTGTCTATCATAAGAATATTGCATCTCTTACAGAATGCAACCAAAAGTGCCTTAATGAGCTTGAGTTACTTAAAACTAAAAATGTTGAGCTTAAGCTTATTAGTGATGATAGTAGAGATGAGAGGGATGTTTATCTGAAAGAAATTAAATTACTTAAATCTTTAAATTCTAGGTTACTTGGTCAAGTTGATGATTTATCTTCTAGACCTATTTTTCTTAGTAATGATGTTTCTTCCATTACTCTTGAAAAAGATTCTTATTTGACTAAATCCCTCTATTTAGAGGCCAACCTTGTTCATGCTAGATATGATCTTGCTAGCTTGTATTCTACTGTTATATATCTTATTGATGACAATCATAGACTTAGAGCCTCTCTATAGAAATTCCTCAAAGGGAAAAACTCACTAAATGAAATCCTTGACCATTCTACCAAAAAAAGTGGTACTAGTGGTTTGGGATTTGTAGGGGGAGCTCCTAAGGGAAATAGTAAGGCCAAAGGTAAGAAAAAGAGTAAGGAAACTCCTCGTTTCATTGGAGAGTCTTCTGGATCTAAGAACCCTATGATTTTCTCTCATTGTAAAAGTGACGATCATTACTCTACTTATTGTCCTTATGAGCTTAAGGGGACCAACCCAAAGATGAAATGGGTCCCCAAGCTAACACCAGATCCCAAAGTTTGAGTTGGGAACAAGCACTCTCCTTTCTGGTAGGAAAAAGGAAAATGGATTGTTGATAGCGGCTGCACAAAGCACATGATAGGTGATATAAGCCATTTTAACAATTTCACAAAGAAGGAGGTCTGGTCACTTTCGGGGACAACAAGAAAAGTAAGGTAAAAGGTGAGGGTGATGTAGGTGAATCCTTGTGTATCAAGAATGTTATCTTTATGGATGGCCTACATCACAATTTAGTAAGTTTTAGTCAATTATGTGATAATGGCTCCCTTGTGCTATTTACTTCTTTTGAATACTTACTCCCAGATTCCCTCACTTACTATAAAGACCCTGACCAATGTTTTGGAGTAACCCTATTTTCTTTGTCTTAATATTGTTCTTAGAACCTTGCTCTAATATTTTGAGATGTGGTTAGAGATTTTGGAGAGTTTAAGTTTCCAATTTGAGCTAGTTTGGATGATGTTTGTGCTTTCTGTGCTAATTTTGGTGCAAATTGCAATTTACCCAATATAGAGGATTGATGTTACAATTTTCCAACTATAGAGTGTTCCTTCTCTCTCTTGGCTTCATGATAGAGTGTGTGGTGCTTTGGGGCACTTTGTTTGACCCTTGGATGGGTGGTGTCACCCTTAGTGGTGATTAGGGTTTTCTAGGGTTGGTGTGCTTTGACCTTGTGACCTTTGTTGATTTGTCTCGACCTAGGTTGTGACCTAGGGTTTGTTGGGGGGTGTCATAGTTAGGAGACTTCTCCTTGGTGTTGTGGTCATAACCTAGGGTTTCTTGAGGGGGAGTTGTGGTCGAGACACTTCCCCTTAGTGTGGTGGTCACGACCAAGGTCGCCTTGGGTCGAGACAAAGGCTTGGAGAGGTGTGTTTTGACCTTGGTTGCTTGTGGTGGTCTTGGTGTCATGACCTAGTAGTGTTGTTAGGGTGTGCTGTGACCATGGATCCCTTCGTGTGTCGCGGTCATGATGTAGAGGGTGAAATTGCTAAGGTGGTTGAGACACTACCTAGAGTGTATCACCATGTCTTGCATATCATATTTAAGGGGTTGCATGTGGGTGCATGTTGGTCTTTTGCGAGGACAAGTGTACCTTGGTTTCTTTAGTGTATTGACACCTCATCCTTTTCTCTCTCTCATCCTTCATCTATATAACCCCTTATCTCTTCTCTTTTGCAACCCTTTTTGCCATCTATCTTCTTCATCCTTCCTTACTTGTTCTTGGAGCTTGGTGGAGCAAGGCGGTTTGTCCTTGGAGCTTGGGGGATCTATATCCTCTTGCATGCGGTAGTGGTGGTGATCCAAGCACATCTTCCATCCTTGGTTAGTGTCTGTCTTCTAAGTTGAAGTTTCTTTTTATCTCCTACCTTCATCTTCTTCTCTTTTCTCAGCCCTAGACCATGCTTATTCCATGGTGGTCGTTTGGGAGAGAAACCCCTCATCACAAGGGTCATAGACCATGTTTTGACAAGGTAGACCCATGTGTGAAGAGGATTTCTCCTCTCTTTCTCCTTTTCTCTTTTGGTTTGCCCAAGAGCTTATTTGCTTCTTTCCTTGAATTATCTTTGACCTTGGTATCTTCTCCTTCTTGAGGTGCTCTTGTGGCTGAGTGTGGAGCTTTGGTGAAGCCTCTTCAACCCTTGGATCACATGCTTGGAGATCTTGATCTTAGAGTTTGGAGCTCTTGGTGGTGATCATCTTAAGGTGGGTTATATAAATCTTTTCTCTTTCTATTAATTGCACCCTCATATACATGCAATTTACTGTTTTTCTCTTTAAAACACTCCCCTAACATGATATTATATCATGATAATCTCTAGAACTTGTTTGGTAGTGGTTATCTTGCTTGGTTTCGAGGAAATATGAAACCCTGATTTCAAATACCCAATTTTGATGATTGTGGTGTTATGATGATATTCCTCTATCCTTTCAAACTTAGTTTTTCTCACATGCATGGTGTTTGTGTACCTAGATATTAAGGGAAGATTAGGTATTGTTTTTGGGTACCTTATTCATGGTTTCTTGTCTCTTAGATGAGATCCTTCCATGTGGTATCATGATGTATGACCTAGGGTTTGCGGTGACCGTTTTTCATGAGTTTTTTCCTTCATGTTGATCATGGTTTTCCCTTAGTCTTGTTTCTATTTTGAGATCTTTACATCATCCCTTGGGGTGGTCGAGACACCTACCCCATGTTGGTCACGACCATAGTTCATCTTGGGCAAGATGCTTCCCTTTTGATGTGTTGTACCTAGTGTTGATGGAGGTCATGACACTTGAGGATCGATGGTCATGTTGACCCCTATTTTGGTGAGGTTGTTGCCCTAGTTTTGGAACTTGACCTTGCCTTGGTTTTGGTCATGACACACCCTTGAGAGAGGTCGCGGCATATGGTCTTGTGTCACGACATGATGACATGGCTTGAGAACGCGACAAGTGCTATGTATTTGGTGATGGAACCCTAACCCTAGGTGTCATAGTTGAGACACTCTAGGTGTCACATTCGAGACACTCAAGGTGTTGCATTCAAGACACTCTAGGTTTCATGGTCGAGACAATCTATGTGTCGTGATTGTAACATGGACTAAGTGGTGAGGTCGTGACCTAGTTATGTAGAGTGGTCGAGACATGATGATGGTAGGTGGTTGATATGTATGCTAGGGCACATGATGATATCCTTGTATGAGTAATGCATAAGTCAAATGACGTGCTGTTTGGATAACATCTAATCTACCCTAAACATGTTCTTTAACCCTAAGGATTCTCCAAGATAATAGGAAATGGTGAACCTTGGATTGGTGGTTGAATTTAGCTTCCAAACCCTAATCTACTATGGAGGGAAAACCCTAATCCCAATGATGAGTAATGTGGCATGTTTGCTTCTCTTTCTTGGAACGACTAGTATGTTATGATATTATCTCTCGTCTTTGAACCCCTAACCTTGTAGGTTGAATGCATGTAATTTCTTGGGTATGTTATGGTAATGATTATGAATAGTATAGGCACAAGGAGAAAGTGATGTCACACATGGATCTAGATGTTTCCTCTTTCTTTTTTATCAATTTCTAACAATGTAGGTGATGTGAACTTGGATATTATAGCTAGTGCATGCTATGGTGAGTATGATGTGACACTAGTTGAATGAGCTATTATGAGGCATGTTGAAATACTTATAATATAGGAGTGATGTAAATGGGTCATATGACCTTGTGATGGCCTGATGCTTATTGTGAAGTGGTACCCTCTAGTGCTATGATTAAGGGATTGATATCCCATAGTGACGTGACATTGGTGATAGCCTTGATAGGCTGTGTAATAGTGGTGATGGTATTGTGAGTGGCAATGATGCATGTATTATGTGTTGATAGTGTGACAAGATCACACCCTATCTGTTTACATCTATTGAAAGTGTTCTATGCCCTTATCTTGTAGAGTTTGTTTTGGTTTTGTATGTTGTAATTTGATTGATGCTAAAAGTCACTCAATTATCGAGCTAATCAAGTAGAACCTTAATCACATAGGTGCCCTGTGCCATAGATCCTTTCCAGTATCAGCCTTAATTGTTGGATAGGTGAAACAAGATTTTCTCAGAGCGCATATTTTTGAATATGCGGGGTACAAGTAGAGTATCCCCTTACATCCTTAATTTCAGGTTATGTGAGACAGCCATGCGTGAGCTGATTTTGTTGTGATATGGATGGCCATGCATGAGCCACTCCTTCTTGTTAGAATGGCCATGTGTGAGCCTATTCTTCTAGCTGTTACATGTACCAAGGTGGTCTAGGTTTTGATATATGTGAACGATCATGCTTGAGATAATCCTTCTATTGACTATGAGCCACTTATGCAGTTCCCTGACATGTCTCTGCAGTGTTACCCTCGTACTGACCGGGAGGTGGAGAGGTCATGGATTTCGGCTCTTACATTGACCTTGTATGGCACCAATTTCGACTTAGTAGTGGTCAGTTGGATTTGAGTGGTACGACTCAAATCATCGGGGCATAATAATACATGTAACTAGCTGTGTAGTGTACATGCTTAGGATTAAATATGAAAATATTGGATGAGGCCTTGCTTGCTTTTGTATAATATAGTTGGCAGTGGACATACATGTTCTTCATATTCCTTTATTGATGATTAGATGTTCTACAATCCAATTGCAATTTCTTATGATGATTAGGAATGATTATCTGCTCTGTTATAGCTACCTAATATGCTTAGATGATAATAATTTCCCTACTTACATTAGTAATTGAATCTACTTATTGTATATGTAGCTTTACTCCGGTTCTTTATATATCTTTATATGTGATTTAATAGCATTGGCAGAGAGTTATATCTCTCACTGGGACATTTGGTCTCACCCTGTGGATTTCCATATATTTTAGGTATCCATGCATGAGGTGGTGGTGATTGTGCAGATAAGGAGGAGCAGCAACAAGATCATTAGTAGATAAGGTTGATGTGTTTCTTGTTGGTCTTTTGGTGTTAGAGTCCTAGAGTAGTCATTGTACACTCGAGTCTTGGGAATAGTTCGATGTGTTTTGTGGTTGTGATATCGAAATGAGTTTTTTTGGCATATGTGCCCTTTAGTTGTATATAGTTGGCAGATGTACATGTATATGTAAGTGAAACATATATCATGTGTGATAGGTATGTCTATGGAACATGTTGTAAAGATGACATTTTATGAGATGTATGATAAAGATGGTAGGTTATGGATCTTTATGTAACAAGTTTCTGATGTTGTTTCCTTGTGCAATTGGTTTTAATTTTTAGTGTCTTTCAGTAATCCAGTGGTTTAGTATTATTTCGGCGTTCATTTTTGAGAAATCTTGTGGTTTGTGGTGACGGGTGTCACACTTACCAGGTCATATATAAGGGACCTAGGAATGATACTATTTATGTAATTGTTCTTGACTCTATTAACCCTATTATTGGTCAATGCCTTGTAATCAATTCAGATGATATTTCCCTTTGACATCATTAGCTAGGTCATGTAAATATGCATCAATTGAAGAAGTTGAGAAAAAAGGACTTGGTCAAGGGACTTGCCAAATTAGATTTTGAAAAGGATGAGGAATGCCAACCTTGTACCCTAGGAAAGAAAACTAAGTCCTCTATCAAATCAAAAGGAGTTCTTAGTACCAAGAGAGCTCTTGAACTTCTCCACATTGATCTATTTGAACCTATGAGAGCTCAATCGCTTCATCGTTCCAAGTATTGTCTTGTTATTGTCGATGATTTTTCTCGATTTACTTGGACCTTATTTCTCATTTCTAAGAGTGATACTCTTGATGTTTTCTCTAGCTTTTGCAAACGAGTTGAAAACAATGCCTCTTGTCAGATTGTTTCCATCCATAGTGATCATGGGGGAGAATTTGAAAATGATCTTTTTGAACGCTTTTTTGAAGAATCAGGCTATGCAAATGACTTCTCTTCACCTCAAACACCTCAACAAAATTTGGTTGTAGAGAGGAAGAACATGTCACTATTGGAAATGGCTAGGACCATGCTTTTAGAGTATGACACTCTAAAGAAGTTTTGGGCCGAAGTCGTTAGTACCTCATGTTTTGTGCAAAATCGGGTTTTCACACATCCTCCTTTGAAGAAAACCCCCTATGAGCTATGGTGTGGTAGGAAGCCTTCAAGTATTTTCAAATTTTTTTGTTTCCTTGTTTTGTTTTGAACATGAAAGATTCTCTTAACAAGTTTGAATCCAAAATCATATCAGACTTTCTTTCTTGGATATAACACTACTAGCAAGGCTTATAGAGTGTATAATGTTGATCTATCTAAAGTAGAAGAATATATTAATGTCAAATTTATTGAGACTAATCCTTATGTTTCTAAGGATATTTCTAATGATGATGTTGCAGAAGAAGTAATTCCTATCATGAAAGAACTCAACATCACCCAAAAGGGGAAAGAGGTGGCCACTCAAGAAGAAGAGATATATGAAGAAAAGAAGGATCCAACTCCATGATTTGCAAAGAAACATCCTAAAGAGATAATCATAGGTGACCCTTTTTAACGTGTGAAGACGTGGTCTGCCTACAATAAAGAACAAGCCAAAATCACCTTCATATCAAAACTCGAGCCAAAGAATGTCAAAGAAGCTCTTGGGGATGATGAGTGGATCCTATCCATATAGGAAGAACTGGAGCAATTCGAGAAGAACAAAGCATGGACTCTAGTGCCAAGACCATGTGATAGAAAGATCATTGGAACCAAGTGTGTCTACCGCAACAAGCTAGATGAAAGCAGAAAGGTGGTAAGAAACAAAGCAAGGTTAGTGGCTCAAGGCTACAATCAGTAGGAAGGTATAGATTTTGATGAAGCATATGCACATGTAGCTAGACTAGAGTCCATTCGTATGTTGCATGCTTTTGCTAGTTACAAGAATTTCCTTCTATATCAAATGGATGTTAAAAGTGTATTTTTGAATGGTACGATTGAGGAGGAAGTGTATGTTGCACAACCTCCGGGATTTGAACATGATAGTTTACCTAACCATATTTATCTATTACAAAAATCTCCCTATGGTCTCAAACAAGAACCTTGAGCTTGGTATGTGAAATTAAAGAACTTTTTGTTAGATCATGGGTATATCATGGGCAAAGTAGATCTACCTTGTTCCTCAAATACACTTCTAACAATTTTCTTATCATTCAAATCTATGTTGATGATATCTTTTTTGCCAGAACTAATCTTGATCTATGGTATCCCAAGTCAAGGTACTTTACTCTTACAGCTTATAGTGATGTTGTTTATACATGATGTTTGATTGATAGAAAGTGCACAAGTGGCACTTGCTTCCTCCTAGGACAATGCTTGGTGTCTTGGTTTTCCAAGAAACAGAGCACAGTGGCTTTATCAACTACCGAGGCTGAATACATTACAGACAGGAGTTGTTGTGCCCAAGTTCTATGGATGAAGCAAATGCTCCAAGACATTAACATTTATTTTTATGCTTCTCCTATCTATTGTGATAATACTAGTGCAAGAAATTTATCTAACAATCCTATATTGTATAGTAGATCCAAGCATATAGAGGTTCATCATCATTTTCTTCATGATCACATTGCCAAAAAAGATATTTATATCACACATGTGGCCACAGAAAATCAGTTGGCATACATTTTTACTAAACCTATAACTAGAGAGAAATTTAATTTCATTAGATCTAAACTGTTCATAACTACTTTAGATGAATCTGATATGCCTTCTAGTTAGTTTCTATCTATCCTATATGCTTTGCTCATGTCTTGATCACCCTTTCTTTCTAAAGTGCTAAAATTTCATGTTCTTTTGCCTTTTTGCTTATTTTGGGTATTTTTCGCAAACACTTGATTTATCTCTAAATAGTACCTAATGATGAGTGATAAGTGCTTAAGTATGTCTAAAATGAAAAATGGACTAGAAAATAAATTTAATTAGCACTCAAATGGCTAGAAAATAAGATTTCTAAAGTTGGGACAAAACTTCTCTCAGTCGAGTTACCAACTTGACCTATTGGTGTCTGAGAGATTTTGTAAAAATCCATTCGGTTGAGGTTCCATCTCACAAAACTTGACCAATTGCTGGGCTGGAACAAAACTTAAGTAGGGTTTGACCGACTATTCTCCCTCTCAACTAGAGAAAAGTCATCTGATTCCTCCTCTAACTCTCTTAAGCTCTCAATCCTAGCCTCAACCTTCCCTCTCCTAGCCCTAGATAGCCCTCGTTTGACCTTCCTAGCTCCTTTTTCTATCAACCCTAGGTGGTGAGACGACCTTGGGTGGGGACCTTCTCCAGTTTCGGCTCTGATTCTTCTTCATCTTGCCTCAATGGATTCAAAAAGGAGAAAGAGAGTCGCCCCTACTAGAGTTCCTTCATCCTCTTACAACTCTTACCTCATTCCCTATGACAATTCCTTTTTTGTCTCAACCGAAGCTCTAAATCAGTACAAGGTGCTCCTTCCTAGGAACCCCTTTCCCTTCCATGCTTTTTTTGAGCCTATACCCACTAAGCAAAAAGTCATAGATGAGGTAGCCGAGTTGCTTTATGATCATCACCTGGCTATCGTGAGTGTTGAATGGTGGTGCTTCAATAATTCCATGACAAGCACTAAGGTAGTTTATGAATTCTATGCCAATCTGTCATGGAATTATGACACTCTTGTACCCCCACCTAATACTCAAGTGATTATCACTTCCATGATTGCCGGTAAGAAGTTTAAAATCTCATAAGAGTACCTTGAATATTTTTTCAATGGTACAGAGGTAATTGAAACATGGAGGAAAGACTATCCTAAGTATTTTAACCTCCTTGACCCTGAGACCTTCTACAAGCAATATGATATCATTCTTCCTGACATACATAAGTTCTTGAATAAGCCTTAGTTTCCCTATAGGAAGAAATCCACCCTATATTCCTCTGCTTTGGACCTTAAAACATGTATTCTCATTCTGGTAGTCAACTGCAATATTCATCCCAAAAAGAATCAAACTGAAATTGCAAATACTACCACAATGATTATGTTTTACCTATTGAAAACATCGGAGTCAAGTGGTCTAGATACATTCTTCACCATATGACCTGCTTTGACTCTGGGAAGAATACCCGTGGCACCCACCCTCCCTACCCAGATTTGATCTGTGGTCTCTTTACCTTTGCGACTGAGAAGTCTCTTTTTCATGATCTTCATTACAAACCTTCTAGAAAAGGAGTATGTATCAGTGAGACCACTCTCAAGAAAACATTTTTGCCTACATCTTCTTCCACCACACTTGGAGCCTATACCTCCTCCCAGGAACCTCCACCTCCACCACCATCCTGACCTGCATGTGCCTCATTCAATGTATCCAATGAATCCCTCAAGAGTTACATGGTGCATCAGCAGGCATACAACCTACTGGTTCAAGAGCATCTACATCAAGATCTCTATTTTATCATGTATTCAATGAACCTATCTTGTGCCCATCCTTATCCTCCCTACTAGCCCTACCCAGGTGGTGATTATGCATCCTATGCATATAATCACTTCTACCCAGCCCCTCCACCTGTTGCTTCCACTATTACACCTTGTGTTGTTGGTAGATCTACCCTTGGTGTGCTATCTCTCCCTACTAGTCCCAGAGCTACCTTTCTTGTAGGACTTGGCACTTCTACTTCCACTTTCCCTCAAGTCTAGGAGTTGCATGACCTTGGTATGTCTTAGGCTAAGCATAATGCCATGTGACTCGATCGCGGTTTCGATCCTTCTACCAATGAGGAGATGCCCAACCAGGTTGATGAGGAAGCTACTGCTGACAACCATGCATCTGAGGATGATAATGAGGATGGTTCTTATGATGATGGCTTTGTTGGTGCTTCATTGACGAAGATGAAGCTGCCGCATTTGTTGCACCTTCATATGGAGATGAGGACTATGAGCCTGAAGCTTCTAATGATGATGTTGATGATGAACCTTTGTAATTAGATAGCTTATAAGATTAGATGTTTTAGTTTTTAGTCTTTAGATGATGATCATATATATCTTTCTAAATTATTTTGTACTTTAGACATCTGGTCACATTATCTGAATTGTACCATTTTATGTCATTGTGTTGTTTTTCATTATTTTGGCTTGTAGTTGCTTTGAGAACATGCTCATGTGTTGTAATCATAATCTTCTATATCATAACTCTATGTATGTTTCATCATGTGAGTTATTGGTATGCTTTCCTTATTTTGATTATGACACTAGTTGCTTGTTTCTCTTTCGTCTCTGTTTGATGTTTAGCATGTGGTTGCATGTTTTATCTTGTGGTTGGATGTTTTTGTTTGTGCTTGGAGAAGACCCATTTTTGTACTCTTCTACCTCCCTTACTTTTTGATAATGCCAAAAGGGAGAGAGAAATTTGATGTTTTGAAGCTCAACCATACTATTTTTATTGCCTATGTGATCAATTTCTTGTCTAAATATATGGTCTATCACATGACTGGCTAAAGGAACATGTAGTATAGATTTCTGTAGAAAGACTAACTATGCATGTAAGAGTGAGCATAGATTAAGGGGAAGCAATTCACATTGTAAAAATTATGAATCCTTCTGTAATTCACAAGGCTAAGTTACAACTTTACATATCCTTTTCAATATGTTGAGGAATGGTTTGTCATTGTCAAAAAGAGGGAGAATGTTGACTTGAGAGTTGTACAATGTCCATATTTTGATAATGACTTAACCATTCCATTCATATGTATCTAATATGTTTGTTTAAGTTTTATTTCAGGCATTAGGTACATGAAAAGGATCCATTTACACAAGCCCTAGCTTGTCCAAGTTCAAGTCAAAAGTAATGCAAATGCACTTTTGTGGAAAACACTCCAAACCACCTTAGAATATTTTGTAATCATTTGTATTGGTGATATGACTTGTAACTAAGATGGAAAAAAATTAGGGACACTTAATTCCATTGTTTGATCACTTAAAAATCGTTTTGGAAAATTTGTCACAACACTTTAATCGGTCGAGTTTGGATCTCGACCAATATGTGATGGATTTTTGGAAATGGTTGCATCGATCGAGTTGTACACTCACAGAACTCGACCAACTGACTTACTGACCAAAGTTGATTTTAGGTGGTCGGTTGAGTTACCCCAGGAAAAAGTTGACCGACAGTTTGAAAATCAGATTTGTTAGTTAGTGGATTGGTTGAGTTACCTTTATTGAAACTCAACCGAATGTAGTGTATGAAAAATGTAGAAAAATTGATTCCAATAGTTGGAGAGTTGTTAGAAACAAAAATAGATTCATTACAAGTTGTAAAATAACTATTTTTTGTTCTTAAGTGATCACACACTCAAAGGAACACACCCATCTATAAATAGGACCTCTTGGAGTTCATTCTAAGGTTGCTCATTCATGATATCCTTGGTCCTTGCTATAGTTGAGTGTGCTGCAACCCTTTGAGCCCCTTTATCTCTCTCATTTACAAAGCATTTCATGATTATGAGTGAGTTAGGCATGTTGTAGGAGATCTACCTCAATGTTACCTTGTAAAGCTCTCCATCTTTCCATCTTCCCGATCCCCTTTCTCAAAGAACAAAGGCTAAAGTGATCTTCTCTGAGTGAAGGAGGAGTTGATGTTCTTCTTCAAGGTTGAAGAAGGTGTGAAGATCTTCTCCAAGTGATGGAGAAGTACAAGGTGGAAGATCCAAGAAGAGTGGCTAATACCTGCAAGTTCAAAGACTTTATATAATTGTGGGTAAGTCCTTGTTGAAGGCTGAAGACATATTAATCAAGTGGGTGAGTCCTTGTGTAGGTGAAAGACTCTTGTATTGGATAGGTAATCCCTTGTATGTAAGGTGATCCTCTTGTATATCTTATAATGGAATATAAGTATACATGGGTTGCAAAGTCCTAGAGGTTGACCTCTCTAGGTAGTGGATTGACGGTCTCCTAGTTTGGAGATTGGAACCACTCTAAACACCCTATCCAAGTGTTTGTTTTCAATCTCTCTCATCCTTGATATTCTTGTTTATATATGACTTCAAATTCAATTTTAGTATTTGGTTTCAATTGATATAATTTGAAGGTCTAACTTTTCTTGTGAGAATTTTGAAGCTTTATATGGTGGAATGGATATAAAAATCCATCTAGAATATTAGAGAATTTAGAATTTTATTTAAGAATTTTCTAAAAACTGAAAAATTGAATTAGTTGCGCCTTTGAACAATAATCTAGCTGAAATTCAAATAAACACTTATATGGCCCTACTTATATAATTATTATATTTAATTGGAAATGTTTGACAATCTTAATTGATATGTGGACAAGTAGAGTTTCTGATTTACACAATGCATATCTTGTGAAAGGCAAGTCATCAGGGATGAAAACCCATTTTTGCATGCTTTTAACAGAGTACATGCCTAATTAATAGTAGATGACTGAAGAAATGATTCATGTGATACTCCAGGTTTCTAGCATAATATTATTTTTATATTCATACACATTTTGATATTTGTAATGCAAAATCTCTAGTTCAGTTTTGTGTCATGAAACTTTTAAGTTGTTATGGTATTGCAAGTAAATGGAAATGGCATTCTCCTAGATAAGGATTTACTAAGGTCATGTATAAATATGAGAAATGTTGAATGAGAATGTTTATATTAGTAGGCATGATATCTGTTTGAAAATGTGAGAAATTTTATTTGTGTATGAGAAATAAAAAATCTTGAAGAAGGGTGATCAATATGTTAAGCATTGAAGTAATGAGAAACCCTAGGAGAAGGATAATAAGTATGTGAATCATTAACCTTAATTTCACTAGTGACTTCAATTGAGTAGTCCAAGTAGTCACTAAAAATAAAGAGTTAAAAGAGGAGAATGACATAATAAAAAAATAGTAATAGTGAATGCCATGAACACTGTATAACCATCCCTACAGGTCTATAGTGGGATGGGTGAAATAGTCTATGGACTATTAGATATAGGAAGAAGTAGTCTGAATATTGAGTATCCAACACCAACCTACTAGATATTGGTGGTAATTCAGTTTAGTAGTAGAGTACCAAAAATAACCGGATATCCCAGTGGTACTATTTCAGTAGTATGGGTATCCAACAATAACTAGAGATCTAGTTGTACCCACCATTTGGAGTATATAGCCCTTTTGTACCTACTCCTTCTGACAGTTACTCGATATTGTGTGCCAGCCTTTATGGAACCACATTACATCGAGACATGAGCTTTTTACCCTAGAGGCACCCCTCTTGAGTACCCATGACAAGGGGCCACAATTATATGACCAACTTTTTAGCAATCATCAGTCCTTAAAGGTCTCCCATGATGCAGATCGAGGCAATAGTAGCAGTCTTAAGGTCCCCACATTTACCATAAGACTTGTATGATGAGTCACATAGTAGTGGCTTTTTCTTGGATGGTAAGATCCAACAGAGCTCAGGGGCAAAGTGTGAGACCATGATCCTATCCCAATCATAAATTATATTTAATCTTGATTTATTAGCTTAATTGAATGTTTAGAAAATAAATTTGGTTCAATTGAATAAGTTAAAATCCTATATGATGTTAATTTGCACTTTCAATGCCTTAGTTTCAAGTTTTCACATAAGTCATGGACTTAATTGAAAAATTACCATAACTTTAGGAGTTAAAATCAAAGTTTTTTACAAAATATATTCCATAATTTATTAAGTTTTGGAATTAATAGATCAAGATACAAATTTGATTTGGTTCAATTTACTCTTTATGTGCCCTAATTTCAAGGTTCTTAACAAGATGTGGATTTAATTATAAATTGAACATAGCATGAGAACCAAATTACAAATTATATAAAAAATATCTAATCTTGTACTTTTCATAAAACTCTTACTTGTTTGATACTTAAACTCAATGGGTTAAGAGATGACTCTATCAAGACTTCATTGTACTTTGTTTGCCTGGAAATGTAATATCATGTACAATTGTGGACTAATATGTAATTTCACCATAATTGGGAACCTAAGTGACAACATGAATGCATAATAGAAAAAGTCATGATATTAATTAATATATTTATTCATTGCCATGGTTTTATTCTTTTGAGCTTAGTTGGATTAAGGCTATAACCTAACTAATATGGTGGTGGTGGTTGATGATGGCCGATGGAGCTTCTCGTGCTCAACTAATGGACTTTTTGGCTTATGAAAGTGGACCCTTTCGCTTATTAAAGTCATATACCAATGTAAACTACACATATGACGATGAGAAGGGTTCCAAAACACTAGGAGGGCCAAAAATATGACTTCTTTGATCAATGGAAGACATTTTTGGACCAAGGGTAATTATGAGCACTAGTTGGGGACAATTTGGACTTTTGTGCCTATTCCGCACTTTATAAAACCAAACCCTTCAACATGGAGTCTCTTTTAGCACCTCACAAACTTCTGAAATCGTAGCGAAAGCCATGGAGACCGAAGGAAGCTGCTAGGAAGGGATGGACATGGATGGAGTCTTGCATATTGATGGAGTGGATGCAAGTTGTAGATTTAGCTTCTCCAAGATGCTTACAAGCTTGAATATTTCTTTTGAAACCCTAATCATGTAAGATTCATCTTCTGGAATCTCTTTTCCTACTGTTCCTCACCTTCTCTTCCTCCTTTGGTCGTGCCTCATGAACTTCCATGGTGGAAAGTACTCCATATGTAAAGACCCTGACCCAAGTTTTGGGGTAACCCTATTTTCTTTGCCTTAATCTTGTATCTTTGGAGATGTGATTAGATCTTGTGAGGAGTTTAGGTTTCTAGTTTGAACTTGTTTGGATGATGTTCGTGCTTTCTGTGTTAGTTTTCGTGCAAATTGCAATTTACCCAATATAGGGGGTTGATGCACAATTTGCCACCTCTAGAGTGTTACTTCTCTCTCTTTACTTCATGAGAGAGAGTGTGGTGCTTTGGAGCACTTTGTTTGACCCTTGGTTGGGTGGTGTCACCCTTAGTGGTGATTAGGGTTTACTAGGGTTGGTGTGTTTTGACCTCGTGACCTTTGTCGATTTGTCTCGACCTAGGTCGTGACCTAGGGTTTGTTGAGGGGGTGTCATGGTCGAGACACTTCCCCTTGGTGTGGTGGTTGTGACCAAGGTTTCTTGGGTCAAGACAAAGGCTTGGAGAGGTGTGTTTCAACATAGGTTTCTTATGGTGGTCTTGGTGTCATGACCTAGTAGTGTTGTTAGGGTGTGTCATGACCATGGAGTCCTTGGTGTGTCGTGGTCGGTACATAGAGGGTGGAGTTGCTTAGGTGGTTAAGACACTACCTAGAGTGTATCACCATGTCTTGCATGTCATGTTTAAGGGGTTTCATGTGGGTGAATGTTGATCTTTTGCGAGGATAAGTATCCCTTGGGTTCTTTAGTGTGTTGACACCTCACCCTTTGCTCTCTCTCATCCTTCATCTATATAACCCCTTATCTCTTCTCTCTTGCAACCCTTTTAGCCATCTATCTTCGTCCTCCTTCCTTTCTTGTTCTTGGAGCTTGGTGGATCAAGGAGGTTCGTCCTTGGATCTTGGGGTATCTATCTCCTCTTGCATGTGGTGGTGGTGATTTGAGCTCATCTTCCATCCTTTGTGAGTGTTTGTCTTCTAAGTTGATGTTTCTTTTGATCTCCTACCTCCATATTCTTCTCTTTTCACGGACGAGACCATGGTTCTTCCATTGTGGTCGTTTGGGAAAGAAACCCCTCATCACAAGGGTCATAGACCATGTTTTGACAAGGTAGACCCAAGTGTGAAGAGGATTTTCCTCTCTTTCTCCTTTTCTCTTTTGGTTCAGCCAAGAGTTTCTTTGCTTCTTTCCTTGGGATAGCTTTGACCTTGGTATCTTCTACTTCTTGAGGTTCTCTTGTGGCCGAGTGTGGATCTTTGGTGAAGCTTCTTCAACCCTTGGATTGTGTTCTTGGAGATCTTGATCTTGGAGTTTGGATCTCTTGGTGGTGATCATCTTAAGGTGGGTTATATAACTCTTTGCCCTCTCTATTCATTGCACCCTCTTATACATGCAAGTTAATATTTTCTCTCTTTAAAACATATCCCTAACATGATATTAGATGATGATAATATCTAAAACTTGTTTGGTGGTGGTCATCTTGCTTGGTTTTGAGGAAACATGAAACCCTAATTTCAAATACACAATTTTGATGATTGTGGTGTTATGATGATATTCCTCTATCCTTGTAACCTTAGTTTTGCTCACATGCATGATGCTCATGTACCTAGATATTAAGGGAAGATTAGTTTTTGTTTCTCATTACCACATTCATTACTTCCTCTCTCTTAGATGAGATCCTTCCATGTGGTATCATGATGTATGACCTAGGGTTTATGGTGATCGTTTTGCGCAAACCTTTTCCTTCATGTTGATCATGGTTTTCCCTTAGTCTTATTTATGTTTTGAGACCTTGACATCATCCCTTAGGGTGGTTGAGACACCTATTCCATGTTGGTTGTAACGATATTTCATCTTGGGCAAGATGCTTCCCTTTTGATGTGTTGTACCTAGTGTTGATGGAGGTCGCGAAACTTGAGGATTGATGGTCATGTTGATCCCAATTTTGGTGAGGTTGCTTCCCTAGTTTTGGGACTTGACATTTCTTTAGTTTTGGTTGTGACACACCCTTCAGAGAGGTTGCAACATATTGTCTTGGGTCACAACATGATGCCATGGCTTGAGGATGAGACAGTCATGTCTCTTCTTGAGGTCGTGATACCTATCATCCAAGAGGTCTCCACAAGTGTTATGTCTTTGGTGATGGAACCCTAACCCTAGGTGTTGTGGTTGAGACACTCTAGGTATCACGGTTGAGACACTCTAGGTTTCATGGTTAAGACATTCTAGGTTTCATGGTCAAGACACTCTAGGTGTTATGGTCATGACATGGACTGAGTGGTGAGGTCACAACCTAGTTATGTGGAGTGGTTGAGACATGACGATGGTAGGTGGTTGAGATGTATGCTAGGGCACATGATGATATACTTGTATGAGTAATACATAAGTCACATGACATGCTATGTGGATAACATCTAATCTACCCTAAACATGTTCTTTAACCCTAAGGATGATCCCAGATGATGGGAAATGGTGAACCTTGGATTGGTGGTTGAATTTAGCTTCCAAACCCTAATTTTCTATGGAGGGAAAAAACTAATTCGAATGATGAGTAATGTGAAATGTTTGATTCTCTTTCTTGGAATGGCTAGTATGTTATGATATTATCTCTCTTGTCTTTGAACTCCTAACATTGATGGTTGAATGCATGCCATTTCTTGGGTATTCAATGGCAATGATTATGAATAGTGAAGGCACGAGGAGGTAGTGATATGACACATGGATCTAGATGTTTTCTCTTTCTCATTTATCAATTTCTAATCATGCACGTGATGTGAACTTGGATATTATAGCTAGTTCATGCTATGGTGAGTATGATGTGACACTGGTTGAATGAGCCTTAATGAGGCATGGTGAAATACTTGTAATATATGAATGATGTGAATGGGTCCTATGACCAGGGTGATGGCATGATGCCTATTGTGAAGTGGTACCCTCTTGTGATGCCCCGATCCTCGTGCCATCTCTAATGAACCCGGAGATCGGGGAGTCACCCTCAGTAAACCACCCTTAACTTTTTCTTTTCTTAATCACTTAAAATTAGCTTAAAGGAGAATCTTATAATTTGGACAATACTGAAATCTTACTTAAACTTGCGGAAGAAAACTTACTATTTCTAAATCTTGAAAGATACCTCTGAGTTTAAACAACATATTACATCTTACTTGCAGAATATAAAGTACAACAGTTAATTGAAAACTAAACTACATATTACATTTCATTCTCTCTCTCTACCATACCACATGCCCAAGGACTGCGAGGAAATGACTAAGAGACCTCTAACTAACTATGAACTACCTTCTAAGTACTTGGGTGATACGATCCTTTAGCTTCCTCGTGCTGACACTGACCTAAAAAATGTTTCAGTAGGTTGGTGAGCTACTGGCTCAGTGAATAGAATTTCACCCAACCATCACAGATAACTCATTTATGTCTATTAATTGGAATTAAAATACCAGATAATACTATACTGAGTAGATCTAAGCAATATAATTTAAACAACAGGTGATGTCAACATTTCATTATGATAAGAATTGCTCCAAAGTTGTAGATACAATTAAATAACAAGATATACTAAAATTTCATTTAAAGGACAACTATTGTGAATCTAACTCAAATCTTTCTTAACTCTTTAACTTATAAGAAACTCTGTGAACCTATATGAACATATTTTATCTTATTCCCTAATCATATGTAGTGTACTCTACATATGAAGACTCATAGCGAACTACGATCCCACCATACAAGACTTAGCTGACACCCCAGGATAGCTAAGTCTGACTACTGTCCTGGTCTGCAATAGGAAAACTGGCTCTCTGGCCTCAGCACTCCTATGGTGCTGTAAACTAGACTCCTCCTCTAGGCTGAGTACATAGGCGGAGGGTCTGAGATGCTCTGTGGGCCTCAACTTGGTATGTTATGTGGGTACCTCTGGGTTACCACCGAGACTTCCAGTTCATGTTGGGTAACCTATCTTTTCTTAGGAGACTTCCTCAAGGGTTTTGTCTCCCTGCACGCTCCGTGGGTGCATTTCAACCCCTGTATACTGGATGCACCGCCATGGTAGGTCGTTTCATCCCTAAGGCGCAGTCCTCATAGGGATTCTACGGTGTCAGGGCCCTTAACCTAATATTTTATTATCCTAGAAAAGCTCTTACTACATTGCATCTCTCTCACTTATTCTTGGCTTTGGTATCTCTATGGTACCGAGTCTATTTATCTGAAACTTATAAATACAACATGTATATCATTTCTAACTTGGCAGTGCAATAAGCTCAAACATGAAAATTTACTAAGAAATCAACATATTGTACTTGCAGGATGATTTAAATAAATAGAATACTTATCAACTTGGCACTTATACACTAAAATCATGCAATTGGACCTCTTAATGCACTAATAAGAGTAAATTACTCGACATATGAGAAATCATCGGTGGCATCTGTAAATTATCTGAAATTCCTCAAAAAAAGTGCACATTAACCCTAGTCCTGGTTTGTGCATCACATAACTCAGTTAAGAGTTAATTACTTATTATGATACGAATTATTAATAATAACTGAAGAATTCTAATGATATTTCTAAGAAACATGCCAACTCGTGTAAATATTAAATCACTCACATTAAACATAGCAGAGAGCTTACAACTAGAGTTTTCATTGAATATTTTCATGTCATCATCATTTCTTTGTAATCATGCATCTAGAAAAGTACTAAAATTGCAAAGCTTGGGTTTATACCCAAATCGTATAGCTACTGGTGGTGTACTACTATTTTCCACTTTTAAACTGAGAAAATTAGGTTTTGATAAACCATATAATTCCACTAATCCAAATCATACTAAATCGATTAATAATTTGGGTGGGGCAAATGTAAATAAGAAAATGTGAAATTTAACATCAGGCGACGTCGACACTACACGACACCTGGGTATACGTTGTTAACTGTGTAAAACACAGATCGAATCGAAATCATCCATTTCATGGAGTTAATCTTTTCTTTGGGGAGTAAGATTCTACTCACCGTGATTCGAGACATCCGAAAACAACCTCAAACATGTCTAGAGGTCAGTTTCCGGGCATCAGTAGGTTGTCTTCAACCTTGGAACTGCCTGGTTTGAACGTGCTGCACGCAACAGGTTGAAGAGGGGTTGAGCTAGGTGCTAAATCAAAGCTAGGTGGTTGCGGATTTGTGCACATACCTCAAGGACGAAGCTATTGGCACCATTTTGGAGTGTTGCCTCATGCCCAAAGTGGCTCCTGGCCAGCTGCTGCAGCAGCTACTGCTCTAGCAGGTAGGGGCACTGCCCATGCTAGTTAGGTGCTGCTGTTAGGGTGAAGGAGAGGAAGGAGAAGATGGAGGATGGAGAAGAGTGGAAGGTGGCACTGATCCAAGGTGTTTTCTCATGCCCAAGGACCCTAACTATTGCTCCTAGCCACTGACCATGCACAACTACTTCTACAAATCGTGCTGCAGGTGGGGCGCAGCTGGGCACCGCTAGGGCATGGTCGAGGAAGGGAAATAGATGGAGGAAGAAGAAGGAAGCAAGGCGCCCATCACCTCAGCTTGAAGGAGCCCTAAATCTGCCCTATATGCCTCCCTCTACTGCAGGTCGATCGGCGCTCTATGTGCTGGCTTAGGCGGTGCTCGATTGAGTAAGGAAGAAGAAGATAAGGGAAAGGAAATTAAGGTAATTTCATAGCCAATAAATGGAAAATTGCATCTTAGGTCCAAGAATCTTGAAAATGCCATAACTCTTGCCTCGAATGTCCAATTGAGGTGATTTCTTTTGCAACTCTTCAAGCACGAGATTCTCTACAACCTCAAGGAAAGAAATCATGCTAATTAGACTATAACACTAGATCAAAGAACTAATTGCATGACTGAGTGCTTAACTTAACTTAATCAATTTAATGATGCACTAAACGATGTGCTTACTTAACTTAATCATCTTAATGATATTGTGATCATTGAACTTATTAGTTAGCTTTGGAGTGGGTTATAACAATCTCCCTCCCTTATAAGAATTTTGTCCCAAAATTCCTAAAAGAGAAAAGGATACTTGTTACTCATCTTGGACTCAAGCTCCCACATGGCTTCCTCTAGACTGTGGTTCCTCCACAGAACTTTCACTAACGGTATCTCATGATTCTTGAGTTTCTTGATCCTTCGATCAATTATCTATACATGTCCTTAACATAGGTTACATCTGGTCTGAGCTTTGCAGGTTATGGGTCCACTATCTTCTCTGTACCAGGGTAACACTTCTTCAGCATCGATACATGAAACACATCATGTAGATTAGCTAACTCGGATGGAAAATCCAACCTATAGGCTACAGGTCCAATCCTCTCAACGACAAGATATGGGCCTATAAACCTAGGAGTCAGTTTGCCTCTCTTACCAAACCTCAACACTTCTTTCCATGGTGAAACCTTCAGATACACTTCATCACCAACCTCAAACTCAAGAGGTCTACGTCTCTTCTCAGTGTAACTCTTATGCCTGTCCTGTGCAGCTTTCAACTATTCTCTGATCACTATTATCTTTTTTGTAGTCCAATCCACTATCTCTGTTCCAAGAATCTCTTTTTCACCCACCTCGTACCAACATACAGGTGATCTACACTTTCTGCCATATAGAGCTTCATATGGGGCCATACCAAGACTAGAATGGTGACTATTGTTGTATGCAAACTCTATAAGGCTCAAGTGTTCTTCCCAACTTCCACTGAAATGCAAGACACATGCTTGAAGCAAGTCCTAAAGAGTCTGAATGGTCCTCTCTGACTGACCATCCGTCTGTGGGTGAAAAGTTGTATTGAACCTCAATTTGTGCCCAAAGCACGATGCAGCTGATTCCAAAACCTGGGATACCATGCAACCTAACTATCTCATCCACATATATCTTAGCCAACTTTGGGACATCAAAGGTTGACTTAACAAGAAGAAAGTGAGCAGACTTAGTCACTCTATCCACAATCACCCATATCGAGTCACAACCTCTAGGTGTCCTGGGAAACCCTACCACAAAATCCATTGTGATATGTTCCTACTTCCACTCTGGTATAGGAAGAGATTGCAAGGTACCTGCAGGTTTCTGATGCTCAACCTTAACCTGCTGGCACACACTACATCTAGCCACATACTCATCTACATCCTTTTTCATACCTGACCACCAGTACAACTCCTTAAGATTCATGTACATCTTAGTGTTGCCTGGATGCATAATGTACATCGATGCATGTGCTTCCTTAAGAATCCTTTCTTTCAAATCACTGTCTCCAAGTACACACAACCTTTCATGCTGATACAACAAACACTCATCTGAAAACCTGAATACTGGTCTCTTTCCCTCTGTCATATCCTACATGATCTGTCGTAACTCACTGTCACTCTGCTGAAGTTCCTTGATCTGATCATAAAAAGTAGGCTTGACATGCATCTGTGCAATCAAACCACTCTACTATGTCACCCCTAAGTCTAAGTTCAACTTCCGCATCTCCACTAGCAGGTCTCTCTTGAAACATGCCATAGAGAATTCATCTACTGTTGAACTTGACTTCCTGCTGAGGGCATCTGCTACCACATTCACCTTTCCAGGATGATAATCTATCATCACATCATAATCCTTGATCAATTCTAACCATCTTTGCTATCTAAGACTCATATCCTTCTGAGTGAAAATATATTTCAAGCTCTTATGATCCGTAAACACCTGACATGACTCACCATAAAGATAGTGACGCCATGTCTTAAGAGCATGAACTACAATAGCTAACTCCAAATCATGTGTCGAGTAATTCTCCTCATTATTCTTAAGCCGTCTAGATGCATAAGCTACTACTTTGCCTTCCTGCATCAACACACAGCCTAAGCCTCTCCTGGAAGCATCACAAAATAATGTGTAACCTTTACCTGTCTCGGGCAGGATCAACACTGGTGCTGTAGTCAACTTCTTCTTCAAGATCTGAAAACTCTTCTCACAGTTATCTAACCAGGAAAACGGTGCACCCTTTCTCATTAAGCGTGTCAGAGGTGACACTACACCACTGAAGTTTTGGATGAACCTCCTATAGTAACCTGCCAATCCTAAGAAGCTTCTGATCTCAGTAGGAGTCTTAGGCTTCTCCCACTGTAGAACAAACTCGACTTTCTTAGGGTCAACGCTTACTCCATCTCCTGAGATGACATGTCCAAGAAAAGACACCTCAGCTAACCAGAACTCACACTTACTCAACTTAGCATATAGCTGGTGTTGTCTCAACAACTATAATGCTATCCTCAGATGCTACTCATGCTGCTCATCATCTCTGGAATAAATCAGAATGTCATCTATGAAAACTACTATGAACTGATCCAAAAACGGATTGAAAATCTAGTTCATCATATCCATGAAAGTTGTTGGGGCATTAGTCAATCCAAACGACATGACCAGAAACTCATAATGCCCATATCTTGTCCTGAAAGTCGACTTAGGAATATCTGAAACCTTTATCCTCAACTGATGATATCTTGATCTCAAGTCTATCTTAGAAAAGATTGTTGCCCCACGCAACTGATCAAACAAGTCATATATCCTTAGCAACGGGTACTTATTCTTGATGGTGATCTTATTCAACTGTATGTAGTCTATACATAGCCTCATAGTACCATCTTTATTTTTCATAAACAAGACTGGAGCTCCCCACGACAAAGAACTAGGTCAAATGAAACCCTTATCGAGTAATTCCTGTAACTAGATCTTGAGTTCCTTCAACTATGCAGGTGCCATTCTGTAGGCTGGAAGCACTATAGGTTGACTACCTGGCAACACCTGGATCTCAAAGTCTATCTCTCTTTCAGGAGGTAGATCTGGCAACTCATTTGGGAAAACATATGGGAACTCACAGACCACTGGCACATCCCATAACCTGATTGTGCTCTTCTCAGCTTTAATATCTACAACATGTGCCAAGAATGCCTCACAACCTTTCTGCAACATCTTATCAGCTACATCGGCTGATATACTACACGTAGGTAAAACTTTCCTGTCTCCAGTAAAGACACAAGAAAATCCACCCCGTTGAAAGACAACCTCCTTCTTCCAACAGTCGAGTTGAACTTGATACGTCTCTAGGCAATCCATACCCAAGATAACTTGAAAAGAGTTAATATCTAGGGGTATAAGATTAACCGTAATGGTGTAACCACCAAAAGTCAACAAACATCTGGGACAAAACTCTATCAACACTGTCGGTTCATCTAGCAGAACCCTCAACAACAACTCAACTGTTAACTCCTGGGTTAACATGTTAAGCTCATGAGCTAAAGAACATTGTATAAACGAGTGAGTAGCACCCAGATCTATCAAAACTATAACTAAAATGCTATTAAAGAAAAGCATTTCTCCTGTAATTACTCAAGAAGAAACAATACCTTCTTGTGGTGTCAAAGAGAAAAAGCATCCTAAAGCACTTCCTCTACCACAATGTCTTCATTGTCCTTCCCTAGCACTAGGTGATGCACCACCTTGGGAACATGAAGCTATAGAGGAATCAGGTCCTCCAACTGGAGCCTGTCTTGGGACATTCTGGTATTGTGAGTGGGAACCCTGTGATGCTGACTGTTGTAAGTGGGGGCAATTCCTTTTGATATGCCCCATCTTTCCACACTGATGACATCTATGAAACTCTATCCCCCAACACTGTCCTGAGTGTGGTCTTCCACAAATATCACATGCTCGCATCTCTCACCTCGGTGGACCTGTCACTGACACTGAAGATCCTGAAGACCTAGTTGGAGGTGTCCGGGTAGACTGTGTACTCCATCTACTGCAGTTAGGTCTTTTTCCACTTGATGAAAAACTAGATCCTTGTCTACCAAAATAGCCAAGTCCTCATCCTATCTTTGAAAGGAAACCACAACCTCCTCTGAACCACCACTGCTTTTCCCCCTTCTAATAAAGTCTCTAGATCTTTTCTTACTCTCAGTCTACTTATCAACATTAACTGACTCTTCTACACGTCTTGTTGCTTCCACAAAGTCCCCAAAGTTTTCTCTATCTCTTCGACCAATGGTTGAAACGGTGTGTCTAATCTATGATCTTAATCCTTCTTGAAATCTTCTGCACTTTTCTACATCATTAGGAACAAGTTGCGAACAAAAATTCGCCAACCTTGTGAAATGTGCCTCGTATTCACCAATTGTCAGACTTCCTTGTCTGATATTCTACCATTGTCTTATCTTCTCACTCAGGAAGGTAGGTGGGTAGTACTTAAGATGGAATTCATCAACGAAATCCTTCTAGGTCAGTACCGTGTCCCTCCTTTTATCTTCCACTCCACGCCACCAGAGCTCTGCATCACCTTTAATCAAATAAACTGCGTGATTGATTTGTCTTTCCTCAGACAGCTCCATCAGATGAAACACTTTCTCTAACTGTATCAGCCATTCATCTGTCACTGTAGGGTCTGTAGTTCCATTGAACTTAGTACTTCCAAGCTTCTTAACCAACTCATAGGATCTCATCAGGTCCTTTCTTCTCGAGGTAGAAGCTCACCTCTCCATCTTATACTTTTCCCTGGTCTCAAGAAACATCATGTACATCCTTGATGCCTCATCCACATCATCTCCACCACCAGGACCCATCACCTGAGGATCATGTCCAATGTGTCTCTCAGCTTGGTCCTCATGACCATGTCCTCTTCTTGCTATCTCTAATAGTATAACAGAACACTTCATGTTAGAAAATTACAGTTAGAAGGAAGACACCTAAGTCCTAATCCTATTGGTCTCTTATCGTCCCCTGACCTTGACTTAGAGTAACTACGTACTCAACCTATGCTCTGATACCAAAATTATATTGTGATGCCCCGATCCCTGTGCCATCTCTAATGACCCCGGAGACCGGGGAGTCACCCTCGGTAAACCACCCTTAACTTTTTCTTTTCTTAATCACTTAAAATTAGCTTAAAGGAGAATCTTATAATTTGGACAATACGGAAATCTTACTTAAACTTGCGGAAGCAAACTTACTATTTCTAAATCTTGAAAGATACCTCAGAGTTTAAACAAAATATTATATCTTACTTGTGAAATATAAAGTACAATTGTTAATTGAAAACTAAAGTACATATTACATTTCATTCACTCTCTCTCTACCATACCACATGCCCAAGGACTGAGGGGAAAGGACTAAGAGACCTCTAACTAACTAAAAACTACCTTCTAAGTACTTGAGTGATATGATCCTTTAGCTTCCTCATGCTGACACTGACCTAAAAAATGTTTCAGTAAGTTGGTGAGCTACTGGCTCAGTGAATAGAATTTCACCCAACCATCACAGATAACCCATTTATGTTTATTAATTGGAATTAAAATACCAGATAATACTATACTGAGCAGATCTAAGCAATATAATTTAAACAAGAGGAGACGTCAACATTTCATTATGATAACAATTGCTACAAAGCTGTAGATACAATTAAATAAAAAAATATTAAATTTTCATTTAAAGGACAACTGCTGTGAATCTAACTCAAATCTTTCTTAACTTTTTAACTTATAAGAAACTCTGTGAACCTATATAAATATATTTTATCTTATGTCCTGATCATATGAAATGTACTCTACATATGAAGACTCATAGAAAACTACGATCCTACCATATAAGACTTAGCCGACACCCCGGGATAGCTAAGTCTGACTGTTGTCCTGGTCTGCAACAGGAAAACTAGGTCTCTGACCTCGGCACTCCTATGGTGTCGTAAATTGGACTCCTCCTCTAGGATGAGTACACATGAAAAGGGTCTAAGATGCTCTGTGAGCCTCAACTTGGTACGCTCTATGGGTACCTCTGGGTTACCACCAAGACTTTTGGTTCATGTTGGGTAACCTATCTTTTCTTAGGAGACTACCTCAAGGGATTCGTCTCCCCACATGCTCTATGGGTACGTTCCGACCCACGTATACTGGATGCACTACCAGGGTAGGTCATTTCATCCCTAAGGCGCAAACCTCTCATAGGGATTCTACGGTGTCAGGGCCCTTAATCTAATATTTTATTATCCTAGAAAAGTTCTTACTACATTGCATCTCTCTCTTACTTATTCTTGGCTTTGGTATCTCTATGGTACCGAGTCTATTTATCTGAAACTTATAAATACAACATGTATTTCATTTCTAACTTGGCAGTGCAATAAGCTCAAATATGGTAATTTACTAAGAAATCAACATATTGTACTTGCAAGCAGATTTAAATAAAAAGAATACTTGTCAACTTGGCACTTATACACTAAAATCATGCAATTAGACCTCTTAATGCACTAATAAGAGTAAATTACTCGACATATGAGAAATCTTCGGTAGCATCTATAAATTATCTGAAATTCCTCGAAAAATGTGCACATTAACCCTAGTCCTAGTTTGTGCATCACATAACTCAGTTAAGAGTTAATTACTTATTATGACATGACTTATTAATAATAACTGAGTAATTCTAATGATATTTCTATGAAACATGCCAACTCGTCTAAATATTAAATCACTCACATTAAACATAGCAGAGAGCGTGCAACTAGGGTTTTCATTGAATATTTTCATGTGATCGTCATTTCTTTGTAATCGTGTATCTAGTAAAGTACTAAAATTACAAAGCCTGGGTTTATACCCAAATCGTACAGTTACTGGTGGTGTACTACTGCTTTCCACTTTTAAACTGAGCAAATTAGGTTTTGATCAGCCATATAATTCCACTAATCCAAATCATACTAAATTGATTAATAATTTAGGTGGGGCAAACGTAAATAAGAAAATGTGAAATTTAACGTCAGACGACGCCGACAGATGGAATTAACTGTGTTTTAAAACATAGATCGAATTGAAATCATCCATTTCATGGAGTTAATCTTTGCTTTGGGGAGTAAGATTCTACTCACCGTGTGTCGAGACATCCGAAAACAACCTGAAACACATCTAGAGGCCAGTTTCCGGGCATCAGTAGGTTGTCTTCAACCTTGGAACTGCCTGGTTTGAACGTGCTGCACGCAACGGGTTGAAGAGGGGTTGAGCTAGGTGCTAAATCAAAGCTAGGTGGCTGCGGATTTGTGCACATACCTCAAGGAAAAAGATATTGACGTCATTTTGGAGTGTTTCCTCGCCCCCAAACTGGCTCCTAGCCGACTGCTATAGCTGTTGCTGCTCTAGCAGGTAGGGGCACCACCCATGCTGGTTGGGCACTGCCGTTAGGGCGAAGGAGAGGAAGGAGAAGATGGAGGATGGAGAAGAGTGGAAGGTGCCGAGGCATTTTCTCATGCCCAAGGGCCCTAGCTGCTACTCCTAGCCACTGTCTGTGCACAGCTACTGCTACAGATCGTGCTGCAGGTGGGGCGCAGCTGGGCGCCGTTACGACATGGTCGGGGAAGGGAAATAGATGGAGGAAAAAGAAGGAAGCAAGGTGCCTAGCACCTCAGCTCAAAGGAGCCCTAAATCTACGCCGTTTTCCTCCCTCTACTACAGGTCGATCGGTGCTATGTGCACTGGCTTAGGCAGTGCTCCATCAGGTAAGGAAGAAGAAGATAAGGGAAAGGAAATTAAGGGAAATTAATAGCCAATAAATGGAAAAATTGCATCTTAGGTCCAAGAATCTTGAAAATGCCATAACTCTTGCCTCAAATGTCCAATTGAGGTGATTTCTTTTGCAACTTTTCAAGCACGATATTCTCTACAACCTCAAGGCAAGAAATCATGCTAATTAGACTGTATAACTAGATCAAAGCACTAATGTCATCGGTGAGTGCTTAACTTAACTTAATCAACTTAATGATGCACTAAGTGTTGTGCTTACTTAACTTAATCATCTTAATGATACTGTGATTGTTGAACTTATTAGTTAGCTTTGGAGTGGGTTATAACACCTCTAGTGCTATGATTAAGGGATTGATATCCCATAGTGATGGGACACTAGTGATAGCCTTAAGAGTCTGTGTAACAATGGTGATGGTATTGTGAGTGGCAATGATACATGTATTATGTGGTGATAGTGTGACAATCTCACACCTTATGTGTTTACATCTGTTGAAAGTGTGCTATGCCCTTATCTTGTATAGTTTTTTATGGTTTTATACATTGTAACCTGATTGATGCTAAAAGTCACCCAATTGGATAACTAATGAAGTGAAACCTTAATCACATAGGTGCCATGTGCCATAGATCCTTTCAAGTGTCAGCCTTAATTACTGGATAGGTGAAATGAGTTTTACCCAGAGCGCATATTTTTGAATATGCATGGTGCAAGTCGAGTATCCCTTTGCATCCTTAATTTTAGGTTGTGTGAGACGACCATGTGTGGGCTGGTCTCATTATGATATGGATGGTCATGCGTGAGCCACTCCTTCTTGTTAGAACAACCATGCATGAGCTTATTCTTCTAGCACTGTTACTTATACCAAGGTGGTCTACGTGTTGATATATGTGGATGTCCATGCGTGAGCTGATCCTTCTATTGACTATGAGTCACTTGTGTAATTGACTGACAAGTCTCTGCGGTGTTACTCTCATGCTGACCAGGAGATGTTGGAGAGATTGTGGATTCCCGCTCTTGCATTAACCTTGTATGGCACCGATTTCCACTTATTAGTGGTTAGTTGGATTTGAGTGGTACGACTCAAATCCTCAGGGCATAATAAAACACGTAACCAGACATGTAGTGTACATGCTTAGGATCAAATACAAAAATATCCGTTGAGGCCTTGGTTGTTTTTGTATAATATAGTTGGTAGTGGATATACATGTTCTTCATATTCCTTTATTGATGATAAGATGTTCTACAATCCAATTGCAACTGCTTATGATGATTAGGAATGATTATCTACTATGTTACAACTACCTCATATGCTTAGGTGATAATAAATGCCCTGCTTACATTAGTAATTGAATCTTCTTATCGTAGATGTAGCTTTACTCTGGTTCTTTATATATCTTTACATGTGCTTTAATAGCATTGGTGGAGAGTTATATCTCTTGCTTTGACATTTGGTCTCACCTCATGGGTTTCCACATCTTTTAGGTGGTCGTGCATGATGTGGTGGTGATCATGCAGCTAAGGAGGAGTAGTAGCAAGATCAATATCGAATACGGTTGAGTGTGTTGCTTGTTTGTCTTTTGGTGTTAGAGTCCTAGAGTCATCCCTGTACACTCGAGTCTTGGGAATAGTTTGGTGTGTTTTGTGGTTGTGATATCGAAATCAGTTTTTTTGTCTTATGTGCCCTTTAGTTGTGTATAGTTGATAGATGTACATGTATATGTAAGTGAAATAGATATCAGGTTTGATGGGTATGTCTACAGACCATGTTGTAAAGATGACATTTTATGAGATAAATGATAAAGATGGCGGGTTATGGATCTTTATGTAACAAGTTTCTGATGTTGGTGCCTTGTGCAATCGATTTTAATTTTTAGTGTTTTTCAGTAATACGCTAGTTTAGTGTTATTTCAACATTCATTTTTGAGAAATATCATGGTTTGTGGCAAGAGGAATCACACCATCTATCTAAGGAACCTCCCGTTTTCCTCTTTTTGATCTAAGGAGAGTTATATCTTACTTCGAGAATGGATTTGGTTGATTTTGGAGGGCTGATGTAGGATTTTCAAGCATGATTGTGGACTCCTATGGATTTCATTATCATCATGATAATAGGCGAGTAGTATATCATTTTTAGCTTTGTTTTTCCTATTAGTTCATGCAAATCCTTAAAACTTAATCTAAACTTGATTAATATGCCTAAAGATTAACCTTTATGGATTATTTTTCTTCCATGTGAATACCTAATATCTTAATCATGAATACCTAATTAAATGGACATGCACTCTTTGGTTTAAGGTATGAAATTTGAAATTTGTGCATCAATAGTTCATTTTTTCTAAATGTTATTTTATGACCTCCTAATGTGCTAAAAGATGATGACTTGAGAATTGTTTTGGATAAGTGGACTAGATTCATGAAATTTAATATTATTCCTAACCTTTTGGAGTTACTCCTTGATATCATTTATACGACCAAGTAATCATGTACTTGTTGGATTTCTAAATACAAGTGAAATTGTTACTAAATTTGTCATCCTTGTATTGTATTGGCATCATATGAAAGGAATATATGTATGAACACAATTCTTAGTTATTAGGAGTTTATATAACACTTTTATAAGATCTTAATATAACATTTATGTTGTTGGAAGTTCCCTTGCCTTAGGTCTATAATCCCAAAGTAGGTCATTTATGCATAGAGGTGGCACATATGATGTACAATAGAGTTACTAATGGAACTCACTCAGACTTTTGAATTTAAATATGAAATTTGGTATGGTTGTGTATAACTATAATGTGAATTATAATCCATTTATTTCAAATGGTTTTGATGTTATTACATGGTATTGAAACTAATATGGACTTATATGGTGAAATTACCCTTTTTATGTCTAGTTTTGGAACTGTATGCCCTAGTGAATACTTGGAACTATATGATGAACCATATTATACTTCTTGAATATGTTTTTCCTCACTTATACCCTATATGAATGTGAAGATAATTTTTTAATCAAGAACTATAATCATAACAATGTGGAGGATATGTATAATAAAAGAAATCAACAAAATGACAAAGGTGTAACTTGGAGGTTTCTAAATTGAATGTGTCTTAACAATTGATGGAAGTATTATATGATAAATAACTTTAATAAGGTTATTATCTAACTTACATGATGACTATGTGTTACATACATCATCTATTTAGAATGCTAAGGGTTGACTACACAAGACATATAATATGACAAAAAAAGTATATCGTGTGTATGGGTTAAATGTATATACGTTAGACTTAGTGTCTTGAGGCCGATCTCTTGGGTGAAATGACATGTGTGTCTTCATTGGGATGATGTTTGGGCCCTATGGTTAAATATCACTCATGTTTGAATATGATTAAAACATAAGATGAGGAATAAAATGGTGGTATTCTTAAAAGTGGATGAGTTATGTGACCTAACGAATCTGATAACCTTACCTCCAAATAATGACGTACACCTTATTATAGACAATTGGACTCTAAAAATTTATATAATGGTTTTGGTTGACTTTAACTAATATTCCTGAAAATAATGCAATATGAGAGTCCCTCGTGACACTCTTACACTTGAATACTGATTACTAATCATGTTCTATGATCATGTCTAGTTTTATATGAAAATTTTGAGAATGTCTGTGTGGATGGTGTCATATCTTTGTAATATTATTTTCATGTTGAGATGAGATGTAAGAGGAGAAATATCCTTTGTTTTTCTTGGTGTAAGACTAATGTCCCATGAATAAATATGTTGGGCGTTGTTATATCCAAAGATGATACATTGGGCCTCGTTATGGCCGAGAATGCTATTATGGACAAGATTGACATGTGTAGTCTTATTGTGGTCAAATATGGATATGTGTACCTTCATTTTAGTGTCTTGATATGTGTTTTATACATTTTATATCTTCAGGAATTACAATACTTGATTTATTTCCAAATACTTGTAGGCATGTTGTATATAACTTGATTGATGCAGCCTTAACTCACCCAATTGACATTAACTAATCAAGTGAAACCCCACATATAGTACCTTGTTCTGTAGATCCATTCCCATGTTAGGACTTGCTAGATGGTGAAATGAGTATTCCTCAAATGGAAGCTCAGAGTCGTATAGTGTTGAGTATATGCATATTTTTTAGGATGGTTGCGGTCATACCTCAGTAGGAGAACGACTACGATCATATCTCAGATACTTATATATGTGTTGTGCTTGAGGGCAGCTATAGTTGTACCTCAAATGATAGGATTTGTATATCCTGGTTACTAGTGTCGTGACCTATATACCAAGGGAAGACTAGGCTATTTTGTAGCTTGACTTATATGTTGTTGCGTCAGACTCGTACTGACTAAGGGTGGATGAGATCTTAGGATTCTAGCTTTCCTAGATCTTGTATGCAACTGATTTCGACTTAGTAGTGGTTAGTTGGAATTTGAGTGGTATACCTCAAATTCCCTTGGGCAATAATAAAATATGTAACCCAGTCGTGTAGTATATCTGTTTAGGTTTGATTGGAGAATCACACCGATGCACAATTGTATTCATTTACTTATTGCAAATACTGCATATATTTCATACTTAGTACAGATAAGCGTATGGCTCATGTACAAAGGACAATACCATGTATGTACATATTTTATATTTTCTCAATACTCATATCTAGTTATGAGAATTAGTACTTGATGCATATATTTTATGTAATGATGCTTAATTGTTCATTAATCCACCTCTACATAAGTTGGTTATAATATACTTGTAAGCAATATAATGTTATATTTGTTATATAATATCGCTAGGATCGGAGGTCTCACCCATTTTTTTAGGTTTCATGGAGTAGTGGAAAGGAAGTGTTGATCAAGATGTAACAAGAAATAATATAGTTAAGTCTAGAGTGTCCCTGTACTCTCACTTTCCTGAGTGATGGATTGGTAGTTGATGAACTCCACGTAAGGTTGTTTTATGTGATGTTTACTTACAAAAATGAGTTGTAAGATGAGCTAGCACTTTATGATGTTTTAGTCGTGTGATTATATCTCATTTTGTAATCTTGCTTGACAAATTTAATAAAGGAATTTCAGTTTGTGATCTTAGCATGTCCTCTTTTGGAATGGCTCTAATATAATAAAATACAATTTTATAAGATTCATGTGAAGTGTAATAAATGTTGTAATAGGTACTTTATGTGGATCTTCTAATACAAATTTTCAGCTCAGTTTTTGATAGATATTAGATTTAAGTTGGGTTTTATCTAAGGATCTATCATAATGGTCAATTGAAGTTTGATTATCAGGATGGGTTAAAAGAGAAATATAATTGAGTTCATTTAATTGCAGATAAGAGTTTAGTAGTCAGATCAGTCAGTTATGTTCATTTGGCTAACATAGTCGTAATCAGTTCAGTAGTCAATTCAAATTAGAGTTAATGAAAGATCAAAGATAGAAAAATGAGGATTTTTTGATATTCATACATTTGATAGCGTTGCATGCTATTTTTTTAGAGAAAAAATTACATCTACTATTTTAATAAGCATTACTACTTTGCATTTATTTCAATTATTCAAAAAAACTAAATCCCTAATTTAGAACTTTAGAATTTTTTATTATTTTACTCATTCACTGAGTGAATAGGCTCACCATGATACTCACAAAATTTTAGGGGAACCGTGTGGATTGAATATGTCAATTCATCAGAGTAGATATGCCACAAGAGTTAAATATTAAATTAGTCAAGTTAAGTCGATCCTTATCACTCTAGGTCTTTGTAAAGAAATAAGAATAGTTCAAAATGATGATGTGTAACATTGTTTATTTATTTATAAGTTTGTATCTAATTATCAACACTTGTTTACATGGAAGTGTGAGAATTAGAATGAAATTTTTAGATGTATTATTATGTTTGAAATAAAATTAGAGAAATTGAGATTTAAATTCCCTTGCAAAGTTAGTTCATGTGATCAAATGTGAGAAACCAAAGAGTTTGAAAATGAAAAAAGATAAGAGTGATCTTAGTATGTGGTGCGCTCCCACCAATGGCGTTACACATCACTCAATTGATACTTGAATGGATGCAACTCCATGGATGGAAGCACACGGTGGATTAAACTTTCAAAATTTATATTGACCTAAACTCAAATGACCTACTTCTACTAAAACACTAACCCACAAGCGCATGGGGTCGTGTCGTAGTATAGGTAAGGTGGCAAGTATAGGGTCGATCCACAATGAGAAAAGGGGGCACTAGTGCTAGGCTAGTTTTTGGGGCTAGGTTCTTACTATGGAGACTAGGGTTAAGGGTTTAAAGGTAATTTGATTGTTAAACTAAGGGTGAACAAGAAATCAAGTAAAGGAAAACAAGCAAGAACAAAACCAATGTTAACCCGTTAATTCTAATGAGCAAGAAAAGACAAGGCAAGGCTAGAAAAGAACAATATACACTAAGGCAAGCAAGACAAGGCAAAAGAGAAATTAAAAACCTAAGCTAGAAAGAACAAAGTAAGAATAGGGCAAGAAGCTAACTAAGCAAGAAAAGAGATAATTAAGATAACACTAGCTAAGCAAGATGGAAACTAGGGTTTTAAAGCAATTAAGGGAAATGTGGGCTATTTAGGGGATGCATTTATCAATTAAGTTGGAACATTATGATTCCAGTTAGATTATCAAACCAAACAACAAGTTAGAGTCTAATGAATTAGCCTAAACTACTAACTGGCCATGGATATGCTAGGTTGTGTAATTGAGGAACTAGTCCCTAACACTCCCTACTACACTTGCGAGGCTCAATTGAGTTAGGGTCTAGGTGTAATTCAATTAGAGTCTAAATAAGCCTAGGTTTCTAGGTTTGATGATCTTAGGATGATTAGGGGATGAGATTAGTAATGGGGGTGGAAGTGAGGTTTTAGGCCTCTCATCACCCACATTCTAACCTTGAGAAAGCTCCATCCTAAACACACCAATTTCATCTAAACTAGCTACTTAGATATCTCAACTAGGGTTAGGAGAATTGATTAGGATGTAGGAGTATGGGCAGCTAGCTAGGGATCCAAGAATTGAACCTAAGAGCAAATCCTAAAATTCACACATATAATCAATTTCCCTAAATACCTAGGTGATTTCAAGAACAAACCAACAAGCAATTCATGTACAGAGTGAGATAGAAATGGAACATAATCATTAGAAAATGAAATTATAATGTTTACATATCATTTTTCCCCAACATGGTATCAAAGTAACATTTTACACCACAAACATCCCACCCAAGGGGCCTAGCTACTCATAACAATGCAAAGTATAATAAGAAAGGAGAAAGAGGTAGGAGAAGCCATGGAGCTTAGTGTAGATGAAGAATTCCTCTACTTCAGCTATTGTAGGGTTCTTCCTCTCTCCTCCAAGGTGTAAGGGAATGGAATGATGGTGGAAATGAGAGGAAACTAGTGTTTTGGTGGTGGAAATGGTGAAATGGAGTGGAATGGAGGTGGAAATGAAGTAGAATGACTAAGGGGTGAAAATGGGGAGCTAGGAGGTGGTAGAAGGTAGATAAAATCATGTTGTAGCTGCCACCTAGGTATATATAGGTGTGGGGCGAAGTACTAGGTCAAGTAGGGGTAGTATGGGAAAAATAGTGCAGAAATAGCTAGGCTTTTGTAGGTAGCACGACATGTGGGGAGGGGTGAGAATGGTCGTGGTGGATGGGACGACCATGGTGAGAAATGGTGAAAAATCATAGGGAAATGGTGAATTTTGTACCGAAGGTGACCACAACCATGGTAGCTCGAAATGCACATTCCGTTCTATGCTCCATGACCGTTTTGCCTCTGCTGCTACACGACCGTGCAAGGGGGCACGACTGTTTTGGGTCAATGCACCACAACCGATCTGTGTGGCACGACCATGGTGATTTGAACTTTACTCCAATGTGACTTTGTTGAGTTGCAAGTGTATTAGCACATCCATTCTGTGGTACCACGGCCATGTTGGTCTCTGGATCAACACTTTGACTTGATTCTTTAGATTTTCTTGGACATCTTTTCTTCAATGGACTTTTGACCACTAGAGGTAGGTTGAGGGAGCATCAGACTTCACTTTAGGTCTCTCCAAGGGTAGAGAAACCCTAGGATCACTCCTTCTCCCTGTCTTCCATCAAGTGTGGTCCAAATGCCTGAAAAACATGAAAAAAAGTCCATAAGTGCATTTTATACAAATATGCATATTGAGGGAAATAACATGTAATCTAATAGGTATAGATGTGATTGAAGTGAAATAAGACACAAGATTAAGCCCTAAAATAGGGTTGAATCAGTATGATGTTTAGTCCTTAATTTATGCCCTAATCTCATGATTGGAGGTTATTGTTAGATGTAGGTGTAACAGAGGGGAGGAGATAATAGTAAAAAATTAGTAACCCACCCTCTCGGCCTCTAGCATCCTTTGTTCATCAAGACACCAAGTAGGAATAAGGAGTATAAATCCTACAACCTCTATATCCAAGCTTTGAGCTCGACATCCTTTTTTAGGTATCCATAGCTTGAAGAAGGGGTTTGCACGTGCTTGTGTGTCATTGCTTGTTGATGACCAAGATCCCATAGGTGTTCCCAAAGCAACATAGTTTCTTTCAAACCTTCAAATCTATAATATATTTTTTTGATTATATATTTTCTAAAAAAATCATCCTTTATTCCTATCTTTTCTAAGTTCCACGCAGTACCGTGGTGGAACTTGATGCATGTAGATTAAGTACTCTATTTGCCCTAGATCTTGCTTGAGAGGGAGCTTCGATGTAGCCTTGGAGGGCTGCTCATGGGATGTGGCGTTGAGTTCACAGATATTTGGTGTGGAACTCGAGTTCATCTCCCTTGAAGGTGAGTGACATAACTTGTGTTAGATTCTTTTAACTTCTCTATATACACAAAACCCTAATCTTGCATAAACTATGTCTAACATGCCTAAAATGGATTCTAATGCATTGTTTATTAGCAAAATATATGAACACAAATTTAACTTGTCTTCCATACTCTATAGATGGTGATTCGTGATGGAACTCATATGCCCTCTTATGTGTATAAGGGTTGCACTTCTACATACAAAGACTTTTGCCCCCCCCCCACCCCAAAAAAATGTTCTTTTAAGGCTTTTTATACCATGTTGGTGGAAAATGAATTATGCAACTCTCCCTATTGCTTTCAAGTGTTTCTAGTATGAAATTAGGATAATTTTCTAACTATTATAGTTTTGAAATTGTTTGGGGTCAAACTTGATACCTAAAAGAAACTTTTTTCTGGTTTAAAATGGCAACTTTATGCTTATTATTGTTCTAAGTGCAATATCTACATACTTGTGAGTTTTAAGTTGAAGTTTTACATAGAGTTTTTATTACTTACATGTGAGTATAAATGCATATTGTAGATGAATTTGGAATCCCTATGTTTATAGTCCTTGACGTGGCCCAAGTGTATGAATTGGGCCTTAATATGGCTATTGTGGTTAGGCTACTCCATGATTGGGTACTTTGATATATATCTTACTTTATATATCTTATAAATTGTCTTCAATTTAAATTAGATTATCATACATGTATACCTTGTTTTTCTTTTAGTTGATTCATAAAAAATGAGTAACTGCCCTAATTAAATCAAGTGAAAACTCTAATCATATAGTGCCATGTAACTGTAGGAACTATCCTATTTTTAGGAGGCTAGATTGTGAAACAAGTACATTTTAGCACTCTGAAATCATGAGAGGGAGCTCAAAATGGTATATTGTTGAGTATATGTAGGTAGCTGGAGGTTGTTTTTTCCATACCCAATATGGTTATGTGAATGATCGTCATCAAGGCTGCAACTCCCATGACATGTGATAATGCCAATGTGATATGCAAAATGTTTATGTGTTTTTTTACCCTTGTGATGGGTTCCACGATATGAGTTTGAAGTTGATTGTATTTTTTGAACTCCACGAGTTGACTTTCCCTTTGGCAAGGAAAGTACTTACATAATACCATAATCCTAAGACCTTATAGGGTGGTTAGGGGCCTTCTCAACTACTAGCTAATAGTTTGATGTGATACATCCAAACCACCCAAGAATTTATCATAAAATAAGTAATCCAGACATATAGTATATATGCTTAGCATTATTTAGCGATTCATATTGTAATGATTTTATTCCTCTTATGTACCTACATAGTATTAGTTATTACTTGGATAATGTATTTTACTGCCATTTTATATCTCGTGCATATTACAGCTCTTGCCTAATATGAAATTATTGATTTATTAATAGTATACTTTTAAGCATGAGAGATTATCAATTGTATTATCATATGGCGAGGACATGGATCTCACCTTGTGGTTACCCATATCTTCTAGGTGACCAACAGTGTAGCTAAAAACATTTTTGGAGCAATATTGTCCTTCATAGGTTAGCAACAACTAGGAGGTTTGTGGTGATGTTTTGTTGGTTTTCCCTAGATATAATATGTGTACTCTCAGGCCTGGGTAGGGTGGTTTGCCTCATATGTATCTACAACTTGTATTTTGGCTTGCATGCCTTGTATAGATGCATATGTTGTAACTATGTTAGTTGTGTATCTTTTGTATACATGTGAGAACCTGTTACACTAAACGAGATTACTTAAAACATAAAGCACAATCGATCACTAGTGAATCACATACCCAAAAATATGGGTAAATTAAAACCAATTTCAACGTCACCACCTGCTCAGAAACATTTGCATAAGAGCCCAACATTTTTCTTATATCCATACTATGCCAAGAATTTGATACAAATTGTTCTAGCACCTTAGCCACAACATATATATAGGAGAACAATATTTGTATATGCCACACAACAAACATTAACATGCTAACAAAATTCTGATTCGTTTTAAACACCATTTACAAACTTTTCCTATCTGGACCTGAGAGTACAGGGATGACTCTAGGACATACTAGATATCTAATCAACTTTCTCAAAGATTCATTACTATAGCTCCTCTTCACTGCCACATGTTTGTTTTTGTCACTTCTAATTACCTAAAAAGATGTGGCAAACCACAAGGATGAGACCCATGTCCCAGCATGAGATATAACCTCCAACAACGCTTATTGATTACAACATTTTAAATAGTAGATAACTAAGCAGTTGGAGTATTTAATAATCAATTAAACATATTGAATAGTTCAAGTATACTAAACAAATTAAGAAAATCATCTTAGCAACTAGTATGATCATCAATGCATATATAGATAAAAAATAAATCCATTTTTCTGGATAGATATCTACTAAAATATCATCAAATTGCATCTAATAACAATCATTATCATTAATCTGACTATCATCATATTCCTTGCTAACAATACAAGAAATCTAGTAGCATAAGCATCCCTGACATCATGAATATGTCTACTAACATAACATGGCTGTCAATATTAACATCTTAAATAAAGGGAATAGATTTATATCATAAGTAGAACTAACATTATAACACAATTAACTGCATAGGCATGATTAGCAGTTTAAGCATCTATAATTACATAGGCATGGATAGAAATATTAAACATAGCTAGCAACATCATCTTAACCATCAGTGTCAGTATATTTGACAACATAAGCATGTTTACAACATGAGCATAACTACAACATAAGCATATCTATTATCTCTTATTGTACTAAACATGATCTCAATGAAAAGAAAGCAAACAAGGGTTATCATTCAATATGAAGCGTTGTGTATAACCCTAAACAGATATGCTACACGGCTGTCTTACATCTTTTATTATGCCCTGGGGAATTTGAATTGTACCATCCAAAGTCCAACCGACCCCTGCAAAGGGATATTCAGTTTCGTACAAGATCTAGGAGTGCCAATATCCTAAGATCTCTTCCCCTTGGTCAGTACGAGTAAAAAGGCAGTGACATATCAGTCAAAGCTGCCACCACAGTGACATATAGTCAAGCTTCTAACCACTAGTCTGCCCTTAGAACAATTCACGGCACTAGAGACCATGGTTTGCAAAACCCTCTAATCCGAGGTACAACCAAAGTTTTTCTCAATCACATCAGATGTATGAGGCATGATTGTAGCCATCCTCTACAACTTGCATTGTGGATGACAAGGATATATCCTCAACCTGCCACCCCCACATACTCAACAGTATGCACTCCGAGTTTCCCTTAGGAATACTCATTTCACCATCCAGCAAGTTCTGACACTGAAGATGACTCTACGGCATAGGGCACTACATGATTAGAGTTGCACTTGATTAGTTATTCCAATTAGGTGAATTAAGGCTGCATCAAACAAGTGGATATACAAACCCTAATTCACTTCTAGAAAGCATATAAACATCACAACTTTTATTAGATATAAAATGTGTGGAACATAATTTCTCATGTTATTATCACATGGTACTATTCACTTGCCATTCATGAGACCACACTAGTCATCATACTATCACAAAATTAAATCCTTTTCACAATATTACAGGGTATCAACCCTTATGAACACAAGAGTATTACACCTCATTTAGGGCTCAACCATGCCCAAAGGTCATTAATATCATCATACTATTCCCTGCAAGATCATCATTATCTTTCCATGCCTTATAACAAGGCTCAACAACATCACTTACATATAATACACCAGATCAACATAATATAACATTAATGAGAAAGGATATATTCATAAAAAATCATAGAAGGATTATATTAACATTAAGAACATTCCTTTATTACATCAACATGCAAGGAATCTAGATATGATTAACCCAAATCAATATTCATAATACACATGTTTAGCATAAGAAAGTATCATCAACCATGTGGCTATGATAACCTCCAATTAACACATTAAGGTTATGAACATATTAAGAAGGTTATTTAACCATCATGCCATAATATAAGAAGGTTAAACATGAATACTCATATTTATCTATTTGCATTAGAGTTAGGATCAACAATATAAATTATATTAATGTTACTAATCAACAGTCATACCCAAACCCTAACTCACGACATCCCCATTGGATCATGGATGCATAAGGTGAAGCATCACCATCACATTCCATACTATTATCAAGTATGAACCCACACATAAATCAAGGTGTAACCATCGGGTTATAGCATACTAGGGTTTCAACAACAATAAGAGAGTACTCCATGATTGTATTAATCATTCAAGGACTATTCATACCCAATTACCATCATTTAGTTATATTAAAGATAGTTATAACAAGCTATACCTCATTAGGGTTACATATCCACACAATATGGTTATCATCCCCTCTATTCATATGAGTGAATAGGTAAGACTACCTTATTAAGGGTAACCCTCCATTTGTTCCATCATCATTCAACCCATATCACCATACCACAATGTCACCCAGAACCATTGGATGTTTAAAAGGTAAGACCATTGGTTTTTTACATAAGTAAACACCTTGAATGAATCATCTATGATGTTATTGTGTTGTAATCTATAAAATTCACCATTTAACCCTATACATCCTTTGGTTAACAACAATAAGGGTTCTATTGAGAGTAGGGTAAAACTCACAGTCGACTGTTCATTTAAAACAAGCCATCCATTGTCATCAAGTAAGATCTTTAAGTTGATCATATAAAGGAAACCATATAAATCACATTATTAGGACCAACATATTACATTATCCATCATTCCACTTTATTGGAGGAATAAACATTATATCTTGACAATTGGGTCAAGTTCATATGTTAAAACCATCAATTACAGTATAGGTCCGACTATTGCATCAAGTGACCCAAGAAACCATTAGTATAAGGCTTGATGCTACAACTATATTATTAACTCACCATAGGTTGTGGAGACTTGATACACCATCAGTAGTTACCATTAAGTCATCATAGGTTGTTATATCATCACTATATTCATTAATCAGCATCAAATATTAAGCTAATGTCATCATTGATTGATAACATCAGTAGGGTACTTAATGATTGATCATTAAACTTCTAATTGATCCAAAACCTAACCTAAGGGGGTGACCATAGGTTGACATCATCATCTGACACCTTTGATCCCGACCATCAGTTGTCATGAAGACAACACCATAGGGTTGTTGTAATGGTACCATCATCGGGTCATGGGTTTATAGAAGAAATCAGCTTGAAACCCTAAAATTGACCATTGGTTGACAGGTGCTTAGCACCATAGGTTGTCAAACCAACCTGATCCAAGTCATATTATACCTTAGGAATAACGTGCACATGATCATAGTTTCATCTAGAACTGAATAGAATAGGGAACATTATAAAAATCGAAATCCAAGTCAAGCATAGCTTTTTAGTGCATGGATCATCATTTTCAAGCAAGAACATGAGCTAGCAAGTTTATGGTAAGAAATAAACGTGGAGCAAGTTATAAAACTTGCCTCAAATTAGAAGATAAACTCCCAAACATAAGAAAACACGAGCAGGTAGGGTAGTAAATCCAAGCATAAGCTGTGAAATCATCCATCTAGCACATTTCTTCATCAAATGAGCAAACCCTAAGCATAAGAAGCAAGAAAGGTAGGGTTTTAGAGCTTTAGAGCAATTTCTACCATGGAACAGCAATGTTCCAACCTGGAGAAAGGTAGGAGGAAGGATAACAAGGAAACAAATGGAGGAAAGAAGAGGATTGTTATCTTTTAGGTCAAGATCACTAGAAGGAAGCTTTTTAAACCCTAAAAGGAAGTCAATTGCAACCCTAGATTCTTTTTCCAAGAAGATCCCCTCTTTATTCTTCCTTGGATAGGAAATTTGCAACAGCACAGAGGGAGAACGAGTTTCATAGAAGGAGGGAAGTGGTGGAGAGAAAATTTCTCATTTTGGTGCTTAGGGATAAGTATATGAAACTTTAAGATAAAGAAAAAGAAAAAGTTGAAGTTCTAGTATCTTTCCAAGTGTCCATGGCCTTAAACTATTAAGAATATACAAGCACACACACAAGCAGATCCCCCACCATCCATAGAGACATGCTTATCCCTCGTTTCTTGAATTTCCAAGCAAAAAAAATAATTCATTAGTTGATAGCTACTAAAGGTAGCTCATCCATGAAGGGGTAAACCCTAAAATACCCATGAGGAAAACACCTTCAAACCAAGGTTTAAATAGGTGCCCCATGGCTCAAAAATCTCAATAATGATGAGATAATATCCAAGGAACATAATGAAAGTGATAAATTTCAAAGAAAACCTCTCAATTGGGTAAATTGTAGAAAAGGCCAAAATGTGCATAAAATTGCATTTCTTGCTCAAATAGTGTCTGAATTGGAATAAATTTGAAACTTAAGCTTGTCTTACGATTTAAAAGTATATCACAAGGTTATATTAGGGTTATAAGAATTAAATTATGATAATTGAGATTATTCAACTCATTAAGTAAGTTTAGGGGACTTACAACTATAAACCCCTAACAGGGATTTCGTCCCCGAAATCCAAGGTAAACAAAGATGGGTACTTCCTTTGCACCTCATCCTATTACCTTCACATACTTACCATACTATTGATACATATTGGATACTAGGATTAATTACTTTGGTATCCACCTCATGTGCCATAAGGAACTCACATCTTTATCTCACGTACTTTTACCAACATAATAAATTTCAAAACATATAAGAGGAGTCTCTTAAATTATTGTAAGGCTCAAAAGCAAACTTGACACAAACTTTATGATCTTGGAACCATAGTCCAAGCAACCTTATGCTATAATAAGCTATCCACCCTCATGCTTGCAATGAATCCACACGTACCAAGTGGCAATGATGCACTTGAAAATTGTTCCCTGGAAAGGAAAGACACAAAGGGAAACAACTTCCCACATCATAGCAACATTGTTCAAGGGTCACTAGCAAAAAGGTAACCAATTCTATTTTCATTATGCAAGTTACAACTTCTTATGTATCATTTTATCCTTTTCATTTTGGGTTCCTTGCCATTAGCATAGGAATCATCATGATTAACATATCTCATTACTCCTTCCTTGATGGATATTTATCACGCTTGGGTATGTTCTCTTATTTTATTATGTTTTTCAACCACTTATCAATAGGTAAATCATCATATTCCACATTTTCTTCATTAAACCAAGATCATCTCCCTTGATTTCTTTCACATGCCATGCTGATTTTACATTAACACTTTCTTACACCCATAGTTTGGTCTGAGATTAACTCAGATTCCACCTTATTTATTTGTCATTGTTCCCATTCATCTTTTCATTTTATACTTATCATAGGAGTTCTTTCATACCTTGAATAACTTTATAAGCATAAACTTATCTATCTTTTACTTTATTATCTTCTTGAGTTACATCTTCAAGAACTCCTCTTTTGCTTATTCGTATTTATATTTATATTTTATGGTGTTGTATCTTTCTCTTATAGTTACCAAACATTCAAGTTTTAATAGATAATGATGCAATTCTCATCTTCTTTAAGGTATGATTGAGATATTCATACCATGATTTCTTATGCATTATGCTCTTTAGATTGTCTCAAAATGACTGCTTGATCAGAGTAATGAGAAAGATAACAATCTAAGAGTTCCATACTTACCTTTTCTTCAATGATTGAATACCTGGCCAGGGCAGCCAAATACTGAGATTAGGCAATATGCACCATATTTTTATGTCATATTCCTAATTTTGACATCATCCTAGTCCTAAGTTCTAGTGTCCCTATAGACTCAGTGAACCTAAAGATCTGATACCAGCCTATGAGAACCTGTTACACTAAATGAGATTACTCAAAACATAAAGCACAATCGATCACTAGTTAATCACATACCCAAAAATATAGGAAATTAAAACCGATTTCAACGTCACCACCTGCTCAGAAATATTTTCATAAGAGCCCAACATTTTTCTTATATCCGTACTATGCCAAGAATTTGATACAAATTGTTCTAGCACCTTATCCACAACATATATACATAGGAGAACAATATTTGTATATGCCACACAACAAACATTAACATGCAAACAAAATTTTGATTCGTTTGAAACACCATATACAAACTTTTCCTCTTCGGACCTGAGAGTACATGGATGACTCTAGGACACACTAGACATCTAATCAACTTTCTCAAAGATTCATTACTATAGCTCATCTTTGTTGCCACATGTTTGTTTTCGTCACTTCCGATTACCTAAAAATATGTGGCGAACCACAAGGGTGAGACCCATGTCCCAGCAAGAGATATAACCTCCAACAACGCTTATTGATTACAACATTTTAAATAGTAGATAACTAAGCAGTTGGAGTATTTAATAATGAATTAAATGGATTAAACAGTTCAAGTATACTAAACAGATTAAGCAAATCATATTAGCAACAAGTATGATCATCAATGCATATATAGATAACAAATAAATTCATTTCTCTGGATATATATCTACTCAAATATCATCAAATCACATCTAATAACAATCATTATCATTAATATGACTATCATCATATTCCTTGCTAATAGTATAAGCAATCTAGTAGCATAAGCATCCCTGACATCATGAATATGTCTAGTAACATAACATGGCTATCAATATTGGGATCTCAAACAAAGGGAACATATATATATCATAAGTAACATCATTGCACAATTAGATGCATAGGCGTGATTAGTAGTTTAAGCATCTATAATTACATAGGCATCGCTAGAAATATTAAACATAGATAGCAACATCATCTTAACCATCAATGTCAATATATTTGACAACATAAGCATGTTTACAATATCAGCATAATTACAACATAAGCATATCTATTATCTCTTATTATACTAAACATGATCTCAATAAAAAGAAAGCAAATAAGGGTTATCATCCAATATGAAACATTATGTATAACCCTAAACAGATATGCTACACGCTTGTCTTACATCTTTTATTATGCCCTGGGGAATTTGAATCGCACCATCCAAAGTCCAACCAACCCCTAAGAAGGGCTATTCGGTTCCATACAAGATCTAGGAGTGCCAGTATCCTAAGTTCTCTTCCCCTCGGTCAATACGAGTAAAACGGCAGTGACATATCAGTCAAAGCTGCCACCACAATGACATATAGTCAAGCTGCTAACCACTAGTCAACCCTTGGTATAGGTCACGGGACTAGAAAATAGGGTATACAAAACCCTCTAATCTGAGGTACAACTGAAGTTGTCCTCAACCACATCAGATGTATGAGGCATGACCGTAGCCATCCTCCATAACATGCATTGTGGATGACAAGGATATATCCTTAACCTGCCACCTCAACATACTCAACAGTATGCACTCTGAGTTTCCCTTAGGAATACTCGTTTCACCATCCAGCAAGTTCTGACACTGAAGATGGCTCTACGGCACATGGCACTACATCATTAGAGTTGCACTTGATTAGTTATTCCAATTGGGTGAATTAAGGTTGCATCAAACAAGTGGACATACAAACCCTAATTCACTTCTAGAAAGCATATAAATATCACAACTTTTAAAATATATAAAATATGTGGAACATAATTTCTCATCTTATTATCACATGGTACTATTCACTTGCCATTCATGAGACCACACTAGTCATCATACTATCACAAGATATAAATGTAACATCCCTGACCTGGGTTATGCCTTATCTCTAGAAGTTTTGCTTAAGTAAGTCTTTTATATTATTGTCTTTATCTTTTGAAAAGAAATTAAGACTAAAGGAGAGCTTATGTTTCAATTTTGGTCCTATTTGAATAATGTTGAAACAATATTTTACCTATTTTGGACTAAAGTGCAATATACCCAATTTAAGGGGTTACCTTGCAAATGTTACATGATAAATGTTCCTTAAGTTTTATAACATCATAAGAATGATAATGATGTCGAGGTATGGCTTCCACAAGTCTAAGTTCCAAGAAGGAGCTTGTTTGAATAATGTTTGTGCATTGAATAACTAGTTTTGGTGTAATTTGAAATTTACACAAAACCTAGGGTTGGATATATAAAATATCACTTCAAGAGTGTCCCTATTGTTTATTGGTATCATTTATAGAAAATAAAAAGAAAGGTGTGTATTTTTTGAACCACATTTGAGGAGAGATAATCTTCATAATAAAATAATCAAGAAATAAGCATAAATGAAACCCTAATTTATTTTGTAGAAAAAATAAATATATTAATTGAAGCGCCCATCAACTAAAAAGGCTGTGGTTGAAATTATATAGTGGTAGGACGTCCAAATGCCTTGAGTAGCACCGAAATATCCTAAGTAGGTGAAGACATCCACTCACATTTGTTAATTAAAAAGTAATGTCTACTAAAAATAGATAATAGTATTATAATGATTAAGGTGCTTAAGTGGTTGCTTTTAATTCAAGGATAATTGAGGGCAAGGAATATGTCTTCGAAGTCAAGGAAGGGAGGGTACATGTAGCAAGAAAGTGGATGAATTTTTCTCCTACTTTCTCTCTCCTAGAAAATCAATTATATGTACTCGATTTTCTCCTTACTTGAAAGGCTATTTTTGCAAACCACTTTCTTCCCTTGCTTTGGCCGACAAACAAGGAGCTTAGGAGAAGGAGGAAAACGTTCCTCAAGCTTAAGGTAAGCTCCATGATCATCTTCAACCTTGGATTGATGGTTGAAATCAGATTTCGACATTCATTTTCTTCTCTCTTCCATCCAATGCTCAACCTTGGCCATCTTTTACATCCAAAGAGTTGGAAACAAACCTTGGATAGTTAAAGGAGATTATTTCACCATTATAGATGAGAAGCTTGAAACTTTGAATCTACTTTGAAGGCGGGTTATATAACTTGAACCCATCAATGTTATTATTGATTTCGATTTCTCATCATATGTTGATTTTTTATTTTCTTCTTGAATAATTGATGAATTGATCATATATATGATAGTAGAATTTGGAGGTCTGAAGCTTGATGATGATGAAATCATCTTACCACACACCTCAAGAATATAAAAAGAAAATGGTTTTTAATTTGGTTGGTCAAACGGTTTCAAACCGTTAGAGACCAAACAGTTTCAAAACCGTTAGAGGTCAAATGGTTTCAAACTGTTGGAGGCTAAACAGTTTCAAGAATGTGTAAAGGTCTAATGGTTTCAACCTAATCTAGTCCGCATGGTCTCAAACTTGGATGGCCAAACGATTGTTATTCGTTAGCACCATCTAGCTCAACATTTTAGTGTTAGAGTTTGTTTCTTAATTTCGTCTACTAATTCTCATCTGTTTCCTTCAATTCATATTCATTAATCTCAACTTCTCTCATGTCATGTTCATTAAATTATTGGAACCAATCATTTTTAACTCACTTGATATACAATACTTCTCTTTTCATTGATATCCATCAAAGTCTGGTTTTAGTATGTTTCATTCAATTTGGCTTAAGCCACATGTAGATAAAACAAAGGATTAAAGACTTCATCATAATAACTTCATTAGTTTCATCTTTAACTTGCCATCACCATCAATACATTTTTTCTTCATATCATTTCTTATATTTAGATAAGTGTACCATGTCATTGACTTCTAATGTCATTCCCATAATCAACAATGATCACTCTTCATTATACTAAAACAAATGCATTAGACTTAGATGATATTAGTAAGACTCATCATATTCAATTGAAGTATTAATACTTTCAACTTCAACATTTGATCACATTTACAACATCATATACAAGTTCTAGCTTTATCACTCATAATCATCTTAATAATAAAATTTTAGGGTTTTCAAGAAGTCATTCCTTAGTTCAACATATCATAAAAATCATATCATTTAGTAATCCAATCATGATTCAAGGGTTCATTAGGGTTATTCACAAGCATGGAAACCCTAGTTTCTATTTTCAAACATTTCATTCATCAATCATAAGTATACATTGATTAGTTGAATCATTTGATTCAATTCCTCAACACAAATCCTAATCAGGATATGTGGTCATTCAATTCCATTAACATTCCATAATACATTTGTATAATATAATCTAGTACAATTTAAATATTATTTTATGCATGTGAATTCAATTCAAAGCATATCGGCCATTGAGCTGATTTTTAGGAAAAATTCACATGAAATAGCATATTCACCTACCTATAAGAATACCCATGGATCCTCAATCAATATATCAGGAACTAATCAAGTTCCAATCAATGAGAAATAATCAAAATCAGTAGAATTGGATCCCCCAATATCTTTCCCAAATCAAATCCAATCACATACATATACAAACAAGGTTTATGATTGTTTTAGCAGGATAGAATTAGGCTTTCAACATGAATACAAAGCTTAGGAGGGAGAAAAACACTCAGTTCAGGTATCAAGCACCTTAAAAACGTAGGTAAACCTCTAAAGTTTTGGAAACCCAATCAAACTCTAGCAAATGAATCCAATTCTTTCTCCTCTCAACTCGGAAATTCTAGAAATGGGAATTAGAAGATAAAGAGTGAGAAAAGGGGGAGATTTGATGTGATTTCAAATCAAATTAGGGGATGGATGGAATCTTGACATGTGAGAGAATATTCACCATGAAATACTATGCAAAGAAGCTAAACTTACTTGATTTCATCATATCTTGGATAGAGAAACCCTAGGTCAACATCTCCACCACTTTCTCTTCTCAAAACCCTATCTCTCATCTCTCTTAAGGATTTCATTTCTTTGATAGGAATGATGAGTCATGAGAGCTCCTTGTGTGTTAGGTTAGTCATATAGATGAATTTAGGTGCTTAGAACAATTGCATACAAGCCCTTCATTATATTTTTATTTTGCTCAGACTGGTTGGTCGGCTGAGTTATAAACTCAACCGACACCACACTTTTCAGAACTCAAGACTCATCCAAAAATTATGAAACTTTAACCTAATGTTTAAAAGTGAGTTTTTAAGAAAAAATAATTTTTTAGATCATTTTTAGTTACAAATAAATAAATAAAAATCAAATAGTACACCGCTATATTGCAGTCTGCAGCATGGTCGGTCGATTTTGTCCTTCACAAAACTCGACCGACACCCCTCTCTGTAGAGATCAAAAGTCATAAAAAACTATGACAATTTATTAATATGTCTATAATTGAGTTTCCCAACTACATTTAAATTTTGAGATCAATTGGATATACCAATAAAAAGATAAAATTCACTTACCACACTGCTATATCAATCTAAAAATATGGTTAGTCAAGTTTGAAACTCGACCAAAAAACAAGTCAAAAAATTCTTAAAATTTTTTATATTTTTCAATAGTGTTCAAATTTGAGATATCCAAATCATATCCAAATTTTAATTAAATCAGAGTTACACATAAAATATTAAAAATCATTTAGTGAGACATTATACTTATCAAATTATGTATTCATATGTCATCAAAACCCTAAATTGGGCCAATTAGGGTTTTCAAATCTTAATCCTAATTTTGTGAATAAAAGTATGATTAAACATTCATGTTGTATTTAAAACATAAAAACTTAACTACCATCATTAATCAAGGTTTAAACAATGATCAACTTAATTAAGCATACAATCATCCAAGTAAACCCTAATTAGATGACTAATTTGAAAACGTGTCATTACAAATTCTCCCCTCCTCTTAGGATTTCATCTAGAAATCCAAGAAAAGAAATGTAATAGTATCATATCATGTAATCATTTACCTCTCTAGGCATCAAATTATAAAGAATTTCATTTTATCTTTCTTTCATATGACATTTTTTGTTGTTGCATTAAATGGATATTTCATCCCTTGTCATCATCATATCTCTCCTTGAGTATTACAAACACTTACTTCAAAATATTTAGTAATACATCATTTATCAAGATCTGATTTGCATCACCTTTCTCATCCTTTTAAAATTTTGATTGTATATCTCATGGATAAGATTATGACTCATTCACATATTATCATCCACATTCATCAATTTCCTTTATGAAGAAAATCATCTAGTATGCATCTTAGTTCATAGGTTTTTCTCACAATTTCAGATTTCATACTCAAATTCAAACTCATTAGAGATTGTATTCATAACCCATTAAGCTTTAATCTTTCTTATATGAAATTGCATATTTTCCATAGGATCCATATTGAATTATAAAATCCTTTTCTCTTTCACCATTTTATCACCATTTTGTCCCTGTAGACTCATTTAACCTAGGCTCTGATGCCACATTTGTCGGGACCCACTCTTTTGATTAACATAAATACCAACCATTAGAGATAATCCCAAAACCTAAACCTAGATTATGAAATAAAATAATAAATTCTCGACAAAGATGAATAAACAATATACGAAAAACATAGATAAATTTTCCCTTTTTCTTTCTTCACAAATTCATAAACCAATGTCACATCAAGGACATCACATTTTAGATATCACAAATCTTATTCAAATCCATTAAAACTAGAATCAAATCTTGTTCTCATATGTGGTTCGGTTTACATCAGATACATGTACATTGATGAACAAACTTAGTCTACAACCCATCCCGATAAAGAGAGAGTACAGGGACATTCTAATCTATCTAGATTATGCTATTTATATATTCTTTGTCACGACCTCTCCATCAGATAGCATTATACCTAAATTTTTTTTGAAACAACTTCATGAGACTCATATAGAACCCCAGTGAGTGGATACCTCCCACTCAAGCTAGGTGCATGCATCAACATCAAATTAAGTATAATAAACTCAAAAGAAACATGTAGATATTAAAAAGTCTAGTAGATAGTTCTATCATAAGTCAAATCTATCTTACAATGGTAATCTAATCCAACAGATACGGTAATCACTTGAACCAATTATAACTATGAAACATCTTTTAGAGCATGTCTATGAACAAATCATCATATACTTCTTAGTTCAAATTACGAACCCTACTGCATGTGAAATAAGACAAGTTCTAAGCATTTTAAATCAATACATAACAATAACATTACCCTTGTGACACTCCACCAGTTGGACCATGAACACATCCTACAGTCCTAAAGCAGAAGTACACATAATACATATCTACCAAACAATACTATCAAATAGCAAGCAATCCTACTCATATTCGGAATGGATATAAATCCCAACATTTATAACATGTCAGCATGACAGATCATAATATGAAATAGAAAATGTCTATAGAAACATGATTACTTTCCAGAACATGAATCATAATCAACAATCATCAACTAAATATACAAGGAATGCAATAATCATTCAAATCATGTTCTACACGGTTTATCATCTTTTATTCATTTTTCCTGAAACTACTTGGCTTGTACCTCACCAAGTAGAAGTCGCCACACCTGATTCTCATGTTAACAACAAACTATCACTATCTTAGGGTTTAGCCGACCACCCTAAGATATCAACAACAAACCCTAGCCACCTCAGGGTTGCCTAAAGAGGCTCACGTCCTCATCTTGGGTACACAAGATAGGAACCAACAAAATAATATATCACATATCACAATATTTCACATATTTTTCATCTCACATTTCACATATTTCATTTCAACAGAGTCTATTCCATATGGACATAGACTTTCACAACAAGGATTTAGGGCCAGAGCCACTCCAGATGACTCACTCCTAAATCCTGGTGGTCTAACCTTTAATGTCACACCCACATCCCATGATTACCAATAATCATGAGATTAGGGCATGAGTTTGAGGATTATACTTAATACAAAGTTCACTCCCATTTCTTTTTCAAACTCTTTATTTTCTCGCATCCAATCACATAAACAAACTTTACAAGAGAATTAAACTTTGATTACTCTAATATCATATCAACATTAATGATACACATCCACACATTCATTATGTTTCTCACTCTTCTAGGTACATACGACATGATAATCAGATACATTCTCTCTTATTAAGGAAACAAAGATACAAAACATCATTTACAACTCTCTCACATATATACAAGGACCTAGAGTGACAAGGACCAACTGAACTTAACTATTCTCATACTTAACTCATGTGGTAGATCTACTTTGATGCTTTGACCTTCTTCAAGTCCACGTGGTTTCCCTAAAAAATTGTGAGTAGAGGGGTGAGCCTACTCGCTCAGTGAATGAGTACTTCAAAGAAATAGTTTAAAACACTTATATAATTATAGGTATTGTCGAGCAAATGATATCAATTATAACAACAGTAAGATTTAAAGAGTCTATTCATTGACAATTATAGATATTGTAGGATACTCTAGATATCTACAAGGGTGAACCAATATATGAATATGCTTGATTGATCATAAAGAGAAGTAATAATTCGGAAACATAAAGTGAATAATTGAATAACTATGCACACTTGTTTAACCTCTCATTCATCTTATTATGCCCTGAACCCACATGAGGTGTACCACAACATGTGAAAGAATCACAGCAAGCTACGATCTCACAGTACAAGTCTTAGAAGCATGCCCGGGTTCCTAAGCCTATCTCTTGAGTAAGACCCCGTCTGTAGCGGGCCTCGACACGTCTGCCTCTCAGAGGCTAATAAGAGCAGCCAGATATCTCAGACTCCACCTCTCAACTTGGGTACTCAGGCGGTGAGTCAAAGCCCTCAGGCTTATTGTGCATCAGTGGACCTACTGACCACTGATCACTCAACATGTAACACAGGTACCACTGGCATCCCCAGTTGGTGTCGGGTACCACACAACAATAAGGAGTCTTCCCTACTGATCAAGACCCCCACACCCTACTGGTGCGCTCTGGCTTACCTCAATCTGGACTACCTCCAGTCAGGAAATTGTTTCCTCCTCACAGCACAAGCCTCATCTTGTGAGGATTCTATAGTGTTCAGGGCATCTACATGTCTAATTCACTCTTTAAACTCACAATTCACTCATCACATCAACATATCTTTGTTCATCTTTGTAAACTGTTCATTTCATAAACCATCTGGTAACATTTACCACAATTGAACAGTTAAGCATCACCACATCTCAAACTAAGAAACATTAATATCACAATACTTGTTTCATGGAACACCTTATCATTAGGGTTTCATTTACCTCATTCACTTATCACATAACTTGCATAAGGATTGAATTCATCAGAACATCATTCAATAAGAATTGCTCTCAGTAGTTCACATATAATTGAATATATATATGAAACCGTGTAATGAACTGAACTAGGGTTTCCATGCTCTTAATGATATATCAAGAAAACATTGATATCATCAGAAGAAATCCAAGATCTTATCTAACATATATGTAATATGCACACAAATAAAACAATCATTCGTAACCAAAGAGATTCAACTAGACAAACTTCTTTATTCAATTATACAAGAATTTTAATATATTCAAGTAACCTCTACAACTACTTTAAGAATTCTCATTTAGATGGATTGCTCTCATTTCTAATCTGATTTCATAATATGAAATTCATCACAACAGAGGAATAATCCGTATCTAATCATCTTACAAAAGCTAGATCAATCGACCATTCAGGGTTGTACTTACATACTAATCAATTGAAAAATATTAATGATTTAACTAATTTTCACGCAATCTACAATTTAAAGGAAGTACCCACTCACCCTAAGGTGTGAAAACACCCTAAAAACATAGCCCATCTTTGAAGATCTCGAATCCATATCAAGATCCTAGAAGAATCCACTATTTCTTCTTTCTTTCAACCATAAACGGGGTATGCTATAGGTAGAAGATGAGATTAGGGGTTAAACCAAACCTCCAAATTGCTGGATCAAGGGGAAGTGAAGAGAATAAGTAATTCATGGTTAAAACTACTTACCACGTCGAATTTATAGAAACCCCTTTTGATTTATGCTGTTCTTCACGTTCTTCCCCAAAAATCGTCCTAGAAATTTCCCTCCAGGTCACCCTCTCATAGAGTAAGATGTCTAGGATGATATAGGATCAAGTCATGGTTCCAACGCACTTCGTTTCGTTGAAAACGGATAAGTATTGCTTGACATATGATCATTTTACAATTTGTTGTCTTGGGCGGCATCGACCACGGTCGCGGTGTCGACGTAGCGTCGCGGTCGTGGTGTAGACCGTGGGTCATAGTGTAGACCGTGGGTCGCGGTATCTATGCAGCATCATGGTCGCGGTGTTGATGCAGCATCGCGGTCGCGGTGTCGACGCAACGTCGGTCGCGGTAGTCAATACATGTTTACTAAAAAAGGCATAACTCTCTCATTTTAACTCTGATTTGGTTCATCCTTTTTTTATTCATAATTGAATTCTCTACAATCCTAAAATATTATTTTGATAATAATATCAAATGAAAAATCATTTATTAACTATTTCCTCCAACGTCATTAACTCTCTTCTTGCACACATGTATGGGTCAATGCTATGTTAATCCCAACTCGGATCTTTATAGTATGCTTAAGTCATGATTTTGAGTTGCCCAAACAAGTATTTAAGGTTATAAAAGTTAAGACAAAGAATAACATAGAATATTACTAACAAAAGTATGCCAAGCATTAAGATTATCTCAAAGCTCTAGGATCACCAAAAAAGCTAGAAACGGGTTGCAACAATTTTCCCCCTCTAATAAAAAATTCATCTCGAAATTTCTAAAAGAGGAAAATATACTTGTTAAACATCTTCGATTCTACTTCCCAAGTAACTTCTTCTATAAACGATTCCTCTAAAAAACCTTTACTAGGGGTATCTCTCTCCTTTTAAGCTTTCAAATACTACAGTGTAGAATTTTATTTTCAACATTGAGTCATTTGTTCCTCTTTAAATCACAACTTTTAAAAGGTATAATATTTGTGAAACATAATTTCTCATCTCATCATCACATGGTACTATTCACTTATCATTCATGAGACCACACTACTCATCATACTATCACAAGATATAACCCCTTTTCACAATATCACAGGGTATCAACCCTTATCAACACAAGAGGATTACACCTCATCCAGTGCTCAACTATGCCCAAAGGTCATTAAGACCATCATACTATTCCCTACAAGATCATCGTTATTTTTTTGCATGCCTTATAACAAGGCTCAATAACATCACTTACATATAACATACTGGATCAATGCAATATTGCATTAATGAGCTAGGAGATATTCGTAAACAATCATAGTAGGGTTATATTAACATTAAGAACATTCCTTTATTACATCAACATGCAAGGAATCTAGATATGATTAACCCTCGTCTAATGCACAAGTTTAGTATAAGAAAGTATCAACCTTGTAGCTATGATAACCATCAATTAACACATTAAGGTTATGATCATATTAAGGAGGTTATTTCACCATTATGCCATCATATAAGAATGTTAAACATGAATACTCATCTTTATCTATTTGTATTAGAGTTAGGTTCAACAAGATAAAGTATACTAATATTACTAATCAACACTTATACCCAAACCTTTACTCACGGCATCCCCGTTGGATCATGGATGCATAAGGTGAAGCAATACCATCACATTTCATACTATTCTCAAGTATGAACCCACATATAAATCAGGGTGTAACCATCAGGTTATAGCGTACTAGGGTTTCAAAAATAGTAACAGAGTACTCCTTGATTATATTAGTCATTCAAGGACTATTCATACCCAATTACCATCACTTAGTTTTATTAAAGCTAGGCATAACAAGCTATACCTCATTAGGGTTACATATCAATACAATATGGTTATCATCCCTTCTATTCATATGAGTGAATAGGTAAGACTACCTTATTCAGGGTAACCCTTCATTTGTTTTATCATCATTTGGCCCATATCACCATACCACAATTGTACAATACTAAGATGGATTACTGGTATGAATGACTACAACTATCAGACACCTGAAATTAACATATTGCTTACACATGTACACTAAAATCATACGTAGAACTAATTTACATCCCTCATTATACCTTCAAAAAATTACACTTCTAAAAATAAATTCACGTATTACTGAAAGCCATTATTTTCTCTTATCTCCTCATTCATTACTACTTACTTCATGTTACTTATCCTTCTCATTTTGATCATATAGAATAAATATCCCTAAAATTGAAACATACAAGGTAAGAATAGATTATTCATCATTCTTGATATCACTGCAAGAATTTGTTTTAGATTACACTTTGCTCATCTTGCACTTCTCCTTTAGTTCAAATTACACCTCGTATATTTCAAATATATTTCTTATCCTTTGCTCCAAACCATTTCCATATTGTTTATCTACCTTTCAGATTTACTACCTTTAAACCCTGGATTACTATATGTGCTAGTTTACTTCTCATCGTGTAAATCTCATGATCTTTTTTTATAGAGATGCTCGTATCCAAGGTCAAATCACTAGTGACATCCCTTGAACTACTACAACTCTAAACATTCTAGGGTTTGGTCCTTATCAGTAACATGACGTTAATGTGATGTGACTTTGCTCCCTTAATTTGAAATTCAAACTTTGGATCTTACAAGTTTTACTAAAGTCTTCCTTATCTTATCAATTGAATTTCATTTCTCTTACTTAGCCATTCAGATAGATTACATTCTCAATTTACCCTGTTAGGGTTTCATCATCATATTGTGTGTCATTATTACATTCACTAGATATGCATCATATATGATTCATTTTCTTATCACTTCATTTCCACATTGCTCTCATTAAGTAATATATGAAAGAGAAGATGATTCTGAGACTTAGAATTCTTATCTTCAAACATTCCCTTAATAAATTTCTCATATGTAGGTTTAATTGGTTATCAACAAGGATACTTGGCTAATTAGAACTTGCATGAATTTCACAACCTCTTTCTTTTATAATATATATTATTCCATCTTGTTTCAAACCCTTCCTTACCTTTCATAATCCTCTTACCATATACTAATCTTCCACCTGTCATCTTTAAATTCTAATTTTCTCTTATGTTCATGTTTGTTATTCATGTGTATGATCATGTATACCATGTTGCACATATTTCTTTTTATCCTTCTACTAATGTGAAGTTGAAATTCTAAATCAATAATCTCTCTACTAGTTTCACCTCATGTTTAATACATTATATATCCTTCATTTTAAATCAAATGGTTCATGCATGGGTCAAACATAGTATCTCTTTCAATCATGTTTTTCCCTCGTGAATATAGTCTACCTTTTTATGACTTATTCATTTGTTAAGATACACTTTTGTTCTTCTTTTAGAAACTAGTTTGTTGTTCTATAGAGACTTAGAGTCCAAAGGTAGTAAGGATGAATGTATTAAACTTTATAATAAAGATATACATTCCATGCTCTCAATTATATCATAACCCTCATTCCTTAATCAAGATCATCATTTCTAACATTTCTCTTTGTTTCAACTAAGTTTGTTATCCTAGTCTTATTATTTACATGTTCATCTAGCTCTTTTCACTTTCATACTTCTGAACCTCACTTCTATGTACTTATCATGTACTTAACTCTTTTCTTCTATTTTCCATTTTCTTTGGAGTACATAAAAACATTGTACTCGATTATATGATCCATTCCTCATGATTGATTCTTACTATCTTAGTCCTTACATACTTTTCTCATATCTTTTCCATATTTCATATTTAAAGTTCATATAATACTAATCATTAAACTTAACCTAAACCTTATGTCGTATTCCTTTATTCTCGATTAAGGGACTCTCATATGAGGCCCCAAAGTTGGATCTCAGATATTAGTTCCAACTGATTCTTAGCTATTCTAATATTTCCCATATGTTTCAACATCTTAGTGTATGTACATTCTCACTATGATGTGGGTCTAATTTATCCAAAGTCTACTCTTATTAGATTGTTAATAGGAGTCATTAGATCCCAAAAATGAACCCTGCCAGCCGGACCAGGCCGAACCTGTCGTCCTGAAGCTAAGAGCTACTCAGGATTAACCAACTCCTATTAATCTGAAACATGTGGAAAGAATATCCACTTAGGGAAAACTCATTTAAACATAACTTCTGGTCTACTTGATAGTTGATACAAAGAATATCTGAATCAACTTCATGATACACAAAAATTTAAAAGAACCATACATATTCTACAAAATGATAATATGAATTCATACATATAAGAGCATTTCTATTGATCTCCAATCAAATAAGCAATATAAAGCAAGAGTTGTATCACATTCTATGTTTAATCTCTTACTCCTTCATTACTTTCTGGTCTCCTAACCCTAAGATTTCTAGGGTTTTTCTCTAGCACATCCTTCCTCTGCATACCTAACTAGGGCATTCAGAGAAGAATAAACATAATAGCTTGATACTGGTCAGTCTAAGTATCCAGATACCTAGCCAGGGTATCTAAATACCCAGACCTCCCAGAGATAAATACACATAAACTCTTAACTGCCACACTTATAACTCTAACTTTCTATCCTAATGGTCCTTGACAACTCAACCTAAGCTCTGATACCAAAAGATTGTCACACCCGCATCCCACGATTACCACCAATCATGAGATTAGGGCATGACTATGAGGATTATACTTAATACAAAGTTCACTCCCATTTTTTTCAAACTCTTTATTTTCTCGCATCCAATCACATAAACAAACTTTACAAGAGAATTAAACTTTGATTACTCTAATATGATCTCAACATTAATGATACGCATCCATACATTCATTCTATTTCTTACTCTTTTAGGTACATACTTCATTCTATTTCTTACTCTTTTAGGTACATACGACATGATAATTAGATACATTCTCTTTTATTAAGGAAACAAAGATACAAAACATCATTTACAACTCTCTCACATCTATACAAGGACCTAGAGTGACAGGGACCGACTGAACTTAACTAATATAATACATAACTCATGTGGTAGATCTACTTTGATGCTTTGACCTTCTTCAAGTCCACGTGGTTTCCCTAAAAAATTGTGAGTAGAGGGGTGAGCCTACTCGCTTAGTGAATGAGTACTTCAAAGAAACAGCTTAAAGCATTTATATAATTACAGGTATATTGCCGAGAAACTAATATCAATTATAACGATAGTAAGCTTTAAAAAGTCTAATCATTGACAATTATAGATATTGCAGGATACTCTAGATATCTACAAGGGTGAACCAATATATGAATATGCTTGATTGATCATAAAGAGAACTAATAATTCGGAAACATAAAATGAATAATTAAATAACTGTGCACACTTGTTTAACCTCTCATTCATCTTATTATGCCCTGAACCCACATGAGGTGTACCACAACATGTGAAAGAATCGTAGCAAGCTATGATCTCACTATACAAGGCTTAGAAGCATGCCCAGTTTCCTAAGCCTATCTCTTGAGTTAGACCCCGTTTGTAGCGGGCCTCGACACGTCTGCCTCTCGGAGGCTAATAAGAGCGGCCGAATATCTCAGACTCCACCTCTCAACCTGGGCACTCAGGCGATGAGTCAAATCCCTCAGGCTTATTGTGCATCAGTGGACCTACTAACCACTGATCACTCAAACATGTAACACTGGTACCACCGACATCCCCAGTTGGTGTTGGGTACCACACAACTGTAAGGAGTCTGCCCTACTGGTCAAGACCCCCGCACCCTACTGGTGCACTCCGGCTTACCTCGATCTGGACTACCTCCAATCGGGAAACCGTTTCCTCCTCACAACGCAGGCCTCATCCTGTGAGGATTCTACAGTGTTCAGGGCATCTACATGTCTAATTCACTCTTTAAATTCACAATTCACTCATCACATCGACATATCTTTGTTCATCTTTGTAAACCGTTCATTTCATAAACCATCTGATAACATTTACCACAACTGAACTATTAAGCATCACCACATCTCAAACTAAGAAACATTGATATCACAATACTTGTTTCACTGAACACCCTATCATTAGGGTTTCATTTACCTCATTCACTTATCACATAACTCGCATAACGATTGAATTCATCATAACATCATTCAATAAGAATTGCTCTCAGTAGTTCACATATAATTGAATATATATATGAAACTGTGTAATGAACTGAACTGGGGTTTCCACACACTTAATGATATATCAAGCAAACATTGATATCATTAGAAGAAATCCAAGATCTTATCTAACATATATGTAATACGCACACAAATAAAACAACCATTCGTAACCAAAGAGATTCAACTAGACAAACTTCTTTATTCAATTATACACCAATTTTAGTATATTCAAGTAAGCTCTACAACTACTTTAAGAATTATCATTTAGATGGATTGCGCTCATTTCTAATCTGATTTCATAATCTGAAATTCATTACAATAGAGGAATAATCCATATCAAATCATCTTGCAAAAGCTAGATCAAATCAACCATTCAGGGTTGTACTTGCATACTAATCAATTGAAAAGTATTAATGATTTAACTTATTTTTGTGCAATCTATTGTTTAAAGGAAGTACCCACTCACCCTAAGGTGTGAAAACACCCTAAAAACTTAGCCAATCTTTGAAGATCTCGAATCCATATCAAGATCCAAGAAAAATCCACAATTTCTTCTTCCTTTCAACCCTAAATGGGGCCTGCTGTAGGTAGAAGATGAGATTAGGGGTTAAACCAAACCTCCAAATCACTGGATCAAGGGTTTCGATCAAGGGGAAGTGAAGATAAGAACGAATTTATGGTTAAAACTACTTACCAAGTCGAATTTATAGCAACCCCTTTTGAATTATGTTGTTCTTCACGTTCTTCCCCAAAAATCACCCTCCAGATATCCCCTTCATAGAGAAAGATGTCTGGTATGATAGAAGATCGAATCACAGTTCCAACGCACTTCGTTTCATTGAAAACGGATACGTATTACTCAAGATATGATCATTTTACGATTTGTTGTCTTGGGCGGCGTCGACCGCAGTCGCGGTGTCGACGCAGCATCGCGGTCGCGGTGTAGATCGCGGGTCATGGTGTCGACGCAACATCATGGTCACGGTGTTAATGTAACATCATGGTCGTGGTGTAGACCACGGGTCACGGAGTCGACGCAACGTCGGTCGCGGTCCTCAATACATGTTTACTAAAAAGGGCATAACTCTCTCATTTTAACTCCAATTTGGTTCATTCTTTCTTTTTTTTGGATTCATAATTGAATTATCTACAATCCTACAATATTATTTTGATAATAATATCAAATAAAAATCATTTATTAATTATTTCATCCAATGTCATTAACTATCTTCTTGCACACATGTATGGGTCAATGCTATGTTAACCCCAACTTGAATCTTTATAGTATGCTTAAGTCATGATTTTGAGTTGCCCAAACAAGTATTTAAGGTTACCAAAGTTAAGACAAAGTACAACATAGAATATTACTAACAAAAGTATGCCAAACATTAAGATTATCTCAAAGCTCTAGGATTACCAGCAAAGCTAGGAACGAGTTGTAACATTTAAGGTCTTGATCCACACTCTGGAAATCCTTCTCATAATTCATCAATTACTATAAGGAGATTCATTTGTTTCCCCAGTGTGGTCCTCAGGGGAACTCACGGTGCCAAAACTAAAAAACCTCAGATAAGATAGAGCTTAAACAGTAGATTACTGATAAGGAATATAACAGAAGCAATTTATGAAAAACAAGCCATCCTCCACCAGACTTACCAGCTATACCAACACATTTCCCAATGGAACATGATTGACAAGATAAGAAATATATAGGAAACTCACCACATAGGAGTAATGTACAGTAACTGCAAGATAATTAAAGTTAACTACACAAATATAGCCTCAACCAATGTTTCACGTTTGTCTTAAGCAGTATATACTAAACGACTGGATTACATTTTATTATGCCCTGAGGAATTGAACCGTACCGTTCAATTCCAACCTTCGGCTGCGAAGCCCATAGCCGGTGCCATATATGGTCAATGGAAGAGTCGAAATCCAATACCTTCTTCGCCTCATGTTCGTACACAAGTATAACATAAGCAGGACTGGAGTCTCATGCTTGAAGTGGTCATAGCCACAGGGTTAGCTCTTCAGGATACCCTCTGCCGCGGAACATGAGTATACATAAGCAGGACCGTTGTCTCATGCTGAAGTGGTCATAGACATAGGGTTAGCTCTTTAGGCTACCCTCTGCCTAGCCCGCCTTGGTACAGGTCACGGCGCTAGTAAAACTGAGCCACGTGTCTAAACACCGTGCTCTGAGCCATGAACGCATTCATGCTCATTATATCGCATATCCTGAGTCATGGGCTATGTTCACCTTGCCCTTGAGCCTACAACCGCAGTTGCACTCTTACCTCCTCACTTTAGGCTGGGAGCAACCTTGCATATTCAACAATATGCACTTTGGGTTAACCCGCAGGAGAACTCGTTTCATCATCACCCTAGTCCTGACGATGATGGATCTATGGCCAGGGCAAACTACATGATATAATTCCACTATAATTAATTAGTGTATTTTAGATGGATTGCAGGATTCAACCAAGTTATAACATGCATAGAATAAAGAACATTATATTATTATTGAAACCTCATCAACCTGATCCCGCATCACATGTTACCACTTGGCCTCTTGCCAACCATCTAGATCCATATCAAGGATCATACCATAGGATATCAATCCTTCATCATGTACTGTCACTGCCTCTCAAGGCTCACACCATTATTATGGGACAAACACATCATATATATGAACCCATAGAACAAATATCAAGGTAATGTTATTCATCACATATGTCACATAGCCCTTTCATGGCTACACATCACCTGCATGGTTAGGATACATAATAACCATAGATTCAACATATGAGTTATCATTCCAGATAATCTATTTATCAATATTACATTATTTGATGATCAAGCTTGTTAAGCACATTGTACCATAATTATGCTTATCCTTATCTCAGGATTAGTCAAGGTATTCACTTTTCATAACAATTATGTTGAGTATACAAGTCAACTACTATTGTTACCAATATCATTACTATTACCATCCACTATCATCATTATTACCATTTCTACCATTATGCACGCTACTAGTGCAACTATCATCATTCTCACTAGCAATTAAGCACAAGGGTTAATTCATGCATGTCATTACTATCATTATTGCCATCATTATTATGATCATCATCATTATTGTTATTATGCAATTACCATCATCATCATTGTTACTATCATTAGCACTATCAGAGGTTGTAAGGCATCAACACAACTAACATCTTTGTTATCAAAATATTATCATCATGGCTATGCCATTAATACTACCATGTCATTTGATTGTTACTAAGCAAGGCATTACTACTGAGATTTTGTTATTCATAAGCGTCTACTTTCATGATACTTGGGACCGCCACCAAAGGACCTAGCTACCCTCACCTAAGATCTCACAACCCTCACTATAGCTGACTTACACGGCTAGGCATGGGGGGTTGCACGCTGAGTTGCACTCAGTCTGCTGCTCGCGCGCCCCCTCACAAGAGGACCTGGCGAGATGGGTGTCGCGCGTTAGGGAGTGCTGCGCGGCTCACCTCATCGGGCGACATGGGTACCGAGTGAGCAAGCTGGGTGTCGGGCGACACAAGGTGTAAGGACCCTGACCTGCGTTTAGGGTTTACCCTGTTTGTTTTGCTTAATCTCAGTGCTTTGATGTTTGCTAATCACCTTTAAGTGGTGATTAGGGTTTTGTTGTGCTTTGTTGAGAGTTCGAGGGGCTACTTGCAAATAACACAAGTTTAGGGTTTTGTGTGCAAGTCTGCCATCTTGTGGGGTGTTTTCCCCTCTTTGCTTCCTCTAGGGTTGAGAGGAAGGCTTGGGCTTGTTGTTTGAGTTTTCTGGGCCTGAGTTGAGCTTGTTTGGGCCTTGAGGTGCCTGGGTTGGGCTTGCTTGAGCCTGTGTCAGCCAGGACCTACTTTGTGTCGCCCAGCAGGCTGGTGTGTCGCCAGCAGAGCTGCTACCTGTGTCGCCCATGATGCTTGGTCTGGTGTAGTGGACACCTGGTGCATGTTTTGGACAAGTGTCCCATGCCTTGCTAGCGTGTTGGCTGGAACCCTAGGACAAGTGTCCCTTGGGTGGACGACACATGGCATGGTTGTACCTTGGTTTCTCCTCCCTTTCCTTCTATGTATACAGCTCTTTCCCTTGCCTTAGTTTCTTTTGCTCTTTTGGTCTCTCCTCCACCTTGAGTGCACGATATCCCTTCCCTTGCTGCTATGTTGGCCGATACATCTTCCTTGGAGCTGGAGGATGATACCCCTTGAAGCTGGAGTGCTTCTTCTTCTTCCTTGGAGCTTCAAGGTGGGTTGCATATCTTCTAACCCTATCTCATGATAATGAGCATACTCTTTATGTTGAATCTATGGTTATTGTACATCCTAACAATGCAGGTGATGTGTAGCCATGAAAGGGCTATGTGACATATGTGATAATTAACATTACCTTAATAATTGTTCTATGAGATTATATATGTGATGTGTTGGTCCCATGATGATGAGGTGAGCATTGAGAGGAAGCAACGATACATGATGAGGGATTGAGATCCCATGGCATGTGATGTTGGATCCTTGAGATGGATTTGGATGGTTGGCAAGAGGCCAAGAGGTAACATGTGATGTTGGATCCTTGTGATGGATCAGGTTGATGTGGTTTCAATAATAATATACTGTTCTATACTTTTTGATATATCTTACATGTTATATAACTTGGTTGAATCCTGCAATCCATCTAAAAGATACTAATTAATCACAGTGAAATCATAGCATGTAGTTTGCCCTGGCCATAGATCCATCATCGTCAGGACTCAGTGATGGTGAAACGGGTTCTCCTACGGGTTAACCCGGAGTGCATATTGTTGAATATGCGAGGTTACTCCTAGCCTAAAGTAAGGAGGTGAGAGTGTAACTTCAGTTACAGACTCAGATACGTATATAGAGCATGGTGAACAGGCCCATGGCTCAGGATATGTGATGTGAAGAGCATGAATGCGTTCATGGCTCAGAGCACGGTGATCAGGCCCGTGGCTCAATTGTATTAGCGCCGAGACATGTACCAAGGCGGGCTAGAGTGAGGGTAGCCTATGGAGCTGACCCAGTGGCTTAGACCACCTCAACATGTGACTAAGGTCATGCTTGTGTTGTGCTCGTGTACTGACCATGAGGTGGGAGGTCGTGGAGTCCGGCTCTTCCACTGACCATTGTATGGCACCAGTCTTGGGCTTCGCAGCCAGAGGTTGGATTTGAATGGTACGATTCAAATCCTCGGGGCATAAGAATACGTAATACAGCCATTTAGTATTTACTGCTTATGATAAACACGAAACATTGGTTGAGGCCTTGTTTGTGTATTTAATTCTGGTATATCTGTAGGTACTTCTATATTCATCAAGTATGTGGTTGTATGTCGTATCTTGATAATCAGGTTATGTGGTCATATGTCTTGGTTCTGATGATCATGTTACACAGTGATATATTTTATCTTGTCAATCACGTCCCTTTTGAGAAATATCTGGTTATATGCTTTTGTACAGCTGGTAAGCTAGTCGATAAGAATAGCCTTGCTTATATAGACTGCTCTCGTTATACCTGTTAATAGTTATCTCCTGTTATGGTTTATCTTGTTGAGGTTTGTAGTTGTGGTGGGGAGTTATGTTTCCCGCTGGGACAATGTTCGATTGTCTCACTCCGCTGGTTTTTAGGTGGTCGAGGTAGACGCGGTGGTGGCCGTGGTGTTGCGGCTGAGCATCTAGACGAGCAGTAGAAGGCAAGTGAGGGATATGCTGGTATTTTGGATGTTTTGTAGTAGAGTCTAGAGTCATCCCTGTACTCCCAGGTCCTTGGCAGTGTTTTGACGTTGATTAACGATGAACGATCGATAATGTTTTATATATCCTGCTGTTGGCCGGATGTGGGCCTCTATGTATATGAACAGGTGGTGAACTCATGTGATGGATGGACAGCTGTTCCAGTAAGCTGTAATCACGTATCAGATCTCGTGTATGTATATATGACGTATTTCTATGCAGGATGAGGACTAGAAAGTAATAGTTTCATAGTTTATCAGTTTTCCACAATCGGTTTTATTTAACCCGTATTTTCATAATCTGTGGTTATGGTGATTTCCGCACGTTTTCACGTAACACCTCGTTATTTGTATGATAATGGGATGTGTTGCCACAAGTTTTGGTATCAGAGCTTTAGGTTCGCTGAGTCTACAGGGATTTAGGACTAGGTTGAGTTTGTTCTTATGAGTTTTCCAGGTTTTCTTACTATATCTTCTTCCCTCAGCGGAAGAAAAGTCAAGATGTCTGGAAACCATGAAGAACACTCTACTGAGTACAGTGATGCTGCATCGGTTGATGGAGCAGACGGATGGGCACATGAAGATCGGGTGCCTGAGGTTCCCCAATTTAACCCAGCCATTCTTGAACATCCTGCTTACCAACAGCTTATGGGGCAGTTAATGGCTACGATGAATCTTATGGTTGAGAGATTACCAGTGCCTCCTCCGCGAGCACAGGTTCCCCATGGAGAAGCAACGGGTATTGGGAAGACCTTCGAGCGGCTTCTCCGAGTTGGAGCTTCGGATTATGCTGGAACGGCTGATCCAGCAGATGCAGATCTGTGGCTGACAAGTCTCAAGAAGGCTTTCCGGATCCTTGACATCCCTGAAGCAGACAAGGTAAAGCATGTTGTCTACCTTCTGAAGGGTAGTGCTGGTCACTGGTAGACCATCGAAGAAGAGAAGCGGCCTGGTGAGGTGATCTGTTGGGAAGTGTTTCGATGTGAGTTCGTCACCAAATACTTTCCCAAGACGTATCTGGATGAGAAGGTTAGTCAGTTCGAGAACCTAAGATAGGGAATGATGAACATCACCGAGTATGAAGCTAAGTTTATGGATTTGTTGAGGTTTTGTCCTCACATGGCGGCAACAGATGAGGAACAGATCAGACGTTTCGAGAAGGGTTTGAGTGCTGAGTTGAAAACCCCGGTGTCTGCGTTGGAGAACCGAGAGCGGTTTGCTACGTTTGTGGAGTCGGTTCGACGGATCGAGAGGATGGTAAGGGAGAAAAGAGAGTCTATGTCTCTTGAAAGACCTGCCCAGTTTCATGCACAGAGGTTTAGTGGCTTTAAGAAGCCCAGGTTTTCAGCACCGTCAGCGATGAGAAGTTCTGGTGTGCCCTCTCAGTGGTCTCCGAGTAAGGGGAAAAGTTACGTTTCTTCACCTTCTAAGGCGCACAGTTCGGCTTCTGTGGCAGTGACAGGACCAGCTAGGTCACGGTTTGAGGACATGACTTGCTATCTTTGTGGACAGACCGGGCATCTCAAGTTACAATGTCTGAATAGAGATGTTGAAGTGACGCAGCAACCGAGGCAGAGTTTTTAGAGGTCAGAGAGACCACAGGCCAGTGATAGCAGAGGACGAGGACGCGGTCAGGTGTCTCAGGCTGGATCGTCTGCTCAAGGAAGTAGAGGTCGTGGACAGTAAGCAACGACTCGATTCTATGCCATGAGTCAGCCGGAGGTGATAGTCAACCCGCGAGTGGTGACAGATCAGATGGAGTTATTTCATTCTGATATGTCTTCTTCTTGCTTTATATCTGTTCTGGTTGACCCGGGTGCTACACACTCTTTTATCGCCTATAATATGCTTGAAAACTATCGTTTACCTGTTAGTTGTAAGAAGGATAGCTTGTTGTTAGAAACCCCTCTTGATGGTTCCTCTTTGCTTCGAGAAGAGTGCCCATCTTGTGTTTTGTCTTTTTCGGGACATCATATCCAAGTGGATCTTATACCACTGGATATGCATGGTTTCGATGTTATCCTTGGGATGGATACCTTAGCGAAGTACAAGGTTGTCTTGGACTGTGGTTCCAAGCAGGCAGTGTTTGATGTTGCTGGAGAGAAGTGTATCTTCCGGGGAGATAGGAAGATTCTTCCGACGTGTTTGGTATAAGCTATGGTTGCAGACAAGTTGTTACGACAAGGATGTGAGGCATTCTTAGCTCACGTGGTGGATACCGTTGTGGTTACCAAGGCGAAGGGTCCTAGTCTTGAGGAGGTGTCAGTGGTTTGAGAGTTTGCATATGTGTTTCCCGAAGAGTTTCCTGGTGTTCCTCCACCTCGAGAGATTGATTTCGAGATCCATCTGGTTCCGGGAACGCAGCTAGTTGCACAGTCAGCATATAGGATGGCTCCAGCAGAGATGGCAGAGTTGAAGAAGCAGTTGCAAGAGTTGTTGGAGAAAGGTTTTATCCGACCGAGTACGTCGCCGTGGGGTGCTCCTGTGTTGTTTGTTAAGAAGAAGGATGGTTCGATGCGGTTATGTATAGATTACCGGCAGTTGAACAAAGTCACGATCAAGAATAAATACCCGTTGCCAAGGATAGATGATCTGTTCGATCAATTGCGTGGTGCTAAAGTGTTTTCAACGATCGATCTACGGTCTGGATATCATCAGTTGAGGATAAAGGCGGAGGACATACCAAAGTCAGCCTTCAGGACAAGGTATGGTCACTTCGAGTTTGTGGTTATGCCGTTTGGGCTAAGCAATGCACCTGCTGCTTTCATGGATCTGATGAACAGAGTGTTTCGACCGTTCTTAGATCAGTTTGTTGTAGTCTTTATAGATGATATCTTGATATATAGTCAGGACAGACAAGAGCATGATCAACATCTTCGTCGAGCATTGACTCTTCTTCGTCAACATCAGCTGTATGCCAAGTTCAGTAACTGTGAGTTCTGGTTGGATGAAGTAAATTTCTTGGGTCATGTGATATCTGCTGAAGGAATCAAAGTAGATCCAAAGAAGGTGGAATCCGTTACGGATTGGGAACAACCAAAGATGCCGACAGAAGTTCGTAGTTTCCTTGGTTTGGCAGGATACTACCGGAGGTTTATCAAGGACTTTAGTGTGATCGTGTTGCCAATGAAGAAGTTGACCAGGAAGGGTGTACCTTTTATTTGGGATGATCGATGTCAGCAAGCTTTTCAGAGTTTGAAAGAGAAGTTGATCGGTGCTCCAGTGATGATCTTGCCAGAGCCTGGGAAAGGCTATGTTGTTTTCTGTGATGCTTCCAAGAAAGGTTTAGGTTGTGTGTTGATGCAGGAAGATCGTGTAGTTTCTTTTGCCTCACGACAACTCAAGAAGCATGAGGAGAACTGTCACGCCCCAATCTCACATTAACCACAAACCATGAGATTAAGACGCGACAGGATGGGATTAACACATAACCAATCATTCGTCACTTTTTAAAACAATTCAAGGCATTTAAATGATAACCAAGTTTAAACTGTAAACAGAAAACTGAGCAAACTGCAGGAACTTTTCTAATTTACTGAATAAAGATACAAGCAAGGTCTACAGCATAATACATTGATTAACATAAATAAAGCATAACATTAATTTACATCTGTGTACACATTCTCTCTCTCACTCACACCTTGTCCCGAGGATCGAGGGGAATGGACTAAGAGACCTCTAACTAGACTAACAACAAACCTTCTATCGACTAAGCGTTAGGGTGAAACGATCCTTCTGATTCCTGATGCTGATGCTGACCTGAAAATGTTTGAGTAGAGGGATGAGCCTACTCGCTCAGTGAATAACATTTCACTTAGCTATCACTAAACAACTCGTCAGGTTTATAAACTAAAATTAACATATATACAGTTTAAACAGGGCAGTTCTATTGACATAGCAGATATACGGATAATAATCACATTTTTTAAGCATCAACAGATATTTCAGGTAAATAAACAGTTATATAAATTTACTGTGGACCTACTTGATCATTTATCCATTTTATTATTATGCCCTAAATATATGCAGTGTACCCTGCATATAAAGATCCGCAACAAGTTCATGCTACGGTCCCACCGTATAAGACTTAGCGACACACCCGAGAAATGCTAAGTCTGACTGTTGTCCTGGTCTGCTACAGGACTCTCAGGCTCACATGGCCTCACTGCACTCTCAAAAGAGTGTACTCTAGACTCCTCCTTTAACCTGAGCACACAGGCGGAGAGTCTCACAGGGTTACCTTCGCGACACACGCACGAATGGTGTTAGATAACCAAGTTTTCTTTCTTTTCCCAGTGCCACCGTGACACACGCACGGATTATTGTTGAACACTGCTTTCCTGCCCTCGTGCCACCGCGACACACGCACGGATTATTGTTGAACACGAGTCACCGACCATCTAGACACACGCTAGGTAGGTCGTTTCACCCCAAGGTGCAGACCTCACGAGGGGCTCTACGGTGTTAGGGCACCTATGTCTATTAAATAGTTAACAGATATACAGTTTAACAGAAATATCACATTACGACTGCAAAATATGTAATTTCTTCTTTTTCACCATTCATATCATGCATTTCAAGTTCCAATGAACTTAACATACTTTAATGTACTTGCTACACTGTTTAAGAGTCATATCAACTGATACTGAAACAAATAAGCATTTAAAATGAGTTAAATAATGATTTCTAAATGAACTGCCACTCACCACTTGAAACTCGGCCGATCACTATGGAACTCGGCCGATTAGGACCAAACTCGGCCGACCAACCTCGGCCGACCAACTCACCGCTTGAAAAACCTACAAAGAAACTCGGCCGATCAGGACCAAACTCGGCCGACCAAAACGCTGTTCGTATATCTTAATTAGGAAACTCGGCCGATCCAAGACCAAAACTCGGCCGATCCGAAAACGCTGTATAAAAGCCCTAAATAAGAACTCGGCCGACCGAATTGGAACTCGGCCGAACCGCGTACAGGCAGAACACCAAAACGGCCTGCAAAAGTCGATTTTTCTCGAATCGACGGGCAAACCTCGAACAAACACCACCAAACATTCGCAAACGATGCATATGAATAAACCGTACCTGAAGGGAAGAAGAAAACGAGCTAGGGCTGCACCGTGCACCCCAATCTCCAAGCCGTTTTCTTGCAAACGCAGCTCCAGCTGCAAAACCGAATCAAATCGACGAGGATGACGATCAACGGAGTGAAGGAGACGAGCTGCAGCAGCTGATCGGAGCAAAACGGAGCTCTGACGCCTCTCCCTTCTTCAGCTCCCTCTCTCTCTCTCTCTCTTTCTCTCTTTCTCACGCAAGGAACAGAACGCAGGAGCGTTCTCTCATTTCTGTGAAATGAAACGAGAAAGGTAAAGAGAGAAAGGATAAGGAAGAAACTTAGGGGCCTAAATGCAAAGTTCAAAAACTACAAACGGGTCCCTATAAGCCCCAAAACACGCAACTTTTGACTCGAAGGTTGGATTCGAACGATTTCTCTGGCAACGCTTCAAGCGTAAGATCCTACACGCTTTAGAAGCTAGAAAACACACTAAGCACATATCATATCCATTTTAAATATTTTTAACAAAAACAAGCTTATAACTTAACACATCAGCTAAACTCTTGCTTAACAGCTTACTTACGGGATAAGCTCGACACGGGTCGTAACAATCTCCCTCCCTTATAAGAATTTCATCCCGAAATTCCTAGAAGAGAAAAGGAAACTTGCTACGCATCTCAGACTCTAGCTCCCACGTAGCTTCCTCAAGATTATGGTTTCTCCACAAAACCTTCACTAAAGGTATCTCCATGTTCTTAAGCTTTTTGATCCGGTGATCAACTATCTGTACTGGTCCTTCTACATAGGACACATCCGTTCTAAGTTGCGCTGGTTCTGAATCTAGAATCTTTTCTGTACCGGGATGACACTTTTTCAGCATAGACACGTGGAAGACATCATGAAGATTTGCCAACTCAGACGACAAATCCAACATGTAAGCTACAGGTCCTATTCTCTCAACGATAGGATATGGACCCATATACCTAGGGGTCAACTTACCCCTCTTGCCAAACCTCAGCACTCCCTTCAACGGTGAAACCTTCAAATAAACCTCGTCGCCAACCTCAAACTCAAGAGGTCGACGTCGTCTCTCTGCATAACTTTTCTGTCTATCCTGAGCAGCTTTCAACTGATCCCTGATCACAGATATCTTTTCTGTAGTTACATCAACTAACTCAGGTCCAAGAATTTCCTTCTCACCCACCTCGTACCAACAAACTGGTGATCTACACTTCCTGCCATAAAGAGCTTCATATGGAGCCATTCCAAGACTAGAATGGTAACTGTTATTATATGCAAACTCCATTAGGCTTAAGTGTTCTTCCCAGTTGCCTCTAAACTGTAGCACGCATGCTCTCAGCATGTCTTCAAGGGTCTGAATGGTCCTCTCAGATTGACCATCTGTCTGCGGGTGAAACGTTGTACTGAACTTCAGTCTTGTGCCCAACGCATGATGTAGCTGATTCCAGAATCTAGATGTAAACTTTGGATCTCTGTCAGAAATAATGGAAACTGGAATCCCATGTAATCTGATTACCTCGTCCACATAAACCTTAGCCAGCTTTGGAACGTCAAAGGTTGACTTGACTGGAAGAAAGTGAGCAGACTTAGTTAGTCTATCCACAATCACCCATATCGAGTCCGAACCCTTAGGCGTTCTAGGTAATCCTACCACGAAGTCCATCGTGATGTGTTCCCATTTCCATTCTGGTATAGGAAGCGACTGCAAAGTACCAGCAGGTTTCTGATGCTCAGCCTTAACCTGCTGACACACCCCGCACCTAGCCACGTATTCAGCCACATCCTTTTTCATACCAGACCACCAGTACAGCTCTTTGAGGTTCCTGTACATCTTTGTGTTACCTGGATGCATAACATACATAGAAGTATGTGCTTCCTCAAGAATCTGCTCTTTCAACTCACTGTTCTCAGGTACACACAACCTATCATGAAGATACAACATGCCTTCATCAGAAAACCTGAACTCTGTTCTCTTACCTTCTGACATCTCCTGCATGATTTGCCACAACTCATCATCACTCTGCTGTAATTCCTTAATCTGATTATAAAAAGTAGGTATGACTTGCATCTGAGTAATCAGCCCACTTTGTCCAGTCACATCCAAGTCCAAGTTCAATTTTCGCATATCTACAAGCAAGTCTCTCTTGAAACATGCCATAGAAAATGCATTAGCTGTTGAACTTGACTTTCTACTCAAGGCATCAGCCACAACATTTGCTTTACCAGGATGGTAATCGATTGTCACATCATAATCTTTAATCAGCTCAAGCCATCTGCACTGTCTCAGATTCAAATCCTTCTGAGTGAAGATATACTTCAGGCTCTTATGGTCTGTAAACATCTGACATGTCTCACCATACAAGTAGTGATGCCATGTCTTAAGAGCATGAACTATAGCAGCTAATTCCAGATCATGAGTAGGGTAGTCTCTTCGTTCTTCTTAAGCTGTCTAGATGCATAGGCCACAACCTTGCCTTCTTGCATCAACACACAGCCTAAACCTCTCCTGGAAGCATCACAGAACACTGTATAGCCTTTTTCTGCTTCTGGCAGAACCAACACTGGTGCTGAAGTCAACTTTCTCTTCAAGATCTGAAAACTCTTCTCACAGTTATCAGACCAAACAAACGGTGCATCCTTCCTCGTCAAGCGTGTCAAAGGTGATGCTAGAACACTGAAGTTCTGTATGAACCTTATGTAATAACCTGCTAAACCCAAGAAACTTCTGATCTCTGTAGGAGTCTTAGGTTGTTCCCACTGAAGCACGGAATCAACTTTCTTAGGGTCAACGCTAACTCCATCTTTCGAGATAACATGTCCAAGAAATGCTACCTCGGCCAACCAGAACTCACACTTGCTAAATTTAGCAAACAACTGGTGTTGTCTCAACAACTGCAACACTACTCTCAAGTGTTGCTCATGCTGTTCATCGTCTCTGGAATAGATCAGAATATCATCTATAAAGACTACAATAAACTGATCTAGGAACGGTTTGAAAATCCGGTTCATCATATCCTTAAAGGTTGCTGGGGCATTGGTCAGTCCAAACGACATGACCAAAAACTCATAATGCCCATACCTGGTTCTGAAAGCTGTTTTAGGAATATCAGAAGCCTTTATTCTGAGCTGATGATATCCAGATCTCAAATCAATTTTAGAGAAGATCTTCGCTCCACGCAACTGATCAAACAGATCATCTATTCTCGGCAATGGATACTTGTTCTTTATAGTGATCTTGTTCAGTTGCCTATAATCTATACAGAGACGCATGGTACCATCCTTTTTCTTAACAAACAGGACTGGAGCACCCCATGGTGAGGAACTGGGTCTAATGAAACCCTTATCTAGTAACTCCTGCAACTGCACCTTGAGTTCTTTCAACTCTGCAGGTGCCATTCTGTAGGCTGGTAGTGCTACTGGATGACTACCTGGATATATCTGAATTTCAAAATCAATGTCTCTAACTGGAGGTAAGCCTGGTAATTCTTCTGGAAAAACATCAGAAAACTCACGAACCACAGGCACATCATAAACACTGGCAGTGATCTTCTCTGCTCTGCTGTCAACCACATGAGCAAGGAACGCTTCACATCCTTTCTGTAACATCTTATCAGCTACAGCAGCTGATATTATGCACGTAGGCAGAACTTTCCTGTCTCCAGTAAAGACACAAGAAAATTCCCCTAATTGAAAGGTAGCTTCCTTCTTCCAACAATCGAGTCGCACTCGATATATTTCAAGACAATCCATACCCAAGATGACTTGAAAAGTATTTAGATCCAAAGGTATGAGATTAGCAGCGAAGGTAAAACCTCCAAAAGATAACAAGCATCCGGGACAAGACTCGGATAAAACTGTTGGTCCACCTAGTGGAACCCTCAACATTAACTCATCTGCCAACTCTTGAGTTAACAGATTAAGTTCATCAACTAAAGAGCGTCGTATAAAAGAGTGAGTAGCTCTCGGATCTATCAAAACTGAAACTGGTATATTATTAAACAAAAGCATCTCTCCTGTAACTACTTGTGATGAGATTATACCTTCCTGAGGTGTCAAAGAAAAGAAACGTGCTGCCGCTCTCCCTCTGCCACGCTGTCCTCTTTGACCACTTCTGCCACTGGATACTCCACCACCTCTGGAACTAGAAGCCATAGAAGAACTCGGTCCTTCAGCTGGAGGTTGTCTCTGAACATCATAAAACTGAGACTGAGAAGCTTGTGATGCTGCTGGTTGAAGCTGAGGACAAAACTTCTTTATATGTCCTATCTGCCCACATTGGTAACATCCTGTATAATCTAAGCCCCAACATTGCCCAGAGTGAAATTTTCCACAGGTATTACATACTCGCATTTCCTGCCTCTGTGGACCAGTCACTGAGGTAGATGATCCAGAAGACTGTCCACTAACGGCACTGCTCCATCTTCCTGGGTTGTATCCTCCTCTGCCTCTAGAAGTAATGACATCCTCAGATCTCTGCCTGCCGAAACAACCCAGGCCACGCCCAAGTTTAGAAAAGAAACCTCTACCTCCACCTCTGTATCCACTACTGGATTGCCCTCTACTGAATTCTGCAGATCTCTTCTTAGACTCAGGCACCTTGTCAGCATTCACAGATTCTTCAACCTATCTTGCAGCCTCAACAAACTCACCAAAGTTCTCTCTGTTCCTCCTGCTAGTAGCAGAAACTGTATGCCGAATCTCTGGCCTTAGCCCTTCCTGAAACCTTCTACATCTTTCTATGTTGTCGGGAACAAGCTGCGGACAGAAATTAGCTAACCGTGTGAAAAGCGCTTCATACTCAGTAACTGTCATGTTCCCCTGCTTAATGTTCTGTAACTGCCTGATTTTCTCATTAAGGAAAGTGGGTGGATAGAATTTGAGATGAAACTCCTCAGAGAAATCCTGCCAGGAAAGCTCTGTACCTCCCCTCTTTTCTTCCACACCACGCCACCACAACTCTGCATCGCCTGTCAAAAGGTAGACTGCACGACTAATCTTCTTATCTTCTGGAAGCTCCATCAGACGAAAGACCTTTTCTATCTGTCTAAACCACTCATCAGCTTCAACGGGATCTGTGGTGCCACTGAACTCTGTGCCACCAAGCTTCTTCACAAGCTCATAAGATCGCATCAGATCTTTACTGCTGGTAGAAGAAGAATCTCGCCTATCAGCCTTGTACCTTTCTTTGGTCTCTAGGAACATCCTGTACATCCTGGATGCTTCATCCACGTGATCACCACCACCTGGACCCAAGTACAGAGGGTCAGGGCCAACATGGCTCTCGGCCTGATCATCACGATCAAAGCCTCTTCCTGCCATCTGCAATGATATAACAGAATATTTCCTGTTAGAAAACTACAGATAGAAGAAAGACACCTAAACCTTAATCCTATTGGTCTCTTATCGTCCCCTGACCTGGACTCTGAGTAACTATGTACTCAACCTAAGCTCTGATACCAAGAGTTGTCACGCCCCAATCTCACATTAACCACAAACCACGAGATTAAGACGCGACAGGATGGGATTAACACATAACCAATCATTCGTCACTTTTTAAAACAATTCAAGGCATTTAAATGATAACCAAGTTTAAACTGTAAATAGAAAACTGAGCAAACTGCAGGAACTTTTCTAATTTACTGAATAAAGATACAAGCAAGGTCTACATCATAATACATTGATTAACATAAATAAAGCATAACATTAATTTACATCTGTGTACACATTCTCTCTCTCACTCACACCTTGTCTCGAGGATCGAGGGGAATGGACTAAGAGACCTCTAACTAGACTAACAACAAACCTTCTATTGACTAAGCGTTAGGGTGAAACGATCCTTCTGATTCCTGATGCTGATGCTGACCTGAAAATGTTTGAGTAGAGGGATGAGCCTACTCGCTCAGTGAATAACATTTCACTTAGCTATCACTAAACAACTCGTCAGGTTTATAAACTGAAATTAACATATATACAGTTTAAACAGGGCAGTTCTATTGACATAGCAGATATACGGATAATAATCACATTTTTTAAGCATCAACAGATATTTCAGGTAAATAAACAGTTATATAAATTTACTGTGGACCTACTTGATCATTTATCCATTTTATTATTATGCCCTAAATATATGCAGTGTACCCTGCATATAAAGATCCGCAACAAGTTCATGCTACGGTCCCACCGTACAAGACTTAGTGACACACCCGGGAAATGCTAAGTCTGACTGTTGTCTTGGTCTGCTACAGGACTCTCAGGCTCACACGGCCTCACTGCACTCTCAAAAGAGTGTACTCTAGACTCCTCCTTTAACCTGAGCACACAGACGGAGAGTCTCACAGGGTTACCTTCGCGACACACGCACGAATGGTGTTAGATAACCAAGTTTTCTTTCTTTTCCCAGTGCCACCGTGACACACGCACGGATTATTGTTGAACACTGCTTTCCTGCCCTCGTGCCACCGCGACACACGCACGGATTATTGTTGAACACGAGTCACCGACCATCTAGACACACGCTAGGTAGGTCGTTTCACCCCAAGGTGCAGACCTCACGAGGGGCTCTACGGTGTTAGGGCACCTATGTCTATTAAATAGTTAACAGATATACAGTTTAACAGAAATATCACATTACGACTGCAAAATATGTAATTTCTTCTTTTTCACCATTCATATCATGCATTTCAAGTTCCAATGAACTTAACATACTTTAATGTACTTGCTACACTGTTTAAGAGTCATATCAACTGATACTGAAACAAATAAGCATTTAAAATGAGTTAAATAATGATTTCTAAATGAACTGCCACTCACCACTTGAAACTCGGCCGATCACTATGGAACTCGGCCGATTAGGACCAAACTCGGCCGACCAACCTCGGCCGACCAACTCACCGCTTGAAAAACCTACAAAGAAACTCGGCCGATCAGGACCAAACTCGGCCGACCAAAACGTTGTTCGTATATCTTAATTAGGAAACTCGACCGATCCAAGACCAAAACTCGGTCGATCCGAAAATGCTGTATAAAAGCCCTAAATAAGAACTCGGCCGACCGAATTGGAACTCGGCCGAACCGCGTACAGGCAGAACACCAAAACGGCCTGCAAAAGTCGATTTTTCTCGAATCGAAGGGCAAACCTCGAACAAACACCACCAAACATTCGCAAACGATGCATATGACTAAACTGTACCTGAAGGGAAGAAGAAAACGAGCTAGGGCTGCACCGTGCACCCCAATCTCCAAGCCGTTTTCTTGCAAACGCAGCTCCAGCTGCAAAACCGAATCAAATCGACGAGGATGACGATCAACGGAGTGAAGGAGACGAGCTGCAGCAGCTGATCGGAGCAAAACGGAGCTCCGACGCCTCTCCCTTCTTCAGCTCCCTCTCTCTCTCTCTCTCTCTCTCTCTCTTTCTCTCTTTCTCACGCAAGGAACAGAACGCAGGAGCATTCTCTCATTTCTGTGAAATGAAACGAGAAAGGTAAAGAGAGAAAGGATAAGGAAGAAACTTAGGGGCCTAAATGCAAAGTTCAAAAACTACAAACGGGTCCCTATAAGCCCAAAAACACGCAACTTTTGACTCGAAGGTTGGATTCGAACGATTTCTCTGGCAATGCTTCAAGCGTAAGATCCTACACGCTTTAGAAGCTAGAAAACACACTAAGCACATATCATATCCATTTTAAATATTTTTAACAAAAACAAGCTTATAACTTAACACATAAGCTAAACTCTTGCTTAACAGCATACTTACGGGATAAGCTCGACACGGGTCGTAACAAGAACTATCCGACTCATGATTTGGAGTTGGCAGCAGTGGTTCATGCGTTAAAAATTTGGAGACACTATCTTTATGGGGAAGTGTGTCATATCTTTACGGATCATAAGAATCTGAAGTATATCTTTTCACAGCAAGAGTTGAACATGCGACAGCGACGATGGATGGAGTTGATCAATGATTACGACTGCACTATCGAGTATCATCCTGGTAAGGCGAACGTGGTGGCTGATGTGCTTAGCAGAAAGTCTTCTTCTTCTCTTTCTGCAAAGAAGTCACAGTTGAGTTCTCTGGTATGCCATAGACGAGATATGTTTGTTTCTCTGCGACAGATAAATGTGCAGATGGAAGTTTCTTTGTTGTCTGGTCTTTTCGCACAGATGCAGGTTAAGCCTACGTTGAGAGAGCAGATCAAGGATGCACAGCAGACAGATGATGCGGTATAGTTGATCAGATCAGAGTTCGGTAGCGGCAAGCGTGATGGGTTTCATGAGTCCGAAGATGGGCTAATTTGCTATCGAGATAGGATGGTGGTTCCATATGCTGATGATCTAAGGAAGTTGGTGCTTGAGGAAGCACATACATCGATGTATGTGATGCATCCAGGTGTCACTAAGATGTATCATAGTATGAAGGACTTGTTTTGGTGGTCCGATTTGAAGAGGGATGTAGCTGAGTTCGTGGCGAGATGTACGGTGTGTCAGCAAGTGAAGGCTGAACATCAGAAACCGGAAGGTACGTTGCAACCTTTGCCGATACCGCAGTGGAAATGGGATCATATAACCATGGATTTCGTAGTTGGTCTACCCCGGACAGCTGGGAATCATGATTCCATTTGGGTGATAGTGGACAGATTGACTAAGTCTGCCCATTTTCTACCAGTAAAGACAACATATACAGCTGAGAAACTAGCTCAAGTATATGTGGATGAGATAGTACGTTTGCATGGTGTGACAACAACGATAGTTTCTAACAGAGGTCCTCAATTTACAAGTCGCTTTTGGGAACAGTTGCACAGAGCGTTGGGAACGCAGTTGAGGTTCAATACAGCTTTTCACCCGCAGACAGATGGACAGTCTGAAAGGACTATTCAGACTTTAGAAGATCTCCTTCGAGCTTGTGTTTTGCAGTTTTTAGGCAACTGGGATTTACATCTGAGTTTGATAGAGTTTGCCTACAACAACAGTTATCAGCGGAGCATTGACATGGTTCCTTATGAAGCTCTGTATGGAAGGAAGTGCAGATCTCCTTTGTGTTGGTTTGAGTCTGGTGAGTATCAGCTTTTGGGTCCTGAGTTAGTACAGCAGACGACAGAGAAGATCAAGGTGATACAGCAACAGTTGAAGGTAGCACAAGACAGGCAGAAGTCTTATGCAGATAATCGCCGACGACCTTTGGAATTCTAGGTAGGAGACAGAGTATATCTTAAAGTCTCGCCGTGGAAAGGTGTGCTAAGGTTTGTACGGAAGGGTAAGTTAGCTCCCAGGTATATGGGGCCTTACTCAGTCAAAGCACGTGTTGGCAAGGTAGCTTACGAGGTAGAGTTACCTCCAGAGTTGCACAGGTTGCATCCAGTGTTTCATGTCAGTATGCTGAAGAAAAGTCATCCGGATTCAAGTACAGTGATACAGCCAGTTGAGGTTGAGCTTGATGCAGATGTGACCTTCGAGGAAGGAGCTGTGGCGATCCTTGACAGAAGGATCAAGAAGCTGAAGAGGAAGGACCTGGTTCTGGTGAAAGTTCTTTGGTAGCGTCGTGGTGTTGAGGAAGCCACGTGGGAGCTTGAGGAAGAGATGAGGAGGAAGTATCCCTCGCTTTTCTCTTCGGATTTCGGGGACGAAATCCCTTAAAGGGGGTTAGCTTGTAAGGACCCTGACCTGCGTTTAGGGTTTACCCTGTTTGTTTTGCTTAATCTCGGTGCTTTGATGTTTGCTAATCACCTTTAAGTGGTGATTAGGGTTTTACTGTGCTTTGTTGAGAGTTCGAGGGGCTACTTGCAAATAACCCAAGTTTAGGGTTTTGTGTGCAAGTCTGCCATCTTGTGGGGTGTTTTCCCCTCTTTGCTTCCTCTACGGCTGAGAGGAAGGCTTGGGCTTGTTGTTTGAGTTTTCTGGGCCTGAGTTGAGCTTGTTTGGGCCTTGAGGTGCCTGGGTTGGGCTTGCTTGGGCTTGTGTCGGCGAGGACCTGCTTTGTGTCGCCCAGCAGGCTGGTGTGTCGCCAGCAGAGCTGCTGCCTGTGTCGCCCATGATGTTTGGTCTGGTGTAGTGGACACCTGGTGCATGTTTTGGACAAGTGTCCCATGCCTTGCTAGCATGTTGGCTGGAACCCTAGGACAAGTGTCCCTTGGGTGGACGACACATGGCATGGTTGTACCTTGGTTTCTCCTCCCCTTCCTTCTATGTATACAGCTCTTTCCCTTGCCTTAGTTTCTTTTTCTCTTTTGGTCTCTCCTCCACCTTGAGTGCACGATATCCCTTCCCTTGCTGATGTGTTGGCCGATACATCTTCCTTGGAGCTGGAGGACGATACCCCTTGGAGCTGGAGTGCTTCTTCTTCTTCCTTGGAGCTTCAAGGCGGGTTGCATAGCTTCTAACCCTAACTCCTTTACTTCTAGTTATGTTTTTATTCCTATGATTAGTAGTTCCTTGTTCTGTACCTTTAGTGGCCGATATACCTATGTTGGGCGATATGGGGGAAGTGTGTGTTGGGCGACAGGCCTTACGGGCGTCAGCCTTGCGTTTGTATCGGGCGTCAGCCCTGTGACGGGCGATACCCCTTGGGTTGTGACGACCGTTAGGTGGGGTCGGTGTCAGGCGTCATGCCCCTTCTTTTTGATGAGTATCATCCGTTAGGCTGGTATCTGCTTGTGGCACGTTTTGGGGATGTGCTCTCTCCATCCTTTCTCTCTCTTGGTTGTTTTTCCTTTGTGATGACCTGGCCGTTTTGGTAGGAGTATCAGGCATCAGCCCTGTGACGGGCGTCACGCCTCCTTGAGTGTCGGCCGGCAGGGTTGTGGCAACAGGCGTTGCCCGATAGTGCTGACGGGCGACACCCCTGTCGCCTGGTACCCTGACAACACAGCGTTGCGAGCAGAGTGAGGGGTGCAGCGCAGCGTTGCTGCCTCCCCATGTCCTAGCCATGTGAGTTAGTGAGGTTTTAGTGAGGGTATGTGAACCTATAGTGACGGTTTCAGGAATGTTGGCAGTGTATTCTTATGCATAATCAAATAACGTTGGTGATGCCTTGCTCAAGTAATGATAACAATAACATAATAGTACTAATGATGGAAATGATGTTAATAATACAATATGGATGATAGCAAAAATGTTAATAATGTTGATGGTGTTAGTTGTAACGTGAACGTTGGTAATAATGATACTAAGTGACAGTTACATTAATAGTTTGCTTAATAGCATAGCAATAAAGATGATAGTAGATGATGATGCTGATAATGGAAATAATGGTAACAAGAGTAGTGTCGATATGCATAATATAGGTCTTATGCTTAATTGTTAATGGCAATGATTAATGGTAGTTACATTAATGGCGGCTTGATGACAAAGGTAATGATGATGATAATGAATGGTAACAGTAATGATATTGGTAACAGTAGTGTTTGCTCTGTATATTCAACATACTTTTATATAAAGTGAATACCTTAATTGTTTGTATAATCTTGAGCTACGGGTAAGCATCAGTATGGTTTGTTAATAATGTGGTTAACAAGCTTGACCATCAAATAGTGTAATAATAATGAATAAAGTATCTTGAATGATAGTTCATGATAATGAGCATACTCTTTATGTTGAATCTATGGTTATTGTACATCCTAACCATGCAGGTGATGTGTAGCCATGAAAGGGCTATGTGACATATGTGATAATTAACATTACCTTAATAATTGTTCTATGAGATTATATATGTGATGTGTTGGTCCCATGATGATGAGGTGAGCCTTGAGAGGCAGCAACGATACATGATGAGGGATTGAGATCCCATGGCATGTGATGTTGGATCCTTGAGATGGATCTGGATGGTTGACAAGAGGCCAAGAAGTAACATGTGATGTTGGATCCTTGTGATGGATCAGGTTGATGTGATTTCAATAATAATATAATGTTCTATACTTTCTAATATATCTTTCATGTTATATAACTTGGTTGAATCCTACAATCCATCTAAAAGATACTAATTAATCACAGTGAAATCATATCATGTAGTTTGCCCTGGCCATAGATCCATCATCGTCAGGACTCAGTGATGGTGAAACATGTTCTCCTATGGGTTAACCCGGAGCGCATATTGTTGAATATGTGAGGTTACTCCTAGCCTAAAGTAAGGAGGTGAGAGTGTAACTTTGGTTACAGACTCAGATACATATATAGAGCATGGTGAATAGGCCCATGGCTCAGGATATGTGTGAAAACTACTAGAGGGGGGGTGAATAGAGTTTTATAGAAAATTTAACAATTTTGAACTCAAGCAACCACAAAGAAAAATATTGGACAAGGAGACACAAGGGTTTAGAGTGGTTCCTTCCTTAGAAAATACTAAGGTAGTCAGTCCACTAACCGGTTGCTTACCCAACCGGGATTTGAAAAGAAATTTATTTTATTACCTCTCAAGGAATTACATAAAATACAATCTCTTTTCCCTAAACCCTTCAAGCAGCCTTCACCTAGAAGTAATCGCCCAACTCGAAGCAGCCTTCCCTTGAAGTAGATGCACCAACTCCCGTTGCACCAGCCTTCTGAAGTAGCTTCCCGTGCGATAGCCTTCTTGAAGTAGCTTGAAGTCCCCTTCTCCTCCGAGAAGTCAACCCTCTCCAATCCGCAGCCTCCAACCCTAGGAGTAGCAAGGAGAGTACAAAGAATAAATAGGAACAAGAAAGAAATAGAGAAATTACAACTTATCCTTTAAGCCCGAGGCTTGATATGCCTAGATCAAGCGTAAGATCTCCTAGCCAAGTATGTGAACTTGTAATTACTATGGGTAGGAGAATCTAGCCTATAGGACACGAGATTGAGCTAAGGAGAATGTAGGCCAATGATCACAGTGCTCAAATTGCTTGCAAAAGATTGCTCAAGTATGCTCAAGTGTATTCTCAAGTGTAACAAGTCAATTCTAGTGTCCTATGGCTTGTCCTATTTATAGGAATGGCCTAAGTATGCTTAAGGACGTTCTAGACAACTTCTAGGGGTTTCTAAGTGCTTAACTAGCCGTTAGGTACAAAGTTGTTGCTTTAACAACGGCTAATTAATTTATTCTGCAGTTGCTGTCAGAGACCATCTCGGTCGAGAAATGGTCGACCGAGACACCTACTCGGTCGAAGTTTTGTCGACCGACAGGCTCTCTGGATTAACGTTCATTTGCAACTGCCAACTACTTTGTCTGTTGTGTCTAACGGCTACTATGGATCTTTCTCGGTCGAGAAGATGGTCGACCGAGAGTGTCTCGGTCGATGAGTTTGTCGACCGAGAATGATCCTGTTTCAAGATTTCAATTTAAGCATTAATTATATGTGTGAGTGTGCAAAGGTGATCCTAATTAACTGGGATGACATGTCTAACTATGGTGTTTGGCTAAGGAAAATCTAACGCTTGATTTACATGCAAATCTAAGTACTTGTACATTATACATTTGTACAAGTTTTACAATATTGATTACATTGCATGAAAATATAACTAAGTAAGCTCTTGGATTTTCCCTTGCTACTTTGTCATCCTGCTTAGTCCTGCACACTCAATTAGCTTGTTAGATTAATAAGAATGAAATGTTTGTCATCATCGAAACACAGGGATTTATCATAATATCTAATTTATCCAACAATCTCCCCCTTTTTGAAGATGACAAACATTTCCTAAATATGAAATAAGGAAATATAAAGCATGTGAGTTTCATACCTGAAAATTTTCCTTTTGTAGCCATTTATGTTTTGCAAGTGAGTGCTGGCCAAGATGTGATGAAACTCATTTATATTTTTGATTTTTATATTCTTTCTCCCCCTTTGTCATTTCAAAAAGATATCCAAGTTGAATGTTTTATTTTTCTTCTCCCCCTTAATATAATGCTCCCCCGTAATTAGAGATCCTATTAGAAACATGGATTTTTATCTAATGTATCCTCAATTTGTTTCTCAATCAGTTGCAAAGGATGTTAAACCTTGAAATGATATGAGATTCCTTTAAGCATATGATGAATGTATATTGATTTCTCATGTATCAAAGGATGTTAAGCCCTAGATTAAATGAGAATCCTCTAAGCTTAGAGTACATAAAAGTGTCTCCATCCAAAAGCAAGAGATGTTAAGCCCTGTTTTGGGTAGAGAGTTCCTTCAAGTACAAGATACTAAATTCATAAATTTCTTTATAATCAATGAAAAGTTCCAGCTGCACATGGTGGTTGCAATGTTTTTGTAAGCTTCTTCAATCAAATGGTCAAAGTTTGTTTTTATGATCTCCCCCTTAGATATCCCAAAAAAAGACTTAAATGCTTTGCAATATGTTTGAAGATTGTCCATATAAAAAATATTTTGTTTCACAAATGATGTTCAACATGCATCCTTGGTTTAAAATTATTGGATGAGCAATCATTTGCAACAGAATTATTTCAGACTTGACAACAGAGACCTACTCGGTCGACGATTTCTCGACCGACAGTGTTCTCGGTCGACTAGTGACTCGACCGAGAATGTTTCTGGAGAACTGTTTGTCATAGATCATTATCAATTTAGCCACAAGATTTTATTTATTTCTCCCTTTATTTTGTATGCTCTGCAATAATAGTCTTTATAATCTGTTTATTTACAAGATGTCTCACATGCGAAAAGATATCCATCCAAATCAACAAAAGGATAAACAATTTCATTAATAAGCATGGAAAGATTGACACATCATACAGAAGTAATCCATAACAATCATTCAAAGCAAGTCATTTACAACTAATATTACTCCAACACTCACTGGAAAGATTTAAGAATTACATCAACGTCCGGATCTTTCCCAATAAATGGCTCAGTTCCATAGTATTGGACCAAGGTTTGCCAATCTAGAGCTTTCGTCTTGGTTAAAGCATATGCTTCCAAGAATGTAGGAACTCAGTCAAATCGGAAATGAGCAACAATATCTTGCAATTGCATAGATGAAAATTGAGTATGTGTTAGATCCATGGATGGTGGAGGTGGAGTTTGATAGTAGTTGTACGAAGGATTGTATGGATTGAGCATGCCTGGATTTAAAGAATATGGATATTCATCGGTTTGGTTTGGGGAAAGGGTTTGCATTCTTTGGTTTAAATATGTCATGGCATGATGATTGTAGTCTAATTGTCTACTAAGGTGATATTGGGAGCCAGCAATATAAGTAAGAGTATTTTGAATGGGGTCCTGTGGTAGGGTAGAAGGAGGAGGTGGTGGTATGTCTTGATGAGATGTTTCTCCTTCTACTCTAGCCCTTTTGTGACCAAAATCTATTCCCATTTTCTCTACGGTATTTTTACTTATCTTTTGTGGTCGACGCTCCCATGTATATCCCATATCCTCAATGTTTGTTTTAAGAAAATGTTGAGTAATTTGGCAAACGAAATCCGCATATGGTGGGTTGCCAGAAAACTCAATCATGTTTTTAAGAATTATACGGATGAAGTTTGTGGGAATACGGCTTATGATGGCATAAATGAGGCACATACGGAATATTGGAACTTCAGATTTGTTGGCTCTAGGGTGAATATTTGTAGAAACAATGAGATTTATAATCCTACAGGCTGGTTTGAGATTTATAGCGTAGTAGGTTCCCCTATCTTCATGACAAGTAGTGTTGGATTGAAAAATAGCTCTTTTTATGACACTAAGGCTAATGGTATGATCATCTTGGGAAAGTAGATTTAGTGGATTTCCAGTGGTGAGATCAAGGGAATCTTGGTATTCATCTATGTCAATTTCTAGCATGTCAAGAATATCCCCTTCGGTGAATTTAAGGCTATGCCCATTGACCATGGTGTAGAAGAAAGTGGTTTCATTTTCAGTATGGGATATGAGATTGGCATAAAATTCGTTGACTACCTTAGTGGAATGGAAAGGGAAAGAGGGATTGATGAAGTCCTTCAATTTTTGCACTTCAAAGAGATCTTCCAGATCGACTACGTTGATGATCGTCAGTGGCGGAGTGGCTTCCCGAGCTTCCCGTCCTTTTCTGCCGGCGACCTTCTTCTTCCCACGGGCAGTTGATGATGAGGCCATTTGTGTTACTTGAGTGTGGAGAAGAAGCAAGGAAGGTTTGATGCTAAAGAGTTGCACAAAAATGCACTAGAGAGGGACAAAGGAAGCAAGAGTATGCAAGTGTGAGTAAGTGTCCCGTTTTTGCCCCTTTTTATAACATTCCAGCGACCAGGTCGGTCGACGATTCGTCGACCGAGCGTCCGCAACGGTCATGTTGCAGACGCGCCACTCGGCTCCCCAACGGTCAAAAATAACGGTCATAAACGGTCATAACGGTCAGTTTACAACGGTCGTATCCAACGGCTATTTCTCGGTCGAACAATTGTCGACCGACATTGTCTCGGTCGAGCATTTGTCGACCGAAAGTTCGTCCGATATTAAGTCTGTTTAGATTCTGTCGGTCGAGAGAGATGGGCTGACCGAGTGGTTCTCGGTCGACGAATTCGTCGACCGACAGACTTACTGAGTTCAACTTTTGAGACTGAATTTTAATGCAGATCATAGATCATTTTTGTAGAGCATGTATATGGATATTCTGAGGGAGTAATATTGTTTTGTTTTTGACAATTTTTAAGGCTTTAAATTTTTGATTCTATTAAAAATATGCTAAGAGTAAGTCTAATAAATTGATGTTCAAATAAACAATCTTTTGTCAAAGTTTATTTTAGGTCGCCCTTGACTATGACCGTGGCGCCCCTTGGTCAAATTTGATTTTAACCAAGAGGCATATTCTGCAGGTTTCCAGGATAAACATTCATATACGAAGTATAAGTTCTGCAGATAGCTTACGAGTATCAATTTTGAGGCTCATTAAAGTGTACCAATTATGGGAAATTAATAAGGTCATCAAATATGATGAAGTATATTCAAGAATAATATCCTATTCATGAATTACAGATTATTTTGGACTAATTCAAAAATGATGAAGCATATTAAGTGATGCTTAATATAAGAGCACAATGAATATGTTCAAAAATCAATTTGAAACATTTTATTCATTTCAAGCATAAAAGCATGATTAAATAAGCTTTATCAATTCAATATTTATTCCATATAATCTTTCAAGAATAATTTCCACATATAGTGTATCAAAAAAAAATCAGTGATATGCTCGGTCGACAATTGCTCGACCGAGGTTCACTCGGTCGACAACTTCTCGACCGATCAATTTTCTGGAAAACTTTCAGAAATTTATTTCAAGTGCACCATAGGCTGTATCTAAATCAACTATTTCAAAGATCAGTTTGAGATAAGACATATGTGTATCAGAGTGATACTTAAATTAAGAATTTTTTGATTTTGTTATCCCTATATGTTAAGTTGAGATAGACATAAGGATATGCAAATTAAGATCTTTTGGTCATATCTCAACTTAGTCTAATCAGTTTAATTTGGGGGTTTTGGAACCCATACCATCTCAACATTCTTTTTCTTGTATGGGCATGAAAAAGAATAATGTCCAAGGCGTGAGCAATAATGGCAACAAATTGAATCAACCTCAAGCCTTTTTCTATGATTTTGCCCTGTGTTGTCATTGGGTGAGAGTGTCCTTTTGGGTACATATATGGGTTGATAGGTTTGTGGCTTACTCCGACTAGGTTGTTGATGTGATTTTTCTTTAGGTTTATAACCCAGTCCTCTTCTCCCCATTTGATGATAGGAGTTATCCAATATTCTATCAAGGATTCCATTGTTGTTTAACCTACTAACTTCTCGTTGTAACTTAACGATCTCATCCATTCTATTCTTAATATCTAGTTTTGCTTGATCTAGATTGGATGATAAAGAATTTCTTTCTTTTACTATATTGTCATAATCTACATGTGTACACAAAATAGGTTGTTTTTGAAGGTCATTTAACTTTGCAAGTAATTCAACCTTTTCTTGATATAGAAGATCATAATTTGTTTCTAGAGTAAAAATCTTCACTTCACTATTACTTAGAGATGATTTCAAAGTACGGTTTTCAGAAGCAATGTCATCTTTTTCGAAACCAAGAGTATTCAATTTAGCATATAAATCGTCATTTTCAGATGTAAGAGCAAAAAGTCTAGCATTTAACTCATCGTTTGTTTTACTAGATTTCTTTAATTTCTTCTTGCACTCAATATACTTATTATGAGTTTCTTCAAGACTAGAAATTAGCTCTTCTTTTGATAAATCAAGAAGGCTTACCTCTTCTTCTTCTTCCTCATTGGTTGTAGCAATGAAACAATTTTTATGGACCTCTTTCTTCTTTTCTTTCCATGGACAGCCGATTGTTGTATGGTTTGTTCCTAAACACCAATTGCAGCTTGTTGAAAATTTGTCCAAGTTGCTCCTTTGTCTGTGGTCGTAGTCACCTCCTCCCTTCATTCTTCAAGACCTGGTTAGGGTTCCTTGAAGCCTGCTCTGATACCAATTGAAAACTACTAGAGGGGGGGTGAATAGAGTTTTATAGAAAATTTAACAATTTTGAACTCAAGCAACCACAAAGAAAAATATTGGACAAGGAGACACAAGGGTTTAGAGTGGTTCCTTCCTTAGCAAATACTAAGGTAGTCAGTCCACTACCCGGTTGCTTACCCAACCGGGATTTGAAAAGAAATTTATTTTATTACCTCTCAAGGAATTACATAAAATACAATCTCTTTTCCCTAAACCCTTCAAGCAGCCTTCACCTAGAAGTAATCGCCCAACTCGAAGCAGCCTTCCCTTGAAGTAGATGCACCAACTCCCGTTGCACCAGCCTTCTGAAGTAGCTTCCCGTGCGATAGCCTTCTTGAAGTAGCTTGAAGTCCCCTTCTCCTCCGAGAAGTCAACCCTCTCCAATCCGCAGCCTCCAACCCTAGGAGTAGCAAGGAGAGTACAAAGAATAAATAGGAACAAGAAAGAAATAGAGAAATTACAACTTATCCTTTAAGCCCGAGGCTTGATATGCCTAGATCAAGCGTAAGATCTCCTAGCCAAGTATGTGAACTTGTAATTGCTATGGGTAGGAGAATCTAGCCTATAGGACACGAGATTGAGCTAAGGAGAATGTAGGCCAATGATCACAGTGCTCAAATTGCTTGCAAAAGATTGCTCAAGTATGCTCAAGTGTATTCTCAAGTGTAACAAGTCAATTCTAGTGTCCTATGGCTTGTCCTATTTATAGGAATGGCCTAAGTATGCTTAAGGACATTCTAGACAACTTCTAGGGGTTTCTAAGTGCTTAACTAGCCGTTAGGTACAAAGTTGTTGCTTTAACAACGGCTAATTAATTTATTCTGCAGTTGCTGTCAGAGACCATCTCGGTCGAGAAATGGTCGACCGAGACACCTACTCGGTCGAAGTTTTGTCGACCGACAGGCTCTCTGGATTAACGTTCATTTGCAACTACCAACTACTTTGTCTGTTGTGTCTAACGGCTACTATGGATCTTTCTCGGTCGAGAAGATGGTCGACCGAGAGTGTCTCGGTCGATGAGTTTGTCGACCGAGAATGATCCTGTTTCAAGATTTCAATTTAAGCATTAATTATATGTGTGAGTGTGCAAAGGTGATCCTAATTAACTGGGATGACATGTCTAACTATGGTGTTTGGCTAAGGAAAATCTAACGCTTGATTTACATGCAAATCTAAGTACTTGTACATTATACATTTGTACAAGTTTTACAATATTGATTACATTGCATGAAAATATAACTAAGTAAGCTCTTGGATTTTCCCTTGCTACTTTGTCATCATGCTTAGTCCTGCACACTCAAGTAGCTTGTTAGATTAATAAGAATGAAATGTTTGTCATCATCGAAACACAGGGATTTATCATAATATCTAATTTATCCAACAATGTGATGTGAACAGCATGAATGCGTTCATGGCTCAGAGCACGGTGATCAGGCTCGTGGCTCAATTGTACTAGCGCCGAGACCTGTACCAAGGCGGGCTAGAGTGAGGGTAGCCTATGGAGCTGACCCAGTGGCTTAGACCACCTCAGCATGTGACTAAGGTCATGCTTGTGTTGTGCTCGTGTACTGACCACGAGGTGGGAGGTCGTGGAGTCCGGCTCTTCCACGGACCATTGTATGGCACCAGTCTTGGGCTTCACAGCCAGAGGTTGGATTTGAATGGTACGATTCAAATCCTCGGGGCATAAGAATACGTAATACAGCCATTTAGTATTTACTGCTTAAGATAAACACGAAACATTGGTTGAGGCCTTATTTGTGTATTTAATTCTGGTATATCTGCAGGTACTTCTATATTCATCAAGTATGTGGTTGTATGTCGTATCTTGATAATCAGGTTATGTGGTCATGTGTCTTGGTTCTGATGATCATGTTACACAGTGATATATTTTATCTTGTCAATCACGTCCCTTTCGAGAAATATCTGGTTATATGCTTTTGTACAGTTGGTAAGCTAGTCGATAAGAATAGCCTTGCTTATATAGACTGCTCTCGTTATACCTGTTAATAGTTATCTGCTGTTATGGTTTATCTTGTTGAGGTTTGTAGTTGCGGTGGGGAGTTATGTTTCCCGCTGGGACAATGTTTGATTGTCTCACTCCGCTGGTTTTCAGGTGGTCGAGGTAGACGCGGTGGTGGTCGTGGTGTTGCGGCTGAGCAGCTAGACGAGCAGTAGAAGGCAAGCGAGGGATATGCTGCTGTTTTGGATGTTTTGTAGTATAGTCTAGAGTCATCCCTGTACTCCCAGGTCCTTGGCAGTGTTTTGACGTTGATTCACGATGAACGATCGATGATGTTTTATATATCCTGCTGTTGGCCGGATGTGGGCCTCTATGTAAATGAACAGGTGGTGAACTCATGTGATGGATGGACAGCTGTTCCAGTAAGCTGTAATCACGTATCAGGTCTCGTGTATGTATATATGATGTGTTTCTGTGCAGGATGAGGACTGGAAAGTAATAGTTTCATAGTTTATCAGTTTTCCGCAATCGGTTTTATTTAACCCGTATTTTCATAATCTGTGGTTATGGTGATTTCCGCACGTTTTCGCGTAACACCTCGTTATCTGTATGATAATGGGATGTGTTGCCACACAAGGCGTGCAGGGCTAGTGGGTGAGCAAGCTGGGTGTCGGGCGACACAAGGCGTGCAGGGCTACTGGGTGAGCAAGCTGTCGGGCAGAGCTGGCTCAGGGCGAGCAGGGTCAGATTGCTCACCCGCCCAAGGTACAAAAAGAGAAACTTTGCTCACTCCAACCGTGCAAGAAAGAACTAGGGTAAGGGCTGTTAGGAAGCACCTCCCCACACATCTCAACTAAGGTTCAAGCCATCTAAACGAGCTCACCATCTTGCCCAAGGTGAGAGGAGAGTCTTGCTCAAGCCACTAAGTCATGTGCTCACCTCAATTGGGTAGGAAAGAGGATTGTTACTCATGGCATTTGAGCTCAAGCTCACTAATCTAGACCAAGGGGAGAAAGGAGTGTTGCTCTCCTAAACCCTAACACACATGGATCGGCCAAAATGCAAGCTAAGCAAGAACCAACTACTAACATATAAAGGCAAGATTGAAACAACATATGAAAGAAGAGGGTAGAGTAGTTTAGGGTTAGAGTCATGCAACCCGCCTTAAGCTCCAAGGAAGAAGAACTCCAAGCTCCAAGAGATGTCGACCACCAAGGCTCCTCCAAGAAGGGTGTATCAGCCTCCACCTTCTTCTTCAAGAGTGTGTCGACCTCCAAGCTGCTCACACAACGGTGTGTCGGCCACCAAGCAAGGGGAAGAGAGGGTGTATCGTGCACACGGAGAAGAGGAACTAAAGGGACCTCAAGCTAAGGAAGGGACCACCTATATAGATGAGAAAGGAGGAGATACCAAGGTAAACACTTGCTATGTGTCGTCCACCCAAGGGACACATGTCCACAAACTCAAGCCACTACTCTTGCAAGCCAAAGGACACTTGTCCAAGATGTGCACCATGTGTTCTCCAAATAAGACCAAGGTTGGATCAAGCTTCATGGGCGACACACCAAGCTGCCCTAGGCTGACACAAGCTCTACTTGGCCGACACAAGGCCCAAGCAAGCCCAAACAAGGAACTCCAAGGCCCAAACGAGCTCAACAAAGGCCCAAAGAACTCAAGCAACAAGCCCAAGCCTTCCTCTCAACCCTAGAGGAAGGAAAGAGGGGAAAACATCTCATAAGATGGCAAACTTGCACACAAAACCCTAGACCTGGGTTATTTGCAAGTAGCACCTTCAACTCTCAACAAAGCACAACCAAACCCTAATCACCACTCAAAGGTGATTAGCAAGCACCAAACCATCAAGGTTTAAGCAAAACAAATAGGGTAAGCCCTAAACGCAGGTTAGGGTCCTTACAATCTAACCCCCTTTAAGGGATTTCATCCCCGAAATCCGAAGAGAAAAGCGAGGGGTACTTTCTCCTCATCTCTTCCTCAAGCTCCCATGTGGCTTCCTCGATGCCACGACGCTGCCAAAGAACCTTCACAAGAACCAGGTCCTTCTTCTTCAGCTTCTTAACTCTTCTGTCAAGAATCGCCACAGGACCTTCCTCGTAGGTCACATCTGCATCAAGCTCGACCTCAACTGGCTGTATCACTGTACCTGAATCCGGATGACTTTTCTTTAACATACTGACATGGAACACTAGATGTAACATGTGCAACTCAGGAGGTAACTCTATCTCGTAAGCTACTTTTCCAACACGTGCTACGACTGGGTAAGACCCCATATATCTAGGTGCCAACTTACCCTTCCGTCCAAACCTCAACACACCTTTCCAAGGTGAGACCTTAAGATATACTCTGTCTCCTACCTGGAACTCCAACGATCGTCGGTGATTGTCCGCATAAGACTTCTGCCTGTCCTATGCCACTTTCAACTGTTGCTGTATCACTTTAATCTTTTCCGTCGTCTACTGTACTAGCTCAGGGCCCAACAACTGATGTTCTCCTGATTCGTACCAACACAAAGGAGATCTGCACTTCCTCCCATACAAAGCCTCATAAGGAACCATGTTGATGCTTCGTTGGTAACTGTTATTGTAAGCAAACTCTATCAAACTCAGATGTACATCCCAGTTGCCTAGAAACTGCAAAACACAAGCTCGAAGGAGATCTTCCAAAATTTGAATAATCCTCTCAGACTGTCCGTCTGTCTGCGGGTGAAAAGCTGTAATGAACCTTAACTGTGTTCCCAACGCCTTGTGTAACTGTTCCCAAAAACAACTTGTGAACTAAGGACCTTTGTCAGAAACTATCATTGCTGGCACACCATGCAAATGAACTATCTCATCCACATATACTCGAGCAAGCTTCTCCGTTGTATACGTCGTCTTTACAGGCAGAAAATGGGCAGACTTCGTCAATCTGTCCACTATCACCCAAATGGAATCATGATTCCTAGTTGTCCTGGGCAGACCAACTACGAAATCCATGGTGATATGATCCCATTTCCACTATGGTATCGGCAAAGGTTGCAACGTACCTGCCGGCTTCTAATGTTCATCCTTCACTTGCTGACATACCGCACATCTAGCCACGAACTCAGCCACATCTCTCTTCAAACCGGGCCACCAATACAAGTCTTTCAGACTATGATACATCTTGGTGACACCTGGATGCATCGCATACATCGACACGTGTGCTTCCTCAAGCACCAACTTCCTCAGATCATCAACATCTGGAACCACCATCCTATCACGATAGCAAACTAGTCCATCCTTGGACTCATGAAACCCATCACGCTTGTCGCTTCCGAACTTTGATTTGATCGACTGTACCATATCGTCTGTCTGTTGTGCATCCTTGATCTGCTGCCTCAATGTAGGTTTGACTTGCATCTGTGCGAAGAGACCAGATAACAAAGAAACTTCCATCTACACATTCATCTGTCGCAGAGAAACAAACATATCCCGCCTATGGCAAACCAGGGAATTCAACTGTGCCTTCTTGGAGGGAAAAGAAGACTTTCTGCTAAGCACATCAGCTACCACGTTCGCCTTACCAGGATGATACTCGATAGTGCAGTCGTAGTCGTTGACCAACTCCATCCATCGCCGCTGTCGCATATTCAACTCTTGCTGTGTAAAGATGTACTTCAGATTCTTATGATCCGTAAAGATATGACACACTTCCCCATATAGATAGTGTCTCCAAATCTTTAACGCATGAACCACTTCTGCCAGCTCCAAATCATGAGTCGGGTAGTTCTCCTCATGCTTTTTGAGCTGTCGTGAGGCAAAGGAAACCACATGATCTTCCTGCATCAACACGCAACCTAAACCTTTCTTGGAAGCATCACAGAAAACAACATAGCCTTTCCCAGGCTCTGGCAAGATCAACACTGGAGCACTAGTCAGCTTCTCTTTCAACCTCTGGAAAGCTTGCTGACATCGATCATCCCAAACAAAAGGTACATCCTTCCTGGTCAACTTCGTCATCGGTAGAGGTATCGAACTGAAGTCCTTGATAAACCTCCAGTAGTATCCTGCTAGACCAAGGAAACTATGAACTTCTGTCGGCGTCTTCGGTTGTTCCCAATATGCAACAGATTCCACCTTCTTCGGATCTACCTTGACTCCTTCAGCGGATATCACATGGCCCAAGAAGGTCACTTCATCCAGCCAGAATTCACACTTACTGAACTTGGCATACAACTGATGTTGACGAAGAAGAGTCAACGCTCGATGAAGATGTTGCTCGTGCTCTAGCCTATCCCGACTATAGATCAAGATGTCATCTATGAAGACTACAACAAACTGATCTAAGAATGGACGGAACACTCTGTTCATCAAATCCATAAAAGCTGCAGGTGCATTGGTTAACCCAAACGGCATAACCACAAACTCGTAATGACCATACCTTGTCCTGAAGGCTGACTTTGGTATGTCATCCGCCTTTATCCTCAACTGATGATATCCAGACCGTAGATCGATCTTTGAAAACATTGTAGCACCACGCAACTGATCGAACAGATCATCTATCCTTGGCAACGGGTACTTATTCTTGATCGTGACTTTGTTCAACTGCCGATAGTCTATACACAATCGCATCGAACCATCCTTCTTCTTGACAAACAGCACTGGAGCACCCCAAGGCGACGTACTCAGTCGGATAAAACCTTTATCCAACAACTCCTGTAACTGCCTTTTCAACTCTGCCATCTCTGCTGGAGCCATTCTGTACGGTGTCTGCGCAACTGGATGCGTTCTTGGAACCAGATTGATCTCGAAATCAATCTCTCGGGGTGGGGGAACACTAGGAAACTCCTCGGGAAACACGTCTGCAAACTCACGAACAACTGACACCTCCTCAAGGCTAGGACCTTTTGCCTTGGCATCCACTACGGTATCTACCACGTGAGCTAAGAACGCCTCACATCCTTGTCGTAACAACTTATCCGCCACCATAGCTGATACTACACATGTCGGAAGAATCTTCCTATCTCCCTGGAAGATCCACTTCTCTCCAGCAACATCAAACACTGCCTGCTTGGAACCACAGTCCAAGACAACCTTATACCTCTCTAAGGTGTCCATCCCAAGGATGACATCAAAACCATGCATATCAAGTGGTATGAGGTCCACTTGAATGCGATGTCCCGAGAAAGACAAGACACAAGATGGACACTCTTCTCGAAGCAAAGAGGAACCATCAAGAGGGGTTTCTAACAACAAACTATCCTTCTTACAGCTAACAGGTAAACGACAGTTCTCAAGCATATTATAGGCGATAAAAGAGTGCGTAGCACCCAGGTCAATCAGAACAGATATAAGGCAAGAAGAAGACATATCAGAATGAAATAACTCCATCTGACCTGTCACTACTCGCGGGTTGACTACCGCCTCCGGCTGATTCATAGCATAGAATTGAGTTGTTGCTTGCTGTCCACGACCTCTGCTTCCCTGAGCAGACGATCCAGCCTGAGACGCTTGACCGTGTCCTCGTCCTCTTCTACCATTGGGCTGTGGTCTCTCAGACCCCTGAAGGTTCTGTCTCGGCTGCTGCGTCACTTCAACATCGTTGTAGGGACAACTTGACCTGATATGCCCTGTCTGACCACAAGCATAGCATGTCCTAACATCATCTCGAGGCCTAGACGATCCTGTTACTTCCACGGAAGTCGAACTTTGTGCCTTAGATGGTGAAGAAACATAGCCTCTTCCTCTACTCATAGGCCACTGAGACAGCCTACCAGAACCTCTCATCGCTGCCGGTGCTGAAAACCTGGGCTTCTTGAAGCCACCAAACCTCTGACTCTGGAACTGAGCAGGTCTCTTCTTAGCCATAGACTCTCTCTTCTCCCTTACAGAATGTTCAATCCTCCGAACAGATTCCACAAATGTAGCAAACCATTCTCAGTTCTCCAACGCAGAAACCGGTGTCGTCAGCTCAGCACTCAGACCCTTCTCGAAATGCCTGATCCGTTCCTCGTCTGTCGTCGCCATGTGAGGACAAAACCTCAACAGATCCATAAACTTGGCTTCATACTCGGTGATGTTCATCGTTCCTTGTCGCAAACTCTCGAACTGACGGATCTTCTCATCCAGATACGTCTTGGGAAAGTATCTGGCGACGAACTCGCGTCGAAACACTTCCCAACAGATCACCTCACCAGGCCGCTTCTCTTCCTCGATGGTCCACCAGTGACCAGCGCTACCTTTCAGAAGGTAGACAGCATGCTTTACTTTGTCTGCTTCGGGGATGTCGAGGATCCGGAAAGCCTTCTCAAGACTTGTCAGCCACAGATCTGCATCCGCTGGATCAGGCATTCCAGCATACTCCGAAGCTCCGACTCGGCGAAGCTGCTCAAAGGTCTTCCCAATACCCGATGCTTCTCCATGGGGAACTTGTGCTTGCAGAGAAGGAACTGGTAATCGCTCAACCATGAGATTCATCGTAGCCATCATCTGCCCCATAAGATGTTGGTAGGCAGGATGTTCAGGAATGGCTGGGTCAAGTTGGGGGACCTCAGGCACCCGATCTTCATGCGCCTGTCCTACTGCTCCAACAACAGATGCAGCATCGCTGTGCTCAGCAGCGAGTTCTTCATGGTTTCCAGACATCTTGGCTTTTCTTCCGCTGAGGGCAGAAGATTTCTATGAGAAAATCTGGAAAACACATAAGAACAAACACAACCTAGTCCTAGATCCCTGTAGACTCAGCGAACCTAAAGCTCTGATACCAAACTTGTGGAACACATCCCATTATCACACAGATAATGAGGTGTTATGCGAAAACGTGTGGAAATCACCATAACCACAGCTTATAAAAAACACGGGTAATTAAAACTGATTGCAGAAAACTGATAAACTGGGAAACATATTACATTCCGGTCCATATCCTGCAAGAAAACATATTATATACCTATCCATACAAGCCTGGATATATGTCCACAGCTTAGAGCAACAGCTGTCCTGTCATAACAATGAGTTCACCACATGTTCATACATATAAAGGCCCACATCTGGCCATCAGCAGGATATACAAATGATCTCGGTCGTACATCGTAAAACATCGTCAAAACACCGCCAAGGACCTGAGAGTACAGGGATGACTCTAGACTCTACACCAAAACATCAAAACAGCAGCATCTCCAAAGCTTGCCTTCTACCGATCTTCTCGCTGCTCGGCCGCAACTCCGCAACCACCACCACGACAAGCTCGACCACCTAACAAGGGTGCAAACCAGCAGAGTGAGACAATTGAACATTGTCCCAGCGGGAGGCATAACTCCGCGCCAAAACTACAAAACCTTAGATAAGATAGAGCTTAAACAGTAGATTACTGATAAGGAATATAACAGAAGCAATTTATGAAAAACAAGCCATCCTCCACCAGACTTACCAGTTGTACCAACACATTTCCCAATGGAACATGATTGACAAGATAAGAAATATATAGGAAACTCACCACATAGGAGTAATGTACAGTAACTGCAAGATAATTAAAGTTAACTACACAAACAAGGCCTCAACCAATGTTTCGCGTTTGTCTTAAGCAGTATATACTAAACGGCTGGATTACGTTTTATTATGCCCTGAGGAATTGAACCGTACCGTTCAATTCCAACCTTCGGCTGCGAAGCCCATAGCCGGTGCCATATAAGGTCAATGGAAGAGCCGGAATCCAAGACCTTCTCCGCCTCATGTCCGTACATAAGTATAACATAAGCAGGACCACAGTCTCATGCTTGAAGTGGTCATAGCCACAGGGTTAGCTCTTCAGGATACCCTCTGCCGCGGAACATGAGTATACATAAGCATGACCGTAGTCTCATGCTGAAGTGGTCATAGCCACAGGGTTAGCTCTTCAGGATACCCTCTGCCTAGCCCGCCTTGGTACAGGTCACGGCGCTAGTAAAACTGAGCCACGTGTCTAAACACTGTGCTATGAGCCATGAACGCATTCATGCTCATTATATCGCATATCCTGAGTCCCTCGCCCTTGAGTCTACAACCGCAGTTGCACTCTTACCTCCTCACTTTAGGCTGGGAGAAACCTTGCATATTCAACAATATGCGCTCCGGGTTAACCCGCAGGAGAACTCGTTTCATCATCACCCTAGTCCTGACGATGATGGATCTATGGCCAGGGAAAACTACATGATATAATTCCACTATAATTAATTAGTGTCTTTTAGATGGATTGCAGGATTCAACCAAGTTATAACATGCAGAGAATAAAGAACATTATATTATTATTGAAACCTCATCAACCTGATCCTGCATCACATGTTACCACTTGGCCTCTTACCAACCATCCAGATCCATATCAAGGATCATACCATAGGATATCAATCCTTCATCATGTACTGTCACTGCCTCTCAAGGCTCACACCATTATTATGGGACAAACACATCATATATATAAACCCATAGAACAAATATCAAGGTAATGTTATTCATCACATATGTCACATATCCCTTTCATGGCTACACATCACCTGCATGGTTAGGATACATAATAACCATAGATTCAACATATGAGTTATCATTCCAGATAATCTATTTATCAATATTACATTATTTGATGATCAAGCTTGTTAAGCACATTGTACCATAATTATGCTTATCCTTATCTCAAGATTAGTCAAGGTATTCACTTTTCATAACAATTATGTTGAGTATACAAGTCAACTACTATTGTTACCAATATCATTACTATTACCATCCACTATCATCATTATTACCATTTCTACCATTATGCACGCTACTAGTGCAACTATCATCATTCTCACTAGCAATTAAGCACAAGGGTTAATTCATGCATGTCATTACTATCATTATTGCCATCATTATTATGATCATCATCATTATTGTTATTATGCAATTACCATCATCATCATTGTTACTATCATTAGCACTATCATAGGTTGCAAGGCATCAACACAACTAACATCTTTTTAATCAACATATTATCATCATGGCTATGCCATTAATACTACCATGTCATTTGATTATTACTAAGCAAGGCATTACTACCGAGATTTGGTTATTCATAAGCGTCTACTATCATGATACTTGGGACCGTCACCAAAGGACCTAGCTACCCTCACCTAAGATCTCACAACCCTCACTATAGCTGACTTACACGGCTAGGCATGGGTGGCTGCACGCTGAGTTGCACTCAGTCTGCTGCTCGTGCGCCCCCTCATAAGAGGACCGGGCGAGATGGGTGTCGCGCGTCAGGGAGTGCTGCGCGGCTCACCTCATCGGGCGACACGGGTACCGGGTGAGAAAACTGGGTGTCGGGCGACACAAGGCGTGCAGGGCTACTGGGTGAGCAAGCTGGGTGTTGGGCGACACAAGGCGTGCAGGGCTACTGGGTGAGCAAGCTGTCGGGCAGAGCTGGCTCAGGGCGAGCAGGGTCAGGTTGCTCACCCGCCCAAGGTATAAAAAGAGAAACTTTGCTCACTCCAACCGTGCAAGAAAGAACTAGGGTAAGGGCTGTCGGGCAGCACCTCCCCACACATCTCAACTAAGGTTCAAGCCATCTAAACGAGCTCACCATCTTGCCCAAGGTGAGAGGAGAGTCTTGCTCAAGCCACTAAGTCATGTGCTCACCTCAATCGGGTAGGAAAGAGGAGTGTTGCTCATGGCATTAGAGCTCAAGCTCACTCATCTAGACTAAGGGGAGAAAGGAGTGTTGTTCTCCTAAACCCTAACACACATGGATCGGCCAACATGCAAGCTAAGCAAGAACCAACTACTAACATATAAAGGCAAGATTGAAACAACATATGAAAGAAGAGGGTAGAGTAGTTTAGGGTTAGAGTCATGTAACCCGCCTTAAGCTCCAAGGAAGAAGAACTCCAAGCTCCAAGAGATTTCGACCACCAAGGCTCCTCCAAGAAGGGTGTATCGGCCTCCACCTTCTTCTTCAAGGGTGTGTCGACCTCCAAGCTGCTCACACAAGGGTGTGTCGGCTACCAAGCAAGGGGAAGAGAGGGTGTATCATGCACAAGGAGAAGAGGAACTAAAGGGACCTCAAGCTAAGGAAGGGACCACCTATATAGATGAGAAAGGAGGAGAAACCAAGGTAAACACTTGCTATGTGTCGTCCACCCAAGGGACACATGTCCACAAACTCAAGCCACTACTCTTGCAAGCCAAAGGACACTTGTCCAAGATGTGCACCATGTGTTCTCCAAACAAGACCAAGGTTGGATCAAGCTTCATGGGCAACACACCAAGCTGCCCTAGGCCAACACAAGCTCTACTTGGCCGACACAAGGCCCAAGCAAGCCCAAACAAGGAACTCCAAGGCCCAAACGAGCTCAACAAAGGCCCAAAGAACTCAAGCAACAAGCCCAAGCCTTCCTCTCAACCCTAGAGGAAGGAAAGAGGGGAAAACATCTCATAAGATGGCAAACTTACACACAAAACCCTAGACCTGGGTTATTTGCAAGTAGCACCTTCAACTCTCAACAAAGCACAACCAAACCCTAATCACCACTCAAAGGTGATTAGCAAGCACCAAACCATCAAGGTTTAAGCAAAAAAAACAGGGTAAGCCCTAAATGCAGGTCAGGGTCCTTACAGTTTTATCATCATCAGTGGGCTTTCATCCCTAGATAATCTCATTATGCAACATTTACCCTTACTAGGGTTTCTCAAAATGTAAGGAGTGCATAATAAATTCAATTTCAACATATTCCTTATCAGTTCATTGTATATCACAGTTCTTAACAAATATTAGCAGAGGCATTAGAACTAGAAACATTAGAATAATTTAGACATTATGTATCATTCATCATATTCAAAATAGATTTATCATACAACATTTGCTTGTTCCATCCAATCTCAATATATGCAAATAAATTTCATGCATATACATGCATAACAGACTTAGTTCTCTTCTTCTTTTATTTCACATTCTTCATATGGGGTTACTAATCAACACATGTTGATTATCATTTGAATTCCATCAAAATAGTTCATTCTCATAGTACAAGTATTCTATCAAACAATCACAATATAAGAACACATTCTTGTAAATCAATTCAAATGCTTGAACCTCATCTTTTAATTGAATTAAACTACAATTACATACATTCCTTAATCCCTCATTTGAGATTGTTATTCATTAACACCATCTAGCTCAACATTTTAGGGTTAGAGTTTGTTTCTTAAATTCGTCTACTAATTCTCATCTTTTTCCTTCAATTCATATTCATTAATCTCAACTTCTCTCATGCCATGTTCATTAAATTATTGGAACCAATCATTTTTAACTCACTTGATATACAATACCTCTCTTTTCATTGATATCCATCAAAGTCTAGTTTTAGTATGTTTCATTTAATTTAGCTTAAGCCACATGTAATTAAAACAAAGGATTAAGGACTTCATCATAATAACTTCATTAGTTTCATCTTTAACTTGCCATCACCATCAATACATTTTTTCTTCATATCATTTCTTATATTTAGATAAGTGTACCATGTCATTGACTTCTAATGTCATTCCCATAATCAACAATGATCATTCTTCATTATACTAAAAGAAATGCATTAGACTTATATGATATTGGTAAGACTCATCATATTTAATTGAAGTATTAATACTTTCAACTTCAGCATTTGATCACATTTACAACATCATATACAAGTTCTAGATTTATCACTCATAATCATCTTAATAATAAACTTTTAGGGTTTTCAAGAAGTCATTCCTTAGTTCAACATATCATAATAATCATATCATTCAGTAATCCAATCATAATTCAAGGGTTCATTAGGGTTATTCACAAACATGGAAACCCTAGTTTCCATTTCCACACATTTCATTCATCAATCATAAGTATACATTGATTAATTGACTCATTTGATTCACCTCCTCAACACAAATCCTAATCAGTATATGTGGTCATTCAATTCCATTAACATTCCATAATACATTTGTATAATACAATCTAGTACAATTTAAATATGATTGTATGCATGTGAATTCAATTCCAAGCATATCACCCTTGGGCTGATTTTTAGGAAAAATTCACATGAAATAGAATAGTCACCTACCCATAAGAATACCCATGGACCCTCAATTAATATATCAGGAACTAATCAAGTTCCAATCAATGAGAAATAATGAAAATAAGTAGAATTGGATCCCCCAATATCTTTCCCAAATCATATAGGTTTAAAGAGTTTCTTATAAATAAGAAAGGCTAAGAAATATTCGAGTATAATTTCCCAGCAATTATTCTTTGTATATTTATGAATTATTAGTTCTCATGGAAATTAATAAAGCATGCTCATATATTGATTTACTCTTGTTGATATCTAGAGTATCCTGCCATATTTATGATTGTTAATTATCAATCTCTTTAAAGCTTACTGCTGTTATAATTGATATTAGTCGCTCAAAAGTATATCTATAATTATATTTGTACTTTAGACTGTTTCTTTGAAGTACTCATTCATTGAGCAAGTAGGCTCACCCCTCTACTCACAATTTTTAGAGAAACCACATGGACTTGAAGAAGGTCAAAGCATCAGAGTAGATCTGCCACAAGAGTTAAGTCTGAGTATAGTTAAGTTCAGTCGGTCCTTGTCACTCTAGGTCCTTGTAAAGAAATAAGAGAGAGTTGTAAATGATGATGTATAACATTATTCCTCTTTTAGCAATATATGCGAATCAACAAGTCTTATGTGCTTAAAAGTATGAGAAACATAATGAATGTTCACACATACATTTTTACTATTGAAATTAGATTAGAGAAATCAATGTTTAGATTCCCTTATAAAGTTAGTTTATGTGGTTCAATGCAAGAAAAAAAAGAGTTTGAAAAAGAAGAAAAAGTTAAGGGTGATCTTTGTATTACGCTAAATCCTCAATTTATACCCTAATCTCATGATTAATGGTAATTGTGAGATCGAGGTGTAACATATTCTACCCTATCTTCTTCCTTCTTCTCAGCCTTAGGACATGTTTTGATAAGGTGACACTCTGGTGTGTGAGAGAGAGAGTTTCTTCTCTCTTTTCTCCCTTCTTTCTTTGGTTCAGTTTTGGGGTTTATGCTCTCTCTTCTTGAGCTATCCTTTAATCTTGGTGTTTCTTCCATCTTGAGGTGCTCTTGTAGCAGTGAGTGGAGATTTTGGTGGAGCTTCTTATACCCTTAGATCGTGTGCTTGGGGCTCTTGATCTTGGAGCTTGGAGCTTTGGTGGAAATCTTCTTAAGGTGGGTTATATAACACTAAACCCTCTCTATTATTTGCACTTCTTCTTATGTCGTGTTGATGTTTTATATCTATAAGATGTTCCTACATCATGATAGTATATGAAGTTTAACCCTAGAATTTTTTTGGGAGAGTTATTATGCTTGGGTTGGAAGTAACCCAAAACCCTAACTGTTGTGGTATTAGTTTTGGGTAGAGATGATGATAAGGAGTTTCTTTCCCCTGTTTGACCCTTGATATTATCCCCATGCTCGGTTATTGTACACCTAGAAGTAAGTGAGATGTTAGTTTTAGTTTTGGTCATCTTGGCCATAGTTTCTCCTCCTTTAGTCATGCTTTTCTTGGACCTTGCCTTAGGGTTTGTGGAGATCAGTTTGCTTGAGTCTCCTTCCATGATGATCATGGTTCTTGCTTAGTTCGAGTCTATTTTGGTGACCTAGGTGTCTACCCATGATGTGGTCGCAACCTAGGAGGTCTGGTGGTTGGGGCATGGCTATGGGCATAGCGATCACGACATAGCCCTTAAGAAGACTGTGACCTAGTTGGATCTGGTCAAGATGTCCCTTTTTGTGGTGGTGTTTGACCTAGTGATGTTGGCCTGAGTCCCTTGGAGCCTAGTAGCTTTGAAACTATTAGCTCCTTGATTTAGATTGGTAAGGCAACCCTTAGAGTGTTGGTAGTGTCTAGGGGATGCTGCGGTCGTGACATGTTGGTTTTGAGACGTCACAGTCGTGACATGGAGGTGTTTGAGGACCTTGGCCATGACATGATGGTTGAAGGGTGAAGAGAAAGCCTAGCCCTAATGCCATGGGCGTGACTTGTAGAAGGTGGCCACGACATGGTGAGGGAGTAGGTTGAGGTACCATGGTGTATGTCACGACCATGGCATACTATGGAGGGTGGCTGCGACCCATGCACCTAAGTGGTTAACATGTGATGATGGTAGGTGGTTATGAAACATGTATGAACATCTAACGTTAATCATGTATACATATGTGTTATGCTATTTCGTATGATCTCTAATCTTTTCTAATGATGATGCTTAATAATGACACACTCCATGATGGTGGAGGGTGGTGGTTCTAGGTGGTTGGTTGATCCTAACTTTGTGGATGTTAATGGGAAAAAGTGGAAACCCTAAACCCTAAAGGTGAATAAGTCTTGCTTATACCCTTATCATGGATGGTTATGATGTTATATGATTATCTCTCTTGATTGTGATCCTCTAGCCATGCAGGTGTTGTAGAAATGATTGTCATAGTTAGTGTGTGCTATGATGGCTACGATGTGAGACAGGGATTGAATATGCCCTTGTGAGGCTTGCTGATTATGCAGGTGATACAGGAATAAGGTGGTTGAGCCTTATGACCTAACAACGGTTATTGTTCTGACATGTAAGGATGTTTACTACTGATAAAGTTGAGGGATTAATATCCCATGGCACGTGCCTTTTTTGATGACGCTATGAATGGCAGTGTGACAAGTTCACACCCTATGTGTTATATGTGTGGGAAGAATGCTATGCCCTTATCTTTGTATAATTTGTTATGGCTTAATACATTGTAACTTGATTGATGCTAAAAGATACTTAAATGACCCAACTAATAAAAGTGGAACCTAATCATGTAGCTTTGTCCTGTGTCATAGATCCATTCAGTGTCAGCACTTGCTGAATGGTGAAACGATTTTAACTCAGAGCGCATATTTTTGAATATGTGGGAGTAAGGATGAATATCCCCTTACGTCCAGGATATGTGATGCAAGATTGGATGTGGGCCTTACCGTTGTAGGAGTGCAACTTTGGGCCGTAGCTTATTGATATGTGATACATGATTGGCTGCGGGCCATACAATGGGAAGAGTGCAGATAGGGGTCGTAGCTTAGTTTTACTAGCACGGTGACCTGTACTAATATGGGCTAGATTTGTACAACTGGACTATATGTCATTGGTACCAGTTTGACTGATGATGTCACTGCAGGTGCACTCGTACCGACTGAGGGGGTGAGGTTGTGGATTCTGGCTCTTCCACTAGACCTTGTATGGCACCGATAGCAGTGGTCAGTTGGATTTGGGTGGTACGACTCAAATCCTCGGGGCATAACAAAATATATAATTAGTTGTGTAGCATACTTGTACATGATCAAATATAGAAACACTGGATGAGGCATTGCTTACTTTTGTACAATATAGTTGGTAGTGGATATACATGTTCTTCATTTTCCTTTTATGATGATAATATGTTTCACAATCTAATAGTAATTGTTTCTTTTGTTAAGTGATGATTACTTGCTTATTATGGTTGTAGCTTTACTGCTATTCTATAATCATCTTATCCGTGCCAATAATTATGTTGGTGGAGAGTTATATCTCTCATTGAGATTTGGAACTCACCCCATGGGTTCCCCACATCTTTTTTAGGTGGATGTGCACGAGGAGGTAGAGATCGTGAAATAGAGGTTGAGCAACAACAAGAAGGACAGTAGCTGACAAGGTTGGAAGTGATGCCGATGTTCCTTTTGTTAGGTCCTAGAGTCATCCCTGTACACTCAGGTCTTTGGGATGGTTGTTAGGTGTGTTGTGTAGACGTGTTTTGATACGTGGTTTGGTTTGTATGTTCTGTTCATGTATGGATACAGTGAATATGTATATATAATAGGTTTGGAATAGGTTTTTTTGTAACAGGGTGATGGCATGCATGGTGAGTATCATGCGACATGAAGGGATTCACATGTAAATGTTTTGCTATTTGGATCTGAATGAAAATGGTTTTAAATTCTAGTTTTTTCCTATTAACTGCTTGTTAAGTTTTGTTTCCACAGTTAGTTTTGAGTTATCTCGTGATTTGTGGCATGGGGCATCACAATTGGACTACATACCACTCTGGTTTTATTTTATCGATTCATGCTCAGATCCAAATTATCAGTTAATGATCTCATAATATTATTATCATATCTGTTTATGGTGTGGAATTTGATTCATTTTGAATGAATGTTGTAGTACTTTTGGGATTTGCTACTTTCCCACATCTCGTGATCATCATCGGTGTCATGATGTTTTTAATTACTTTTTTATTCTTGATTATGGTATTCATATGCATGATACATATTTATTTTTAGCGTTATTGTACTACATACTATATTGTTTTTAGTTTGTCAATTCCTATTGAGATCCTTATTACAATCTCATGATCTTTATCAGTTCCCCAAGGTTTCTCTATTTCTTATATGTTCTTGACTAGAGTGTTGGTATGCATGATTTATATTAAATTCTAGTGTTATTGGACTGCATAGCACACCGATTAGTCTTGCATCAATTTATGTTGTTGTAGTAGATTCATTTTAGCCTCAAAATCTCAATTTAATGTTTTCCATGTTCCACGATCTTCATCAGTGTTTTGAGGTTTCTTGATTTCATATATGCTCTTAGTTATATTATGCATATGCATGATTCAGATTTATTTTTGATGTTATTGGACTACATACCACACTAGGTTCTAGTTTGTCACTTTGTTTTCATTTATTCAATATGCTTTTCTAATGATGAGTGGCCCATGATGCTTTATTCATGAAAAATCAACAATGTCATCACTAATGTCTTTTATAGGTTTAGCATGTATTTATTGTAGAAATTTATTTGTACATGATTCACCATCAAAGTGAGCACACTTTAGTGGTTTCAAACCCATGTGTGCTAAGTTTGTTGGGGACTGGGTCCAAATTCTGCACACATTAAATATGCATTGCACATGCAATTTGTATATCATTAATTTATGAATTTTTTTGACTGAGGTGTAACATGGTTATTGTGGTAATATCTTTGTACACAATCACCTTCAAGATTTGCAGGTTATTGGTTTGAAACCCATGTGTATATTTTTTCAGTGTTTGTATCCTAAGCATACCCCCAATATGTGGTGTGCATGCCCTCATATGCCATTATTTAGGTTGTGTAGGATATTGAAATCTCCATCTAAGGTTGGTTTTATTAGACTTTGAACATTGTCAATCATTGTAGATGTTTCTATCCTTACCAATCTACTACCTATATGTCATTATCATGAGTCCGAACGATTCCGAGACCAATAATTTAAATATCAAAACTGCATGTGATGTTCAACTATATCAATTACTTTTAGCTTTTCCTTATCTCTTTGTAGTTATTTGTCTTTGTTTCAATGTTTATAGTGAACTAAGACTATTTTTCAATTACGCACACAATCTTGTGTGCTAGCCCAAAAAATTTCAATATCGGGTTTGACTACATTCCCACATCCCATGATCTTTGTCAGAATCCCCCGATGCCCATCTGACTCTCTACCTTCCTTATGCCTAGTCTTGCTAGAGTTCTGACTCCCTTTCCTGTGTTGCCTCTCCAACCCCACTACTAGATGACACCATGGTGATAGCCACCTCGAACTAGAGGCTCTTTGTCCTGAGGAGCTTGTCGACCTTCTCGAGCAAGTCAAAATTGAGCCCTTCCTCTTGAGCTCTGCGACGCAGTAAGCAAGGACAAGGTCATCCTCCCCATCCGGTGCCGCCGTCGTCGATGGCGTGGTGGGCAGACCTAAAGAGGAGGCCATTAATGGTGCGATCAGGAGAAAGGCTTCTCCGACACTATACCCGACTATAGAATCTGGAGCAGTTGCCACTTCATACTGAAATCATCAATGCTCTTGCTGATAAAACTTCCTTCCCCACACCCATCTCATAGGGAGATGTCAGTGGACGGGGAAACAACAACCTGCACTGCAATGTCATATTTGTGAAGCAACAACTACAACAACACCACCACCTAGTGCTCAAATAATGTCATTGGAAATTACAAACTTTGCTAATTTGGTGGTTTAAATCCCATAATTTATTGATTACTATAGTAGTTTCGATGAGTCTACACAAATGACCCCTTAAGGAATGCTTGAAATGCTAAGAAACAAGTTGATAAGGCTGTATGCAACGAATTGAATAGGCAACCCAAGACATCGAAGCAAACCTTTATCTTCACGATATATGACAACTCATATTATTCTTTAAGCTTGTAATTTGACCATGTCATTAAGCTATATGAAAGGAGGAACAATTACCTTTTGAAGATAGGATGTCAAGTATAGGGAGTCATGAAGTACATTTGGTACCACTTGTTATCCAAGACTTATGATATCATAAAATACAAGATGTGTTTGTGAAACCTATACGGGCTTACAAAAAAACTTTTTACCTGACTATTTTCCGTAAGAAGTCATTGTGTTTTCTAGCATAGCAATCCTTTGATGAAACATTCTAATCTATCATTGAAGAAGTGGTGTGCTTCTTCGAGCTATAGCATCCTATTCTCTTGTGTTGTATGCCTTTTTCTTTGACCAGGTTAACTATTTTTTTAAGCCCCACGATTCCACATGGATAGAAATCTGACCCAACATTGTTGAAGTTTGTATAAGAGACTCACTGTTCAATGAGTGGAGTTAGGTCACTGTTCAATGAGTGGAGTTAGACACCGCTCTTCCTACTCAAGCGATGCATCTGCTCTAATTTATCCCTCTCACCTCCACCTCCACCTCCTACTCCTCTTAGCACTTCCTCTCCCCACTTGTTTTCTCTTTCTCGACTTACTTCTCTACATGCATGCCCTTCCTCCTATGTCATTTGCTTCTTCATTGTGTACCGCCCACCTACTGCTCTTCTACCACATTAGTCCCTATCCGCCTACCTCTTTCCTACTGCACTACCTAGAAAAATTCCATGTTTAGCAATACCATTGGATCAGGAGAGGGGGCTAAATGGGTGGGCAGATGGTGAAGGTAAGAGAAGAGGAAGGAGATGGATAATAATTCTGAAAGGGAGGAAAGAGTGCTGGAGGCGTCACCGAGAAGGGAGAAGGAGCTAAAGTGATGGGCAGATTTTTTACAAACGCAACATCAACAATGGACCAGACTGATAGATAAATTAATTAATACAAACCATTGATTTTTTTTTCTTCTTTTCTTTTCTTCTAATAAAGGGGGAATAGTGGTTTTGAGCTGGGTTCCGTGGAAGGCAAGGCCCAACACCGCCATCTGGAATATCCCTGTTCCTCCTCCCCTCGCCTTTGCAAAATATCAGGCCGGTGAAGCCACCCAGCTGCGGCCACGTTGGAGGGTGCAGGAACAAAGGGTACACTCGCACCTAGTTTCCGGATCGAACGCAACCGGTTCCTTCCATTTTGTAGCGGCGTGTCTCCCGAGCCGTCCGATGGAGTTTTTCCTCCCACCTCTCTCCCCCCAATTGTTCGGCCCTTTTCATCTGGGAAACTTCTGGAATGAAACCTTCTGGAAGGAAGACTCACTCACACGAGAAAGAGCGAAACGAAACGCAAACATCTCGCGGTTTCCTCCCCTCTCCTATCCCCGCCCCGTCCACCTTTTCATCAACAGAAAGGACTTCACTGGAGAGAGAAAGGAAAACCACCACAGCCCACACCACCCTCTTCTTCGGCCTCCGTCGTTTCTCAATCTCGTCAGTCTCCTGAAACAGAAACCGCCGCCGTGGCTTTTCTTTCTCCGCCGGGTACATACTGATATTTATTTCTCCTCGTTTCGTTTTCTCTCTCCAACAAAGGCTTGAGCTTCCGTTCCCTTCCTTACCTTTTTATTCCTCACCCTTCCTTCTCCGAACCTTCTAGATATCTGTTACTCTCGCCCCTCCTCGCCAGGCTCCAATCGACCCGGAAAACACCCTCCACCCCCGCCGAGACCTGGCGTTCCGTTCCTGATCTGATGCGTCCTCCGCCGTGAGACCTAAAGCCCGCTGCTGCGACCTCTGCTAGTCCTTTAGGTTGTCTTCCTTGATGAGTCCGCTACCGCTACATCCGCCTTCAACTCCTAGAGCTCCAGGTGAGCAGGCTAAGGACCTGGGCCCCTCTTCTCCCACCCCACCAGACGCCCACCGATCTCTCCCTACACCTTTCCTAACAAAAACCTACCAGCTGGTAGATGACCCCGCCATCGACGACATCATCTCGTGGAACGAAGACGGCTCCACGTTCGTGGTGTGGCGGCCCGCCGAGTTCGCCAGGGACCTTCTTCCCAAGTACTTCAAGCACAACAACTTCTCCAGCTTTGTCAGGCAATTGAATACCTATGTATGTGACCGGAAAACCTCGCGCTGCTCTGTTGCTAGTCTTATTTTTGTGTGTTTTTTTTTTAATCAGTGAAAGCGGTGTCTATAGTCTCTGTTATGTTTCGGTGTTTTGGTATTATGCCGGGGATGGTAAAATTAGCTTGTATGTATTGCAAGGCTACTGGATCCTTGACCTTTATTTCCGTTCCCAATCTTGACTGACATTTCAGGGATTTCGTAAGATCGTGCCGGACAGGTGGGAGTTCGCCAATGACTGCTTCAAGAAAGGCGAGAAACGGCTCCTATCCGACATCCACCGGCGGAAGAACAATCCACCTCCGACAGCCACACCCACACCCACAGCAACCGCCGTCGTTGCCGCCGCACAGCAGATGCAGGCAGTCCAAGCGGTGCCAGCGCCCACAACTCCACGGTCCACCGCCGCTCTGCCGGACAGGGTGATGGATGTGTCCCCTCCCAACTCTACAGAGGAGCAACAACAGGAAACCCCACCAAGTACCTGCTCCCCATCATCCGCTGCCGCGGTAGCCGTCGCTGCTGCTGCTACTGTAGCTGCGGCAGGCGCCGCCGCGCCGTCGACGTCCGGCTGTTCCGGGAATCCAATCCCGGTCACACCCACCGCCGATCTGATCGGCGAGAATGAGCGGCTGCGGAAGGAGAACATGCATTTGAACCAGGAGCTCACGCAGATGAAGTCTTTGTGCAACAACATCCTCCAGCTCATGTCCAGCTACGCCAACCGCAGTCAGGGCGCCAGCCCGTCCGGATCAGGGCCCGGGAGCGGATCAGGGCCTGGTAGCGGAGAGACGTTCGTTGCAGCTGATCCTCGGAAGGACATGCTGGAGCTGATGCCATTGAGGGCGTCTTCGTCAGAAGAGTCGAGCCAGGAGACAACGGACAGGGCGAAGCATGAGGACTCCGGGTCTGGTGGAGGCGGCGGGAGCCCGATGCTGTTCGGGGTACACATCGGCGTCAAGAGGCTCCGCGTCGGCGACGATCCCGATGGATCTGGGTCCTGCAACGGCCCTGATTCGTCTTCGGGCGAAGAGTACCAGCACCAACGGCACGAGCAGCACCTGCAGCAGCAGCTACAAGGGCATAAGATGGTGACCGACGTGAAATCGGAGCAGATGGATGGGGGCGTCTCCGATGGCGAAGTGCCGTCGTCTGATAGCCGCTGGCTTTCGTGTGGAAGAGGGTGCTGAGCGGACGGAGATTATGCGTCCGGACGAATAGGCAGCAGCCGGGGCGGGGTTCGTCAAAGTCATCATTTCATTTGTGTGTGTGTATGCTCCCCGGCTCTTCCACGACAGAGAAGGCGCACCACCGGGCCATGTGATGTGGGTTTGCTTGACACGTATGGGGGTGTTGTACCCAAAATTTTCCCTGTTTTGCAAACCTTGCAAAGAGCCAGCCAACTAGCCAAGCGTTTCCTAAGTTAAATATCTACAAGTTTTGTGATTCGTGCTCTAAATCCATTTTCTGTAGCATTTATGATATTATAAAATTATTAAGTACAACAAATGACCGGACGCCTGTCGCTGATGATAGTTAACGATTATAACAGTCTTTGTACGCCAATATCCCGTGCCCGTTTCTGTATGCAACTTTTATTGCTCAAGAGTCTACGCATGACACTTTATACACATGTTTGACCATTCGATGGTCACTGCAATGGTCTCCGTAGCATATATGCAGGCGCCGGTGAAGACGTGCTATCGCGCTCGTACTCTAGAACTTTCTACGCAGGTATATATTTAGAAAGGACAGGGAGCTGAATGTTGTTCCTCTGTCCTTATTCTTGCCATAGATGACGTCCCATCTAGTGGTGGGTTAGATTCTGCTCATCCAGCACCCGTTATCTTGCTGTGCAAAAGCAATATTTGCTTTGTGGACACATCTTGGAACGAAAAATTGGAACATAAGTTATTTTTTAATATAAAACAAAGAGTCATTATTATCATCAAAGCTTCAATTCCAACTATGATAGGGTTTGCCACATGAGTACTTCTTTTCCAATCAGTTTTATATGGTCAAGATGTATAAATTTATTTTTTTATATAATTTTTTCAAAGTTAATCAGGGTCTGCCTCTTCTTTTGGTTGCACTTGACTCCATAACTTTATTTTGAGTAAATGTATTTGTCGATTTGCTTTGTACACGCTTATACCATCTTTCATGCAACTTGTCTTCGCGTTCATATCCTTACTTTATTTTGATATAGTCATTTGTCAAACGATCTTTTCTCGTTTCTCGTTTCCCTGCACCTCCACACTCCTGAACATTCATTCCCATATAACATTTGTCACTAATGTAGTAGTTAAGGAGTAATGGGATTTTGATTACCTAATTAACAAATAGTGTAATTCTCAACTACTGCGTTTGGATGACTATGGATTTAGAAATACAGTTATTACAAATACTATATTTTCAATCACCACGTTTGGGAAGTATGTATTTAGAATGATGTATTTTAATTAATTATATATTGGTCTATGTGTGTGTACATCACATATTTGTCTTTAAAATTTTAAATTATATATTATTTTAAGAGACTCATATATACTATCTAGGAAAGCCCACAGAGGGGTTGGATGCACATTTTTTCATTATTTTTTGAAATTACATATTGGCCCATGTAGGTGTGCATCACACATTTGTCTTTAATTTTTTAAAATTTATATTATTTTAAGATACTCATCTATACTATATAGGAAAGTCTGTGGAGGGGTTAGATGTAATTTTCTCCATTATTTTTTGAAATCACAAATTGGTCCCTATGTTTGTACACCACACATTTGTCTTTAATTTTTTAAATTATATATATTTTTAGGAGACTCACCCATCTAAACCGCGGAGGGGTTGGATGTAATTTTCTATATTATTTTTTGGAATGACCTGTGTGTACTACACTTTTGTCTTTAATTTTTTTAATTATATATTATATTATAGACTCACCTGTACTATGTAAGAAATCCCACAAAGGAGATTGCATGAATTTTTTTTTTATCATTTTTTGAAAATACATATCGGTCCATATGTGTGTACAACACACTTTTGTGTTTGATTTTTTTAAATTAGATATTATATTAGGAGACTGATCTATACTATGTAAGAAAGCCTATGAAGGAGGTTGAATGTAATTTTTTTCACTATTTTTTAAAATTACATACTAGTCTGTATGTGTTTATACCACACTTTTGTCTTTAATTTTTTAAATTATATATTATATTAGGAGACTCGTCTATACTATATAAAAAAGTGTGTGGAGGGGGTTGGATGCAATTTTTTTCCTTTTTTTATAGCTACGTACTAGTCCTTATGTGCGAGAAGATTTATTTTTAAATATTAATATTGGTCCTTGTGTGCATAACACGAGTTTCTTCCTAGTTAATATAAATACATTGTGTACAACCCGGTCAATAATATGGGCGATTTGAACATATCATATACATCAACTGTGCACAAATAACTTTCATACACAAAATACAAATTATCATGTGATTATTCAAGCATTTTGACCATTCGAAAGTGTGTGATCAAGCATTTTGACTATTCAAGAGTGTGTAATCAAACATTTTGACCATTTAAGTGTGTGTAATCAAGCATTTTGACCATTCAAGAGTGTGCAATCAAGTATACAATTTCACACACAATACAAATGTCATGTGGTCAACCACATCAACAATATTAACTCAACAACGTGTACAAACAAATATGAACAACTTTTTTATTCAAAAGTATTAAAAATCAAGTCTCATACAACATAACAATACGATACAACCACATTAGTCATCAAACTATGGCCCAATGGTATTAGGTGAAAAATCTCAAAACTAATAAACATGTCATCATTATTCCTACAATGTCCCTCTTGTACATACTCCAAATTCCCACATTTCAATGTGGAAACAACCTGTAATACAAAGAAAACAAGAAAAACATTAGAAACCATACGAAGAAGTTAGCATAGCCACACAAACACATATCTAATAACAAAACTGATTGGCTAGGCTTTGATTACAACAAGCAGGGTTAAATCATCATGTTCATTTTAATCAAGCTCCAACTCTATAAAAATGTTAGTACATAAATGAATATGCTCTGTATATACGATAAATTTCCTTTTCAGAAAGTTAGTTGTCTCGTCTTTGGGAGCAGCTATTAGTAGCAAAAAATACAGTAGGCATCACTGGAAAAAATATTCATAAACTTGCAAGTACAGGAAAAAGTATGCAAATATGGGACAAATGATACGGCAGAAATGTAGATTGGACTGCCAATGATGTCATCAATATTGTGGGTGACGAAGAATCTTCTACATGGACTGACAATACTCGTAACCTGATCCATTTCCTCCTGCAACTACCACCCAGTTACTCACACACCGTAGCCCAAATGATTAAGAACCTTTTAATATGAATAAAAGATGAATTGAATTAAGTACCTGCAGGACATTGAAACAAATAGAACAGTTCTAGTCTTGTGCAAGCTGGCCGGTTAAGTTTTAGGTGACAACAAACTGACCCCTCCCGATCATCCATGGATGCTGGATGAGGACGTCACTTGGCAGTCAATCAATGCCAATCCAAAGTGGGGAGCAGCCTTTTTGAATCGCAGAGAAAAGAAGAAGCTTGATTGAGAGTTAGAAGCAAAAGAAGGCCACAAAGACAGGTATTGGAGGCATCTAGCTTTCTGTATACGGTGAGTTGGTGTTGAAGATTGGGTTTATATAGGCGATGCTAGATGGATGGCTAGTGTAGAAACTAGATCAAGAGTGTACTAGGTAGTGGCGAATAAACAAAAAGTCCAAACAGAGCTGCTAACACACAATGTTTGCAGGAATATTTGGAGGATCTGATGCTTTCAATCGATATACAATATCCAAAGTCCACCCTTGGTCATACATCCGTTTCTATTTTGGAGGCCGACATAGAGCGATCTGACTTAGCTAACTAGCTTAACTTGTTCTTCTCGGCTTCTCCTGCCAATTCATAATTGCATTTTTCAAGGGGTATTGTTGTCACAATTACATTTTTATACTACTAACAGCGCTGCCGTCGGGTTGGCTGCCCCACACTGTGTGGCGGTAGTAGTAGGGTGCTATACGTTTTTTGCAAAAATACCTGTTCTTGCCCATGACGGCCCTGCTGTCTCAGACCTCATTGTGGCACCCACAGAGGAGATACTTGAGCGTGCACTTCAACTTCTTCTCAATAGGACGCGGCTTGTGCCGGAACATCAGGCCATCAAGCGCTGGAGCCGCAGGCCGTCGGATACGGGAACGTCGAGGAAGCGTGGAGGCTCATGTCGGACCGTATACCAGTGCTCGTCCTCGGCCGGACCGACAGTGGAGGCTGGGGTGAGTCCTTGCCGTTCAGGATATGATTGCCTCATAGAGAGGACGACATGGATTTCAGAAGTGGTCCCTCTGCCGTCATTGCTGAGATGTGGATTTGGAGAATTGAGCGAGTACTGGAGAAGAGATGGAATCGTGAGAGACGGGAGGGTATCAACAAAAATTCGGATCGGAACCCTAGCAAAAATGTTTGGGCGCGGAGAAGGTGGAGAGAGGAACAAGGAGGACGGCGGTTGAAGGAGGACGGGGGAGGAGAAGAGATGGATCGGGAGAAACGCGAGGCTATCGGGGAGAGTCCGGCCGTCGGGGGCGGAACCCTCGCTCTTGCATTCCAAAAGTTCGCCAGTTTTGGCGTACTTTGAATGTAAGGGGGGAGAAATGCCGTACTCTGACTAACGAAATTGATAAAATCACCTCCAAGTATTCAAACGGTATCTACATCTACATATATATACCTATTATATAATAAAAGTAAAAGCGAGTCTCCTGTGCGTTTTCGAGCTGCTTTTCTATTTTTTTTAGTCAATTTGCTGAAATGATGCCAACTGCGTTATAGTATTTTAACTAATCAGTCCTTTGCAGCTACAGGAAATGAATATGGCATTTTTCAACGTATTGCTATCCAAATTGGTCGCATACACGCCACGTTTCATATAGGATTAACGTGTATAGGCACAGCCGAGTTCTTCTGGAACTTTGGTCTGCGGCTGTTGTCGTCGCGTGTCAGTGATCTCTTGCCGGTCTCACTCAAGTTAAGCCACCTGCATCCTGCCGAAGATGATCATCCCAGTGCGCTGCTTCACCTGTGGGAAGGTGATTGGGAACAAGTGGGACACGTACTTGGACCTCCTCCAGGCTGACTACTCAGAGGGAGATGCACTCGACGCCCTGGGTCTCGTCCGATACTGCTGCAGGAGGATGCTTATGACCCACGTCGACCTCATCGAGAAGCTGCTCAACTACAACACTCTGGAGAAGAGCACTGAAGCCAGCTAATGCGCAGTACGGTGACAGATGATGGATCATCTTGTTGGGCTGTGGAATGCTGATGAACTCTAGTCGCAATTTGGAAAAAAAGTTGATTGTGGTGTCTCTGTCTCTCTCAGTTCTTGTCTATATACCGGATTGTTGGGCTGTGGATTGTCTATATAAAAAAAAGGATTAACGTGTACAATAAAAGAGATAATTATGTATTATTCACTTTACTCTCTAGAATTTGTAGCAGCGACCGGTTTCTTAACTTTCGTTCTCTGTGCTTCCTAACAATTACAAACAGGTCCAACATTAAGAGCACGCGTCGGTGCACGTCTTCGTCTTGCAACAGCTACAAGTTTATTTCTAACTGGTTCCTAGCAATTGCTTACTTTATTTCTTTTTACTGCTTACTTATTTTATGTATGACCGCAATCTGAAAATATGTCATATAACTGCTACGCATCAATATCTACATGTGGACCATCCTCTATTTGTATGGAAGAAAAGCATACGTCAACACCACAAGCTTTCAACACTTAAGTGTTGTTAACCGATGGATTATTCAACATTGTCACACGATTCTAACATTTTCGTCCGCCAACACTCTCATCTCCTGTCTTCCAAGGATTTCTCCTCTACTGTAATTGTACTTTTAAAAGAACCTAGCCACACATTACGAACTTCTTTCATCGTATACTCGTTACTCTTCCACCTGCTTCCCGACTCTTCCATCTTCGAACATACTTCTTCTTCCACTTTTTTCTGCTACCACCAGTCTTTCTCTCCTTCGATAGCCCCGACTCAAACTCCAACATCTATAGCATCCCATCATAGCTATGCCTGCTCACATCCACTCCACACTTAGCCCGCACTACAGGTTCCCTCGCTTCCGCAGATTGCGTCTACTTCCATCTCGAATCCATGACGCTGGGGATGGTCGTGTTCGACTCTACAGGAACAGTTCCCAGACCTTCCTCAGCAGCAGAGCCGAAGAAGGCACAAGGAATAATTAGAGAGCAATTGGGTAAGTGGTTTTGTGGATGGTAACGATGGTTGAACTAAGACAGGACGTCGGGTTGGGGAAATGGCAACTGACCTATGCATGTGGGAGATTTGTATTGGGACATTGTCTCCAAGACGGAACATTTGTTTTTAGCTCCTTTATGTATGGTTTTCTACAAGTAGGCATTCACATCATACACCTATGTAGTATAATCACCTCTTTTGTATAGATTATATAATGGACTTATGTATGTCTTTATCGAATGAATCATATTTTTTTATGAAATTTGTGACTAGGATGTAAAGGGTGATATTCTTTAACATAAAAAATAATATGTTTACATTTTAAGAAAATAAACCAACATGTTTTTATTTCTCTGATAGTTAAAGTAATATTTAACAATTTTTCACATGAATTTCATAGCATAATATACATTAATTTACAGTATGTCACAAAGATGATTATAACGAGTTGCTCCTTTTTATTAATTTTTTCTTGACCTTTCAATTGTTTAGTTATTTTGTTTAGATGTTTAATGTTAATTTTCTGGCCATTTTTATTTTGCAACTACAATAATCACAGACGTATTTTCTCAGATAACATTTCGTTTATGTTGCTCACCCCATCTCGAACAGAGTTAAATGTATCGAGACTATACATTCTGACTTCGATATAAGTGGATATTATATTAAATGATTATAAAATAATAATCAATTTTGACTAATACACAAAAGATATTCAGTATTATATAAATATATTTTTCTTTTTATATTCTTTCTGAATGACTACAGTACTATCTGATTAGGAATCTTCTACTTACATTTTCTATCATTAGTAATTGATATTATGCAAAGAAATAAATAACAGTGAAAACTAATATTATATTAAGCATTTGTACTTTTTACAATTTTAGTGTACACAATGAAAATATTTGATAATATATATACACACGCACATATATATATGTTTTCTCTTTACTTTCTTCTAAGATGTTACACGAATATGTACATCAAATTCTCTTTCAAGATAATTACAACTGACACATAATTTTATATCATTGTTCATAAAAGATAAATTAATTTCTAAATATGTACTTGATTACTATTTATGCAAAGAAATATACATTCTATAAAATTACATGTAACATTAAACTTGTATAATAAAACTACTAATTTTAGTTTTGTATACCAAAATATTTCCCAATATCTAAATATAGTTTTCTTTTTATATGTTTTCTGAATTACTCTAATATATATTATCTGATGACAAATTCTGTATTGAAAAACTTTGTTATTAATAATTTACTTTATCTAGAGACAGAAAATGAAATGTTATGTTAACCTTTTATAAAAAAATAATTAATTTTAATTTAATAATAATTTATATAAAATTAAATTTAACATTAAACTTCTATAATAAAATTACAAATTTTAAATTTGTATAAAAACATTTGCCTATATCTAAATATAGTTTTCCCTTTTATATGTATTCTGAATTACTCCAACATTATCTTATGAGAGATTCTCTACTGACATATTATGTTATTAATAATTTTCTATAAAAACATAAAAAATGAAATATGATGTTGATCTTTTGCAACAAAATTATTTATTTTAGTTTATATGGATGGAATATTAAATAAAGTTTATATGTATATTTTATAAATAATTTTTGAAATACCGCAATACTCTCTAATTGTGCATCTTCAACTCTCTCAAGAAGATTTTTACCTATACTAACCATTTTTGTAGTATCTTCCATTATTTTTATTATAAAAATACATTCAGTTATCTCTAAATCAAATTACGTCTTACCTAATGCTATATTACTATTGGAATGAGATTGACAAAATACATAAATACTATACTTGACTATTATTGGTCTACATATAATTTATTTCTATAAAGACATAACAAACTCATCTTATACCTGATCTAAATTCTGACGTGACATATTATGTTATTAATAATTTTCTGTACAAACATATAAAATAAAATATGATGTTGATCATGTATAACAAATTATTAATTTTAGTTTATTTGAAAGTACTATTAAGTAATATAGATATATATCTATATATAATTTTTAAATTACTGCATTACTCTCTAATTGTGGATCTTCAACTCTCTCAAGTAGATATTTACCTATGATGACCATTTTTATAGTATCTTCTATTTATTTAATTCAAACGAAATAATAAAATTGTGACTGCAAAATATTAAAACAAAAATATGAAAATTTAGTTTAGAAAACAATATATCTCTTTTGACTTGAGATTTTTATTCTCTTAAAATTGATTTGTAATTTTTATATGAAGATTATAATAACATTGTTTTCTTATATATAGGACAATGGTACAAACATATTATAGCAAGGCAATTATGATGATGAATGTTAAAGGAAAAGGAAAAATTCCTATAGGTGAATATAGAAAAATGAAACAGGCATATAAAAGAAAGAAATTACTTGAACTTGAGAAGGAGTTGAAGGAAACAAAAGACTTATATTATAAAATACGTTACAAAGAAGAGGTTGCTGATAATTTCTACATGATTTCACCAAATTCCAACACTCAAGACAAATCTAGAAAATCTGTGGGAGCGAGTGAAGACTATGCAACTTCAAATATATGAATAACTTAACTTTGTTGCGAGGTGTATCTTTGTTGTACTTTTTTGTAGCATGGTGTATATATTCTTTTGTATGAAAACATTATGAATATGTAAAAATATGTACATTAAATCTTAAATCTTGGTCATGTTATCTTTGTAGGATGGTTCAAAGATTTTAGGATTTAAGGTTTATCAGTGTGGACTTTTTTTGGGAAAACTAGAGAATTATTTATTCATCCCGCTCTCTAGCGCAGGCCATAATTGATCCAAGTTGATATTGACATCAGCTCAGAGCCATGGAGGTTTAGAAGTACTGAAATTACATGAAAGTAGAGTTTGCATAGAGTGTTTTGCTATTCCATCAGCAACCTTGTTCAGATCACGTGGTATATGCAATACAGTGACCTGAGCAAAGATGTTACTGAGGGTTTGAAATTTCCTCCAAAGGGGTTGGAGCTTTGATGGAGGGGGCTGGCTATCCCTGAGAAGTTGCATGGTTAGATTGGAATCCGTCAATAAGTTTATCTTTGAGAAGCCAAGTTCTTGTCCCAGCTGTCCTGCAAGGAGGGTAGCATAGACCTCGGCTTCCAAGGCGGAGGAGGAGAAGAAAGGTGTGCCTTTCCCGTAGATGCAATTTCTGGAAGGGTCAGTGACATGGATGCCAGCTCCGACTCTCTTGGAGCTGTGATTGAAGGACGCGTCAACAAAGATGGATGCCTCATAGCTCGACGGTCTAGACAGAGGGTGATGCATCCTTCCTGAGGAAGAACTTACCTTGACCGGAATGCTCAGGATGGTTCCAGTTCTTTCCTTGATAAAATCAATGTTGCGGCGCGGGGACGGTATGGTGTTGTTGTGGATCCGGTCGTTCCGTGTCTTCCATAGATGCCAGCACGCTATAATGTACTGGATATTGCTCTCGCCTTCACTACTGTTACTTATGATATCATGTATCCATGTCTCCTCAGAAGAAGTGAAGAAGTCGTTGTGAACTCCAAGCCCGACCCATACTTGGCGGCTGGTTGTGCAGTCCCTTAAACAGTGCAAGAAAGTTTCAGGCTGGTTGTTACAGACTGGACATGTGATATCAATATTGAGATGAAGTCGCTGTTTTTCCGAATTGCTTAGCAACGAACGATGTTGGAGCAGGCAGGCGAAGACCCGTATGCGTTCGGGGACACGGAGTTTCCAGATATCATCCCATCTGCCCGAAGTAGGAACACTGCGGTCAGTGTGGATCCAATCGTATGCAGATCTGACAGTGAATCTGCCAGAGTCCTCGTAGGGCCAAGACCAAGTATCCATACCTGAGTTGTCCACAGGGGGCGGGATAGATCTGATCTGATCTGCCAAACCTACTGGGAGGTAAGTCGTGATAAAGGACATGTCCCATTCGCCATTGGTCTCTCTCATGGAACATACATTGAGGTCTGTAAGTTCCAAAGGAATGTGCCAGGTCGGGTAGGAGTCCAAAATGGAGCTGCCATGTATCCATTTGTTAGACCAAACATTGGTACGAGTTCTGGAGTTAACAGCTCTATGACTAATGGGCATAAGAATGTTGATGTTTTTTTTGATGAAGGCCCAAACCGAGGAGCTAGGTTTCTTGCTGAAAGTGTTGTTGCGCATGTACTTTTCCTTCATAACACTGACCCAAAGAGTTGAGTGATCATTCATGAAAAGCCAGACATTCTTGAGCATGAGTGCAATATTTTGGTCCCTTGCATCTTTGATTCCAAGTCCTCCCATATGTTTAGGCGATGTAACTTTCTTCCATGAAACGAGAGATAGTTTCTTTTGCTCCCTTCCTCCCGACCAAATGAAATTCTTGACATGTTTATTGATGTCATCGCAGAGCGCGGGTGATAGCCGGACCGTTTGCATGGTATAAGATGGGATGGATTGTAAGGTGGACTTAGCAAGGGTAATTCTTCCTACCAGAGAGAGATGTCTAGCAGACCAGCTTGTCATCCTTTCTTTTATGGAATTTGTGATATGTTGATGAGTATGTTTATTGACCCTGAGATGAAGAATGGGCACACCAAGGTAGCGCCCGAAATCGTCCGTGTAATCAATACCGATGCACCTACAGAAAGCTTGTCTCTCTACCCTTGAAGTGTTCGACGAGAAGTAGCATCTAGACTTTTCTTTAGAAAGAACCTGGCCTGATACAGCAGCAAAGGAGTCAAGAATGTGCAGGATATTACTTGCTTGAGATGGGTCTGCTTCTGCCATTAGGATAATGTCGTCGGCAAAGAGCACATGTGAAAGAGGAGTTCCTTATCTTGCGAGGCGGATGGGTTTCCAGAGCAAGTTAGAGACAGATTGGTTGATAGCTTGTGAGAGCCGTTCCATGCAGAGAACAAACAGGTAGGGGCTTAGGGGGTCACCTTGACGTACACCCTGGGAGGCTTGGTAGGGGGCTAGGGGTTCTCCCTCCCACAAGATGGAAGTGTGGCATGTAGAAATGATGTTCATGATCAGCTTGATGGTGATGTCCGGCAGCCCGGTCTTACAAAGTGTGTCTCGAATAAAAGGCCATTGCAGTCTGTCGAACGCTTTCGAGAGGTCAAGTTTTATACTGACCCATTTTGTCCGGCCAGTTTTCTATTTCATGGAATGAATTACTTCTTGGATCAAACGGATGTTTTCGCTTATCCTTCTACCCGTGATGAAGCTTGACTGCGTAGAAGAGACCCAGTTGTTAAGGTATGGCTTGATCCGTTCTACCAGGATTTTTGAAATCAGTTTGAAGCAGCAGTTGTTAAGAGAGATGGGTCTCAAGTCAGCACAACTCATCGGCTGTCTAGTCTTAGGAATAAGAACCATATAGGAATCTGCCATGCTTTAGTCTATAGTCCCTGTATTAAAAATTTTCTGAATTGTGTAGATGAGAGAGTTGCTAATCGTGGGCCAGTTGGCCTGGAGAAAACCAGCGTGTATCCCATCTGGTCCAGGAGCTTTGGACGGTGCTAAGAGGAAGGCAATATGCTTGATCTCATCCGGTCCTGGTGTACGAGCGATGAAATTGAGTTGTTGCAGGGAGAGATGGGTATAGGCGCCAATATAGCTAGCGGCGCCCCTGGAAGAGGCTTCACTACTGACCGTCATCATCAGGGAGGAGAAATAATTCCGGACCATGTTCTTGAGGGCTGTGGACTCATCAGTCCATTCACCCATCTCATTACGCAGCCTGCTAATTTTTGTAAAATGTCTTCTTGCTTTGATAAAGGAATGGAAGAATTTTGTGTTTCCATCTCCAGCTTGTAGCCAATCGATATGGTATTTTTGCCTCCAGTTCATCTCCTCTTGGAGTAAGATAGTACTATATTGTTCTTGTAGAGAAATGGACATAAGATCATTAGTAGGATGGGAATGTGAACTTTGCAATACCTGACACCGAACCAACTGCTTGAGAAGGCGATGTTTCTTTTTCTTCTTGGCGTGTCTAGTGGTGGCTTCCCATTTGAGAGCTGCCTTTTGGAAGATAGGCAACGCCTCTACTAAGGGCAGGTCACTGCGCCATTGAGGCAATACATCTTTGTGGAATTCTTGCATGATAGACCATCTATCCTTTGTCCTGAAGACGTGCTTCCCGGTATCTTGCTTGTCAATACTAGCAATGAGAATAGGATTATGGTCGGAGTACAGGCGAGGTAGCACCGTTGTTTTGTAACCCCCATCAATAGTAATCCAATCATTGTTGGTGATGACTCTGTCAAGCTTTTCATAGAGTTGGCATTTTTTGAATGTGAAGAAATTCCCATGCATCCGCGTTTCAGCCAGGCCGATGTTGCTAAGGAGTTCTTTAAATAAGCGGCAGTTAGAGCGGTCGAAGTGAGTCCCTCCTTTTTTTCCAGTAATGTCGAGCATGGTATTAAAGTCTCCTGCAACTGCCCATGCTCCCGGCACCATAGGGGAAATCTCAGAGAGTCTAGTCCATAGAAGACGTCGCTTAATGGGGTTGGGGCTCCCATATACAAAGGTGACATGCTAGGAATTATTAATATTACAGTGAATGAGTTGTCTGTGATTATGGATGATGTTGACTTTGCAGTGGGTCTCATCCCAAAGAATCCAGATGCCACTAGAGAAGCCGAGAGCCTCTACCCGGTGAGAAGAAGTATAGCCAAGTTTCCTTATGACAGTATCATCAGATTTACCACTGCAGCGGGGTTCAGTAATGACCAAGATCCTGATCTTGTGAGTGAATTTGTATTCCTTAAGTAGATGAATCTTGTCCTTGGAGCAAGCTCCTTGGACGTTCCAGCACATGATGTTAGGCATTAAAACACGGGATGGACTGGCTTCCTTAATTGATAGCCGCGCACAGGCCTACAACCTGGCCTGAGTCATCTGGAGGGGGCGCCTCTCCAGGGTCCTCTGCAGGGGCGTCGATCATTTCTTGATTAGGTTCTTCGAACATGAGTTGTTTCTTGGAATGACTATCAACTGAGTAGTTGAGTTGTTGGGCGAGTTTCCCCTTCTTACGCTCCCTGCCCGGGCTAATCGTAACATTGTGGTAGACCACCTTGCGATTCCGTAACAGAACCCCATTGCCTTCCCCAACATCCCCCCAGTGAAATCCATCTAGTGGTCTGTTGGGGGCAGGGTTAGGAATTCCCTTGAACACAAAGGCATCGCCATCGTTGGGAACAGTGTGACGTCCTTCGGACACTTGGTCATCGATCAGGATAACTGTCGTGTTGTTGGTAGATTGAGGTATGCTCTCCTGGTTCGGGGAGAGATTCTTCTTGTTCTTGTAGTGTACGGCTGTTTCCTAGCCGTCCTCTTCATTTTCTGCAGCCTTTTCACCCACAGGGGTGACATCTTTTTGGGTGTTGCTAACTGCCGAAGTTGTCTTACGAGGCCCCGAGGGAGCGTTATGCTTCTCCGTCGGACCTTCATTTGTAGGTGGAGGTCTTGTCACAGGTTTGGGAGCATGAATGGCCTGCGTGTTGGTAATAGGTGGGATCAGAGGGCCCGAGTTGGATGCTGATGGATCAGATGGGGTGAACGCTTTGACAAAGTTGCATTCTTTATCTTCATGGCCCATCCTGCCGCATTTCATACAGACCATCGGCATGTTTTCGTATGCCAGACAGTAGTGTTCTCCATTGAGGAGGATTGCTGGGAGTAAAGGTTTTGTTGTGTCGACCTCCACGGAAAGGCGAGCGAACTTACCACGGTCTCCTGTGGACGTGGTGGCGTCGATTTTTATAGTCTTGCCCACCAGGTTACCAATACTCGCTAGAAGATGGTTTTGGTAGAGGAAGACCGGCATGTCCACCACCCGCAGCCAAACAACTACCTTGCATGGGATGTTGTCAGAAGGACGAAAGTTCGAGTTCCATGACTGGACCGAGAGGTAGCTGTCGAAGATTACCCAAGGTCCTCCTGTCATGGCTTTGAGGAAGTCAGCGTTGTTGCCCAGTTGAATGATATAATAGCCCTTTTCGAGATCAATCGCTCTGAATGAGTCTGTCGGATCCCAGAGGATGGCCAGTCTGTTAACTAGAGCTTGGAACCCTATGTTGCCACCCACCAGCTTGATGATGACTGCATATTTGTAGGGTTCTAACAGTTGTGGCAGAGAGTTGGGATTAACAGTTATAGCGGGCAGCGCCCCTGATCTGTCGACGGTGATGTCGTTTGGTGTCAAGGTATCTGGGGATATCACTTTGATTTGAGTGGAGACTTTCCGTCCGGTCATGGCGTCGCGGTAGGATCACTTCGTCGTTTGAGATATCTCAGTTGTTTTAGCTTGGTTATTGACTGCGGCAGTGGCAGCGCCACTGACGTCCGCTGGCATATCATCTCTCGTTTGTGCTTGTGCTCCTCGGCCTCCTAGACGACCACCTCTGCCCCGGTCGCCACCGCCCCCACGGGCAAACCCTAGCGGAGGGTCAGACATGGTAACCTTCAGACGGGCAAACCCTAGCGGAGGGTCAGACATGAATTATCAGTGTGGAATTTGACATATAGGAAAATCTTCATTGAAACGTGCATGTGAATTGAGATTCAACTATGAATTATACATTACATGCAATTGGGACAATGTTGCATTTTGTATGTGATGTAAATATATGTTATAGTTTGCCCATAGATACCTATTTATATGTGTGGAAAAAAAATTTAGTTTCTATATGCACATATATAGGACTTCATGACATACATGATATCTTCATAAGAATGATAAACCTTCAGAAAAAAGAAATCAAAGTTTACACCAGACTTCTTATTTCTCTATATCAATATATCAATCAAACATTGAGAAAATATAAATCCAGGTTAACAGAAGAACCTTTGCGGTCTATTGATTATATATATATATATATATATATATATATATATATATATATTGATATATAACTACTCTTATTTGTTTTTATGGAGAAGTATTGAAAACTATTATTTTCATGTTGTACCTCATGTTTAATTAATTGAAAAAATAAAAAATCAATTCTTTTATGGATATTAAATTATTTATTTATTAAGTGTAGGATGAGGTATTCAAACTTATCAGAGGAAAAAAATCACTAAAAAGAACAAGACAAAGATAATACTATGCCAACCTCTCAGAGGAGAAAAAGATTGCATGAGGAAAAAGACAAATAGAATACTATGCCAACCTCTCAGAGGAGAAAAAGATAGCACGATGTGAAAAAAATAGACAAAATTATGTACAAAAGAGGCTTGAAAAATGGAATGCAACTTTTATTGAATCAAACTTAAATATAGACAATGCAAGTGCTTCATTTCTTGGTCAATCAAGTTCTGCATTTGTCAACATTAGGAAAGAACCCTTACAATATGATACTTTTAGTACATGGGAAGTTGGATCTTCACCAGGTCTTGGTGGAGTAGAACTATGTTCAATATCCTCAGAACAAATGAAAAAAAAGACCAAACATGTGACAAAAAACTTTGTAACAGATGTTGTGATACCAAAAGAATCTTACATACTTCCCATATGTAAACTTTGTGTCCACTGTCATGCAAAAAGATTTCCTTATGAACTGAGAACATTTTGTTGCTATGATGGAGAAGTTGTTTTAACAACAAATGATATTCCATTGGGATTATATCAACTGTTTACTTCATCAGAGAAAGAGGCAGTTCATTTTCGACAGTGTATAAGTGCGTACAACAATACTTTTGCTTTTACATCTATTAGTGTCAATGAGGATAGAAATCTTTCGAAGAGAAACAAAGGAATATATAGATTCAAAGTGCAAGGACAAATCTACCATTTTATTAATAAGATGATGCCAGAAGATGGACACCCTTCACATTTGCAACTATACTTCTATGACACTGATCATGAGATAGAAAATAGATTGCATCAATCCTCAAAGTTAAAAGAGGACGTGGTTAGAATATTAATCAGCACATTATGGGAAAACCATACTCAACATTTTTTCGAAGCTTAAAGGATTTGAATAGTTTTGAGAACGTTTAAATATTTATTAAGTCAAATCTGATTATTCATCAAGGAATTCAAAATGCACCAACCTCTTCCCAAGTGGCTGCAATTTGGATTGAAGGTGAGCATGACAACAATGACACCATAAATTTTCAACGTGATATACGAATATATACTCATACTGGTAGCAGTCACTGTGTTCATTATTACTATGAATTCTTTGATCCACTTCAATATCCATTATTATTTCCATATGGTGATATTGGTTGGCATGAGGGAATTTCTCGAAGAGACAAAAAGAGTGGTCAGTGGAGGATAAATAGTTGATCATTTGATCTTTCATATTTCAAAGATATAGATAAACTTTTCCAACAAGAGAAAAGAGGTAAGCTACATTTTTGTTGATAAATTTACTTATTATATATTCATAACATATTAAAAAATTGTATCTTGCTCTTCAGCTCTAGAGAAAAAACAAAAATGAAGACAAACAGTATCCTGTCGAGAATACTACTGTTATAAGCTACAAATCAGAGCTAATGACAACTCAAATTTGTTACATTCAGGCAGACTTCTACAACAATATATTGTTGATATGTACATCAAATTAGAAAGTAGTCGTTTGGACTACATTAGAAGAGATCAACAAAAAATTCGAGCTGATCTATATCAAGGAATTGTAGATGGATACAACCATGGACAAAATACAGGGAGAACAATTGGAAAAAGAATTATTCTTCCAACATCTTTTATTGGTGGTCCCAGAGATATGAGATATCGTTATCTTGATGCACTAGCATTAGTGTAGATGTATGCAAAACCTAATATATTTCTGACATTTACATGCAATCCATCATGGATTGAGGTGAAAAGAGAGTTGTTGCCTTTTGAAGAGCCTCAAAATAGACCAGATTTGCTTTCTAGGATATTCAAATCCAAACTAGAAGAGCTAAAGGTTGATCTTTTTAAGAGAGACATATTCGTACATGCTATTGCTTATGTCTATGTGATAGAGTATCAGAAAAGAGGACTACCACATGCACACTTTCTTAGATTTTGGATAAGAATCAAAAGATTACTACACCAGATGTATATGATCAGTATGTCTCTACTGAAATTCCTAAAGAGGAATCTAATATGCATCTATATAATATGGTTTTAAAGCATATGGTTTATGGTCCATGTGGAGTCTCAAATCCCAACAATATATGTATGGATAATGGAAAATGTAAGAAACATTATCCAAAGGATTTATGCTCAGTGACATCCCAAACCAAAAGTTCATATCCTTTGTACCGTCGAGATACTGATCATGTGAAAACTACTACTTCAACAATAATTGACAACAGATGGATTGTGCCTTACAATCCATACTTATTAGCTAAGTACAATTGTCACTTAAATGTTGAAATATGTTCTTCGATTAAAGAATTGAAATATTTGTACAAGTACATATACAAAGGACATGATCGTGTGTTGTTCCATTTAGATGAAAAAAAGGAACATGCATGATGAAATTTCACAATTTGTATCTAGACGATGGGTATCACCATAAGAAGCAGCATGAAGAATTTATCAATTTCCAATGAATGAAATGCACCCATCTGTGACATGTTTGCAACTTCATCTTGAGGAAATGCATATGTTATGTTACATGAAAATCAAGATCTATATATGATTTTACATAATGAACATTTCTCAAGAACAATGCTTACAAAATATTTTAGAAAAAACTGCATCGATGAATAAGCTCAAAACTATTTATATAAAGAATTTCCTAAGCATTATGTTTGGGATAAAAATTCCAAATCTTAGAATAAAAGAAAGCAAAGAAATTCAGTTGGAAGGATCATCTTTGCAAAGCCAATTGAGGGTGAACGGTACTATCTTCGTTGTTTTCTAAACCATGTCAAAGGTGCTAAATCTTTTGATCATTTGAAGATAGTGAATGGGATCCGCTGCAACACATTCCAAGAAGCAGTCGAAAAACTTGGATTGTTAGATTCTAACAACAACATTGAAGAATGTATTTCTAAAGCATTGTTGTTTCAAATGCCTTCAAGTCTCTGACAATTATTTTGTACTATAATAGTCTATTGTGATTCAGATACCCCTATATCTTTATGGGAAAAGTTCAAAAAATCCAATTAGTGAAGATTTCTATGCCTATTTCCTACCGATTGACTCTCCAGGTCTAGACCTAAGGACATCTAATTCCATGCCAGTTCCTTTCTTTTCACCTTCGCCTTTGAGTCACTCGCTGCCTCAAGAAAGCAGCCGGGGAAAGAAGAAGGTCAAGTCCTATTCATACTGACTTTTTGCAACTAAACCATGATCAAAGTTATGCTTATAGAATTATCATTGATCGCATAAGTAGATGGAAACAAGGAATATTTTTTATCCATGTTCCAGGTGGAACTGAAAAACATTTTTGTATCGTGCTTTACTTGCTAAAGTAAGTGAAAAAACACTAGAGGGGGGTGAATAGGGTTTTTATAAATATTTTAACAATAATTATTCAAACAATCAACCACAAAAGATTAGACAAGGGGACACATGGTTTAGAGTGGTTCCACCCTTAGAAAATACTAAGGGAGTCAGTCCACTACCTAATTGTTTCCAATTGGGATTTGAAAGCACCTGTATTTTATTACCTAGCAAGGATGTTACATAAAATACAACTACCTCCCCAAACCCTTTGGACAGCCTTCACCCCGAAGTCATCTCACCAACTTTGAAGCAGCCTTCGCTTGAAGTAACTTCAAGACCCCCCTTGAAGTAGCCTTCATCCTTGAAGTAGCTTCTCGTTGAGACCTTCTAGAAGTAGTCCAAAGTCCACCTTCTCCTCTGAGAAGACCCTTCTCCACCTGAGAAGATAAACCCTCTCCAATCCGTAGCCTCCAACCTAGGAGTAGCAAGGAGAGTACAAAATAGATAAGAAGGAACAAGAAAGGAAAATGAAAATTACAATTACCGTTGTAGCACAAGGCTTGATTTCCTATATCAAGTGTTTTGATCTCCTAACCAATGTGTGTGAAAGTGTAAGTGCAGTGGGTAGGAGATGTGTAAGGACCCTGACCTTCATTTTGGGTGTACCCTATTTGTTTTACCTAAACCTTGTGCTTGGTTGCTTGCTAATCACCTTTAGTGGTGATTAGGGTTTGCCTGTGTTTTGTTGGGAGTTGGAGGTGCTACTTGCAAAATAACCTAAGTTAGGGTTGAAGAGCAAGTTTTTCCACCTTGAGAGATGTCCTTCTCTCTCTTTGCTTCCTCCATGGTTGAGAGGAAGGTTTGGGTTCGTGCCTTGAGTTGCCTTGCTTGGTTGAGCCCTGTATTGGGCAAGGATGCCTTATGTCGGCCATGGGGTATCGCCCATGGGTGTGTCTGCCAAGGTGGTGGTGGTGTGTCGGCCTTTGACTTTGTTGACCTTCTTGCTTTGGTTGTGTCACCCTAGCTTGGACATGTGGCCGAACCTTGGTTGAGCGGTGGCATGGCATGTGCATGAGGTTTGCAAGGTGGTAAAATGTGTGGACAAGTGTCCCTTGGTAAGGTGACACCTTGCCTTGGTTTAACCTTGATCCTCATCTATATATGCCTTGCCTTTCTCTTCTTTGGGAACCCTTTAGCTCTTTTGTTGCTCTTCCCTCCTTGTGTGCATGACACACCTTCCTTGGAGAGCTTGGTGGACGATCCTTTCCCCTTAGTGGAGAGCTCTTCTTCTTCCTCTAGCTTGGTGGCCAAACCCTAGGTGGGTCTTGTTCTTTGGTAAGCATCTTCCCTCTCTCCTTAGCATCTTCTTCTCCATCTTGCCTACTCTTCAGCCATGGTGGTTATGGTTCTTTCTCCTTTTCTTGAGGTGACCGAAAGTGGTGTGCTTGGAGCTAGGAGCTTAAAGCTTGGAGCTTTGGAACTTGAAGAGTTTGCTTAAGGCGGGTTACATAACTTCTAACCCTAGCTATACTACCCTCTTTATGTTGCATATTTCCTATATGTTGATGATCGGCCATTGCATGTTATGTTTCTTGCTCTAGTTCATGTTGTTGATCTTATGGATATAGAGAGCATGATGTTGTTGATGGTTTATATACCTTTGGATCTAGTTGGCCGGACCATAGTTTAGGATTTTCTTTGGTGGCAACACCCTTTTCTCTCCTTGGTCTAGAGAAGTGAGTTTGAGCTCTAATGATGTAGGAAATACCCCTCTCTCATTTTAGTTGAGAGGTGAGTCTACATTCTAGTTGCTTGGGCAACACCCTCCTCTCACCATGGATTTGAGAGGTGAGCTCTTGGATATGTGATGGCCTATGTTGAGGTTGGTCCTTGTAAGTTGCCCGATTTGTGATTGAGGTTGTGCAAAAGCCCTCTCTCTTGGTTGTTGAGAGGTGAGCCGATCTTCTTGATCATTTAGGGTTTGGTGCCCTTGTGCTTGAGGTTGAAGATGACCATGTTGGGTTGTGCCTTGCACGATATGACCTTGGAGTAGTGCTACCTGATAGCCTTGTCTTGGGTTATACCTTTGGCCGATATGCCTAGTTGAGCTTCACCAATACCCTTTTTGGAGTTGGAGCTTGGGCGATACACCTTGATGTGTGCTTTGCACGACACACCTTGTGATATCTCTTGGCCGATATGAAGTAGTCTTATGCTGCACAATATGGTGGGTGCATGGTGGAACCCTATTAGGTGCCTTAGTGGTGGCCGATATGAGGTGTTTGACCTAGTTGGACGATAGGTCTTCTTAGAGTGATGGTGGCAGAGAAGTTGTTGCGGCAAGGTTGTAAGACATTCTTAGCTCACGTTGTGGTTACCAAGGCGAAAGGTCCTAGCCTTGAGGAGGTGACACTTGTCCGAGAGTTTGCGGATGTGATTCCTAATGAGTTCCCCGGTGTTCCCCCACCCCGAGAGATTGAGTTTGAGATCAGTCTGGTACCAGGAACATAGCCAGTTGCACAAACACCATATAGGATGGCTCCATCATATATGGCAGAGTTGAAGAAGCACTTATAGGAATTGTTGGAGAAAGGTTTCATCCGACCGAGCACGTCGCCTTGGGGTGCTCCAGTGTTGTTTGTTAAGAAGAAGGACGGATCGATGCGGCTATGTATAGATTACTGACAGTTGAACAAAGTCAAGATCAAGAATAAGTACCCATTGTCGAGGATAGATGATCTGTTCGATCAGTTGCGTGGTGCTACAATGTTCTCAAAGATCGATCTACGGTCTGGATATCATCAGTTAAGGATTAAGGGAGACGACATACCAAAGTCAGCGTTTAAGAGGAGGTATGGTCACTTTGAGTTTGTGGTTATGTCGTTTGGGCTAACCAATGCACCTGCTGCTTTCATGGATCTGATGAATCGAGTGTTTCGTCTGTTCTAAGATCAGTTTGTTGTAGTATTCATAGATTACATCTTGATCTACAGTCGGGATAGTCAAGAGCATGAACAACATCTTCGACAAGCGTTGACTCTTCTTCGTCAACACCAGTTATATGCCAAGTTCAGTAAATGCAAGTTCTGGTTGAAGGAAGTGGCTTTCTTGGGTCACGTGATATCTGCAGAAGGAGTCAGAGTGGACACTAAGAAGGTAGAGTCAGTTGCAGATTGGGAGCAACCAAAGACGTTGACGGAAGTTCATAGTTTTCTGGGTTTGGCAGGATATTACTGGAAGTTTATCAAGGATTTCAGTGCAATCGCGTTGTCGATGACAAAGTTGACTAGGAAGGATGTACCTTTTGTCTGGGACGATCGTTGTCAGCAAACTTTCCAAAGTTTGAAGGATAAGTTGACTAGTGCTCCAGTTCTAGTGCTGCCAGAGCCTGGGAAGGGCTATGTTGTGTTCTGCGATGCTTCCAAGAAAGGCTTAGGTTGTGTATTGATGTAGGAGGATCATGTGGTTTCTTTTGCTTCACGTTAGCTTAAGAAACATGAGGAGAACTACCCGAAACATGATTTAGAGTTGGCAGTAGTGGTCCATGCGTTAAAGATTTGGAGATACTATCTTTATGGGGAAGTGTGTCAGATCTTTACAGATCATAAGAACTTGAAGTACATCTTTTCATAGAGTGAGTTGAACATGCGAAAGCGTCATTGGATGGAGCTAATCAATGATTATGATTGCACATTGAGTATCATCCTGGTAAGGCAAACGTGGTAGCTGATGTGCTTAGCTGAAAGTCTTCTTCTCTCCCCACGAAGAAGGCACAGTTGAGCTCCTTGGTATGCCATAGGCGAGATATTTTATCTCCTTACGGCAGATGAATGTGCAGTTGGAAGTTTCATTATTGGCAGGACTGTTGGTACAGATGCAAGTCAAGCCTATGCTGAGACAGCAGATCAAGGATGCACAACATGCAGATGATACAGTGCAGTTGATCAGGTCAGAGCTTGGAAGCGAAAAGCGTGATGGGTTCCATGAGTCTGAGGATGGACTAGTTTACTATCATGGTAGGATGGTAGTCCCCGATGGTGATAATCTAAGAAAGCTAGTGCTCGAGGAAGCAAACTCATCGATGTATGCTATGCATTCAAGAGTCACCAAGATGTATCATAATCTGAAGGACCTGTATTGGTGGTCTGGGTTGAAGAAGGACGTAGTTGAGTTTGTGTCTAAATGCGCAGTATGTCAGCAAGTTAAAGCTGAGCATCAGAAGCCGACAGGTACACTACAACCCATGCCAATACCACAATGGAAATGAGATCATATAACCATGGATTTTGTAGTTGGTTTACCAAAGACAGCTAGGAATCATGATTCCATTTGGGTAATAGTGGACCGGCTGACAAAATCTGCTCATTTCATACCTGTAAAGACAACATATATGTTGTGTGAATTATATATCATCTTTTCACATGTTATCACACACAAATTTGGTTCATTCTGATATAATTCAGTCTCTTTTCATATTGCTTTTGCCATCTTTTTGTTATTCTACTTATTCCATAACTTGCATTGCAGATTTGCCACAAAAAGAACTGAATTCGGATGTTATTTCTGCTGAAACAACAGAATGCACGGCGTGCAAGTCAAAATGCACGGCGTGCACCATTCCAGAGAAAGTCTGGTTTGCTGAAATAGCAGAATGCACGACGTGCAAGTCAAAATGCACGGCGTGCACCATTCCAGAGAAAGCCTAGTTCGCTGAAATAGAAGAATGCATGACGTGCATGGAGAAAACACACGACGTGCGAGTTTCCAGAAGTGCACAGAAGGACGAACGCACGACGTGCACACCGGTGCACGGCGTGCACCTGGAACACGAACTGCTAAAGAAATGTTCTGGAAAGTCGCACGCCGTGCATATCCTCAGCACACGCCATGAACAGATCAACCCGATGCAAACTTCACTGCAAGTGCACGACGTGCACCCAAAATGCACGACGTGCACCTGGCAGTTTCAGAAATACGAAAATTTAGAATTTGATTTTAAAACAAGGAGGGATGGCAATGGACAGTTACGTTCGGTTATTTGAAGAGTTTCTCTTATCCCAGAGCCAGAGGAGAGCAGAGGAAGGCGAATTTGGAGGGATCCAAGGTGGTTTCTTGCATAAGGAGACCATTTCTTCTTCTCCACTTCTCCATTGTCTTCTTCAAGGTGCAACCAAGCTTCCCCAACTCCGAGAAGCTTCTTGGGAAAGGAGCTAGTTCATCTTGGAGCAGCTAAAGAAGGGGAATTTCGTCCTCAAGCCAAAATTTTCCTTCTTGTGGTTACATCTTTAGTTCTCTTTGTCTTTTCCTTTCTAAACCATGTCTAGAACTGAAATTTCTGTAGCAGTTCTACTGTACATCATTATGGATGAGTAGACTCCTTTTTCTTGGGCATGGGAGAGTATCTCCCATGTCATAGCATGTATGGAACAAGTAATTTCGTACTAAATACATTTGTTTCTTGTTTCCTAACCATGAAAGTGCCGGTTTACTCTTCTTCTTACATGTATTGTTGGCCACCTTATGTGCATATTTTCTTCCACCTTGCTTGATCTAAGAAGATAAGTAGGAATGTATGGAGGTGCTCTTCTTGGAAACTCTTCCTCTTCTATGAGAGTAGAGAGGGATGAGTTGAGGAACTGTTTGTGATAAAAAACGAAATTCATACACGAGAGTGTTGTTATGAGTTATGATCGTTGCATTTGCACCGGGAGGTGAAATGTAACATAACTTTTCCTTGAAACATGACCTTATGTATGTTTAAATTATAGTGTTCCCTTGATTGCTATGATATGTGAATGAAATCCTAATGTCCAAGATTCCTAATAATTCTGAAATCAAACTTCTTTTTGTGGTTCTTGCTTGCTAGTTAAAATCTGAATTTCCTGTAGTTAAAATCTGAATTTTATGCTTTTAGACAAATCTTCTCTACTCTTTAATATCGGTCTAGATTGTTGAACTTTAGTACTGTTGCACTCAATCAAGTTAACTAAGCTCCTTGTGTTCGACCTCGACTATACTACCTCCGTATACTTGTGGACTTTGGTTAAGTTGAGTAAACTATTCTTAATTTGGATTGAAACTCGTTAGTGTAAATAACCAACAAGTTTTTGGCACCGTTGCCGAGGAGCTATGGTAATTTGATTGGAGTAATAAGTACTAATTAGTATTCGAGACTAGATCATCACTCATAATTTTCAAATTTCCATATACCTCTTAGTGTGTTCTTAATTTCTCTTGTTATTTTTCAGGTTGTATGCATCGCTCACAACGAGGTCTTCAAACATCCGCTTTATTAGATCTTGAAATAGAGCGAACTCTTTCAAGTTTGAGAAGAACAAGAAGAGTTGAAAAATCACTATTGGGAGGTACTTCACCATTACCACCGCCATCATCACCAATAATGTCTGCTTCATCTTCTGCAGTAGCTACACCAAGCATTTCAGCCATGGAAGACGACCGTCCTTTAAAAGACTTCGCGATGTCGGTTTCCACAAACATCTGTGGAGCCATTGACTTACCCGCTGTAGAAGCAAATAACTTTTCGATTGCTCCTTCTATGATGCAAATGATACAACATAATCGTTTTGGAGGTACAGCCAATGAAGACCCAAGTCTTCATGTTGCAGAATTCCTGGAATATCTAAATACTTTCAAGATTAATGGAGTGTCTGTTGATGGGATTAGACTTATGTTATTTCCTTTCACCTTAAGAGATAGAGCCAAGGCGTGGCTTTTGTCTCTTCCCAAGAAGTCAATTAAAAGTTGGGACCAACTCCTTAATGCTTTCCTTGCAAAGTACTTTCCGCCAAGCAAGACAGCCCATTTGAGGAACCAGCTCACCAATTTCTCTCAGAGTGAAGGAGAAACCCTATATGACACATGGGAACGGTGCAAGGATCTTCAACGCCTTTGTCCGTACCATGGTTTGACAAACTGGCTTCTGCGGACTGTTTTACAATACCCGGTTGACTTTAGATGCCGCAACTAGTGGTGCATTAATGACCAAGTCTTATAGAGAGGCTTACGATATCATTAAAGATATATCACTCAATCACTACCAATGGGGAGGAGATAGAGGAGCAAAATCAACCTCTATAGCAAGCTCTTCAATTGGAAAATAAGGAGGAAAACACATTATTGATGTTGTTGATCTTATTGCTGCAAAACTAGATGTGCTTACATAGAAATTTGAGAAGATGACTACTTTGCCAATTCAATCCGCTGAAGCAACATGTGAAGCTTGTGGTAATGCAAGACATACTTCTTCTTCATGTTTTTCCCCTAATGCAATGGAAGGAAACTTTGAATAGGTTAATGCAGTTGGGATGCAAGGAAATAAACAATACAATCCTTATTCCAACCAATACAATCCCGGATGGAGAGATCATCCTAATTTCTCTTACCAGAATGCAAGCAACACTCAAAACTTCCAGCAAGGACAAAAACAACAACAACATGCTAACCGTAAAGGAAATTTGCCAGGTTTCAACAACAAGGGTTATCAACAGCCACAACAACCCCAAGGTTCTTCTCTAGAAGCTATGATGGAAAAATTCATATCAACACAAATGCAACAGAATGAGGAACTCTGGGGAAATGACAAGCTTTTAAAAGATGCTATTGCGCAACTTTCTACAAAGGTGGATGGAATTTCTACCCACACCAAGATGTTAGAAAACCAAATAGCACAACAAGCTCTAAATAAAAAAGGACTCCACATTCTGGTTCTCTTCCAAGCCAACTGGAAGTGAACCCAAGGCAACAAGCTCATGCAATTATCCTAAGAAGTGGAGTTGAGATTGAAAGACCTTCTCCATCTGAGGAGAAGAACATGAAGCAAGCTGATGAAGAGGAAGTCAACACCCCAAATTGCAGCAAGGAAAAAGGTAAAGCTGAAATACCACATTCTTTCAAAGCCACTGCACCCTTTCCTCAAATATTAGCCAATAAGAAGGAAGACCAGAAATTCAGGAAATTTATGGACATAATGAACAAATTGCATGTAAATCTTCCTTTTGTTGAGGTTATTGTTGAGATGCCTTCTTATGCTAAATTCCTTAAGGACATTTTGACTAAAAGAAGAAAAGTTGATCAAGTAGAAACAGTAATGCTTTCTGAACGAGTGAGTTCTATTATTCAAAATCGTCTTCCATAAAAGCTTGATGATTTGGGAGCGTTCACACTGCCTTGCAAGATTAATGACACCACTTTTGATAAAGGCTTAGTAGATCTTGGTGCCAGTATTAGTCTCATTCCATTTACCTTATGGCAAGAACTAGATCTTGGGGATTTGAAACCCACAAGGATGGCTATTGAATTAGCAGATCATTCTATAAAATATCCAAAAGGTATGGTAGAAGATGTACTTGTACAAATCGGGAAATTCTGTATACCCTGTGATTTTGTTGTTCTTGACATGGAGGAAGTTCCTTCCAACCCCGTTCTTTTTGGGAGACCATTCTTGAGGATTGACGAATGTCTTGTTGATGTTCGGGAAGGAAAGCTCACTCTACGTGTTGGGGAAGAGGCTATGGAATTCTCTATTTATGAAGCTATGAAAGCACCCACACGTGTTGAAGAAATATGCTTGCTTGATATTATTGATCCTATTGAGAATGATAATGAAGATGATGTTGATTTGATGGTTAGTCTTTATGATGATGATGCAACTGTAATCAACAATTTTGAAATTTCTGGAGCACTTTCTATTTCTAAAGCAGCAGCTATCAATGAAGATGATCCACTTGTTGAAGATAAAGTTGATGAAAGTACAACAGGCAAAAAGGTTGAACTAAAAGCCCTTCCACCTGGGCTAAGGTATGCATTTCTTGACCCAAATTCTACATCTCCTGTTATAATAAATAATGAATTAACCAATGATCAAGAAAATAAATTGCTTTCCGAATTGCGTTTGTATAAAGACGTCATTGGTTATTCCATAGAAGATTTGAAAGGCATTCATCCTTCCATTTGTATGCATAGAATAAATATGGAAGATGATGACAAACCAACTGTTGAACCACCTAGATGCCTAAATCAAAATATGCTTGAGGTGGTAAAGAAAGAAATTTTCAAGTTAATTGATGCTGGAATCATCTACCCAATAAGTGACAGCCCCTGGGTTAGTGCCATTCACATGGTACCTAAAAAGGGGGGTGCAACTATCATTAAAGGAGACAATGATGATGTAAAGAAGTGAAACCACTTCTCTACTAAAAATTTGAACAATAAAACCTCCAGTCCAAACACACTCAGAAGGTATGATGGAATGGGTGTAAAATTTTCAAATCTTTATATAATGGTAATCAAAAGACCAATGTATAGCAGCGGAAGAAAAACATGACTATATTCAATTATAAATCAAAGGGTTACAAACTTACATCATAAGGATCCATGTAGAGGAAATCTAAACCACCTCAAGATTGTCTCCAAGCTTCACAAATTAAGTCCAGGTCACCATGCCATGCATCCAAGTCCTCCACCTAGGGTTGGAAGCATACCCCAGCAAAAGAGAAACAAAAAGGAGACATTAGCAAAGGCTAGTATGTGCATACTAAAAAGCAAATTGAGAAATTTAAGGAAATAGGGACATCAAAATAAAAGGCTTCCCATGCAAGAGATAAGGACTACCCAATCGGGGACCAAGAGAAAAGATTATAACAAAAAGGGATACTTGCCATAAAACAACATATAAAAGGATTGTGCCATAAATAAATCCACTACCATGGTGGGAAACAAAGCACAAGTAGGGCACACACCCCACAATCAATATCCTGCATGCATGTGAGATAAACATAGCCCTAGAAAAATATAAACACAATTGGCGGCCAACCCCCATAAAGCTGAAGCCTGATAGAGAAAGGAATACTGCCAATCTCCCAAATATAAAATGGGTCAAGACACACATCTTGCCTTGGGTACGAGGTTCCTTGCCGTCCCAAAAGAGCAAGAAATAACACATCTGCTATAAACAAACCAATGCACTTACACTACTCTAGTGCTACTGAATCACATAGCATGTTTAATGTAGAGGCAAGTAGAAAGTATAGTCAGAATTATCAAGGTTGCCATCACATAATGGACAAATCAAACATATAAACATCCACATCATAGTGTGCATATATCAACAAGTAAAATCCACATAACAGTGGGCATATAATATCAGTCCAAATTGCACCAAGGCAACAAGATAAGATTCCAAGAGAATATCCATGATCGTAAGATCAATTACAAAGCAAAGTAGTTCACATGAACCATGATATCAAAAGATTAGACATAAGTGTAGGTTAAAGTCAAAAGAAAGATAAGATAGGTGAATTGCTCAACATTGAGTAATAGGGGATACAACATACATTAAGAGAGATGAATAAGAAATTTCTCAATACAGAATTAATGTGGGATGCAATCATACCTCAAAATAAAAGTCCAACAGGTCCAGAGCACTTCTGGATCCAAAACTAGGTCACTAAAGAGCCTATTAAACACATATACCGATTTTATGTCAAATTCATATATATAAACCAAACCCTAAAAACTACCTTTTTATATACGTGTGAATTAGGTTATGAAAACTATTCCATATTTTAGGTTATGTTATTACGAGTCTAAAACATATTTTATTATATTTTTCTGACTTATAGATTATTAGTTATGAATTATACAAGCTTTTATCTTATTTAATTAGATCCATTAAAACACCTGTTATTAATATTTGGATTCAGTTATCAAAACTTATACCATTAGCTATATCTTATTTTTCTGATTCCAATGAATATTTATTTATACTTTTCTGATCATCCATTAATTAGTTATAGATTTTAGAAATTCGACCAATCAAATATTTAGATATTGCCACATAGGTGAGAAAATCCACGAGAAACAGGCTGGGCCCACCTGACATGGCCCAATGAGTGCCAGCCAAGTCATCGGGTCAGTGGCTCGTTTGACTCAATCCAAAGCAAAGGATATGAGTGCGAAAAAGACTAAAATGCCCCCGAAAGAAAAACCAAAGATAAAGAAAACTGAAGGGCAGACCAGACCAATCGCTATGGTCGTCTTCCTCGCTTTGATAGAATCACGAGAATGGCAAGCAGCAGCAAACCTCAACAACAAGGAACTCAAACCGGGCTACAGAGGCCAAAACACATCGGTGATAACACCATCGAGTTCATAGGAGCATCACGAACTTAGAGATCCAAAAGCCAACGAAAGCCATGGAGGAAAGTAGAGAAGAGCAAGCTTAGGTTCCACGTAACAGAAAAAGGGGGAAAAGAGATGGGCTTGCCTTAGAGTCAAATTGACTGAGGCATAAACTTCGCAATGGAAAGCGGATGGTATATGGGTATTCTCCTAGGATCGCGAATGTGGGCTCTGATCTCCAAAACCTGAGATAAACACGATTAAACTCAGCGGAAGCGATTCGATTAACAACGGAATACGAAAAACACCGGAAATTTAAAACTTTTTGAGACAAGATCTTGAAATCATGAAACTCCTTTTATAAGAAACAAGGTAAACAGATTACATCTATGTTAGATCACTTCATGAGTGATTATATACAGCCAGATACAAAATCTCAAGATTTAAAACCCAAAATCTCAGACCAAAAGACTCCAAGGACCTGAGAGTACAGAGACGACATAAGACCATCTAACTACATGACTCAGCAGTCAATATCTCCACCTGAGATTCACTGCTACTCCTGGTGCTGCTGCTGCTGATATTGGTCACCTGAAGATTGATTCCTTAGTCCTCGAAGACCACCTAAAAAGTTGAAATCTACGGGGTGAGACAATTTTGAATAATTGTCCCAGCGAGAGTTATAACTCTCTGCCAGAAGCTTTATTATAGCAAATCAAGAACAACATAGGCAATAAAAGCTTTAAGGTAATCAACAACAGATTGTTATCAATTTAGAACAACAACATTGAAGGAAATGAAGAACATGTATACTAAGTAATGTATCTTCAACCAATGTATTTTGTAGTTCAACCTAAGCAGATATGCTACGCGGTTGATTATGTTTTACAAACATCATTATGCCATGCGGAGATGAGGTATACCTCTCATACTCCAACCGATCACTATTAAGTCGCATCGGTATCATACATAGGTCATCAAAAGAGCCGGATTCTTATGACCTCATCTTCCTCAGTCAGTGTGAGGATCAACATGCAGGACATCTAATGTCTCTGCTACTATAGCTTACCAGGGTATTCTGGTACTTCGCTATTAGAGTCACAGTGGCATTCTGTACTCTCTTCGCCATCGAAAGATTTCTTGTTTATCTCTCATCGATGCGGTATAAAAGAGTTCCTCGGGAGATTAGTATTACATCACCCCGGCATAAACACATAGTGAAAGGGTTGATGGATTTAAGATACATCTACATCAATTCATTCACTAGGATGTAAGGTTTTACACATCCATATACCCCACATACTCAAAAGTATGTGCTCCAGGAGTTCCCTTAGGAAAACCTATTTAACCATCATTTGGTCTCTGACAATGATGGATCTATGATCAGGGCTCTACATGGAATAATTATACTTGATTAGTTAGGTACATTTCAGTATTCTTTTAATATCATACAGGTTCTCAAACATCAATAATTAGAACAGCATCTATGAAAGTAGAATACTAAATGTAACAAGCCTAACTCTCTTCAATTATCATTTCTCAATATTCTCATCACAAGTCATCTCTTAAAGGATGACCTTGATGGTATTCATGGCTCTCACAGCCTATCAATCTCATAAGATGTTATTAACCTGGCATTAGGATTAATCACTATTCATAAAGCTAGCAACATGCTTTCAATGAATATAGTATCATCATCCATACCTGGATATGATCATCCTCATATAGGAACCTGTATGATTAAATCAACTGATAACAATAAATAACTCATTTAAAGAAGTTGTATCTCCCTGCTCATACAAGAGCTAGGTTTCCCTGATTTTCATCAATTAGGGTTTACTATTCATAATACATGTCATCACCCTAGAATTAGGGTTTACTATTCACCTATTGGTGAATTGATCTCATAACATCACCATGTATGAGAAACATCATCATTAAAGTCCTCAGATAAGATTAAGATTCATCAATTATCATATTTAGGGTTTCCATGATATCATCTGGTGGATCATACCCTAATCATGCACATTCATGCATATTGAAGGTATTTTACTTAAGTTTCCATCATAATTGGTACTTTATCTCTCCTCTTACTAGTAGATGGTGATTACACTACTCTAGATTTGGTTGGATTAAGTCCTCTTTGATTAACATAGACCAAATCACCACTATTGAGTGATTAGGGTTTGGTTAGGACAAAGTATCACTCAATTGAACCTTTCAAGGGCATTTTGGTAAATTACCCTTTGATCATCATCATGGGTCACTTCATTAGTCACTTAGTTCCTTAATGTATTAAGTTACCATTATGGTTTAGATTGGATCATTATTGCACCATTTATACCTTCAAGTGGTTAAGTATAAACATCCTTGAAAGTCTTCAATTAGGTTAGTGTTTAACCTTCAACCTTCAACCCATTTGAACCTTAAACGGGTGTGGACCTTCTTGACCTTAAACGGTTGTGGACCCATTTGAGTCCAAATGGGTGTGGACCCATTTGAGTCCAAATGAGTGTGGACCCGTTTGGACCTAAACGAGTGTGAACCCGTTTGGGCTTAAACGAGTGTGAACTCGTTTGGGTCTAAACGAGTGTAGACTCGTTTGGGTCTAAATGAGTGTGGACTCGTTTGGGTCTAAATGAGTGTGGACTCATTTGGGTCTAAATGAGTGTGGACTCATTTGGGTCTAAACGAGTGTGGACTCGTTTGGGTCTAAACCGCATGAACATGAAAGGTGATACAAAGGTCATGATTGAAAAGGATTTCTTAAGTTGAAGCCTTCAATTGGCCCAAACCATGTTAATCACTTACAAATTGAGTCAAATAGGATGAGCCTCAATCAATTGGGCACCAATTTGACCTTAAATTGAAAGCCAATTATGGTTAAGTCTAACTCAATTAAGGTTTCCAATCGACTACTCATCAATTTTCAACAATGTGAATCAAAACAAGGTTGAACCTATCAATTGAACTCCAATTGGGCCCAAACTTGGCCCAAACGGTCTTGAGATCGTTTGGATGATCTCCAAACGGTCTTGAGACCGTTTTCCCAAAGTTTGACCAAAAATTAAGTTGATTTGATAAGGGTTGAGTCCTAATTAAATTACAAATAAGCACTTTTCATCAATTTATCAATATCTTGTGATTGGACCCTCAAACCATCACATTTCTTTAACCCTAGACCTTCAAACGGTCTTGGGGTGTCACTAAACGGGTGTGAGATCGTTTGGATGAACCCCCAAATGGGTTTGAACTCGTTTGGGTCCTTCAACCCAACACTCATCAAAATCTATATGAAAATCAGCAAATTTAACCTGATTAGGGTTAGGGTGTTGAAATGCCTTCAACTCTTAATTGGTTAGGAATTAGATCATGATTCTTGGTAGAAATGAAATTCAATATATTATGAACAGGAATCCCAAACGGTCAATGCTTGGTCAACTCCTTCAAACGGGTTGGAACCCGTTTTCCCAAAGATTCAAGTTAATCAGTTTAGAAAACAGCACTTAATTCAATTCAATTGCCTAAACGATTGGCCTTCAACCTACGATTCCTTTGAAGTTAACCCCTCAAATATGGTGGGTCATTAGCCTACATAATTGTGAACAGAAAATCCCAAACGGTCAATGCTTGGTCAACGCCCTCAAACGGGTTGGAACCCGTTTGGCCAAACCGACCTATTGAACCCGTTTGGATTGAAACGAGTGTGAGATCGTTTGACCTATTGGTCCAAGATCGTTTAGTAAAGTTGGATAAGGAACAACATAGGTATTAACGCCCCTTGTCTTCAACCTTGAAACCAAGGTCTGTTCTTCACGAAAAAGCTTGCAAGGGTGCAAAGAAGGATGGGGAAGAAGAACTAACTATTATTTGCACGAATAAAAGTATGCATAACAAAGCAAAAGGTTTAGAATCATAAAACCCACCTTAAGGTCGTTCCTTGAGCTCCAAGCTTCCAAGCTTCAAGTATTTAATGGTGTATTGAGATCCACAGGTCGGACAAGGGTTTTTATCCAAGGAAAGGTTGGGAAAAGATGGCTAGAACAAGAAAGCTAAGTGAATTATCCACAAAACCAACCTTAAAAGATGAATTCATGCAAGAATCCGAGCTTGAGGATGGTTCTTCTCACCTTATCTCCTAGTTGATCATCTCCTGAGCTCCAGAGCTCAGCCTTGGTCGTTTTGAGAAAGAAGAGAAGTTAAGAGAATGAGGAATCGTTTACTTGGTTTACTAGGAAAAAGACTTTTATACCTTAAGGCCATTTTGCACCATAAGGACCTCTAAAGCATGGGATTCTCATCTAAGTCCCTCCTTATTTCTAAGGCACGTCCAAGCCATCTAAACTTAAGCAAAGTTCATCACTATTCAAGATCTAAGGGTAGAAAAGATCAACCTTCAACTAGGGTATACACATGAAGGTCCTCTTACACATACATGGTGAATTTTATGCACAAGATCATTTTTCTTATCTTTTTATTCATTGATGTGTCCCTTTCATCATTTCTACTCTAAATGATGACAAGAGTCATAAGAGATGTTCTAGATGATGTATTTTACAAGTTGCACCCCTTAAATTGGGTAAATTGCACTTTACTCCAATTTAGGGTTTTTAAGCACAAGGATCATTCCACAAGCTGCATCTTGATGCTCAAGCTTGGGGAAAATTCATCATTCCTCATCATATTCACTCATGTGATGTCTCATCATCAAAGGAATATCTTAACATGTGCAATTTTGCAAGTTAACCCCTCTAATTGGGTAATTTGCACATAGGTCCCTATATTACCAAACAATGCTACAATCATTGTTTAAAAAGGATAGAAATGAAAAAGAATATATGTTCCTTAGGAACTTAATTACATGCCAAAAGATAATCACAAGGATTTTATTACACATTTAGGCAAAACACCTAGGGTTAGTTCATAACCCAGGTCAGGGATGTTACAAATTATCCACCCCTTACAAGGATTTCGTCCCCGAAATCGATAAAACGTATTAAGAGAAAAGAGCAGGGTATTTCCTTCTCATCTCATCCTCTAGTTCCCAAGTGGCTTCTTCAACACCACGGTGGTTCCAGAGGACTTTCACAAGGCTTATATCTTTCTTCTTTAGCTTTTTAATTCTGTTATCAAGGATTGACATTGGTCCTTCCTCATAAGATATATCATCATTCAATTCTACCTCCATAGGTTGTAGAACTGACTCAGTATCAGGGTGACATTTCCTTAGCATAGAAATGTGAAACACAGGGTGTAACCTTTGTAACTCTGGTGGCAACTCTAGTTTATAGGCTACTTTTCCAATTCGTTCAATGATTGGATAAGGCCCCATAAATCTAGGAGCTAACTTCCCTTTCCTTCCAAAACGAAGGACTCCTTTCCAAGGCGAGACCTTGAGATACACTCTGTCTCCAACCTGGAACTCTAAAGGTCTACGACGCTTTTCAGCATAAGATTTCTGCCTATCCTGTGTAGTCTTAATATGTTGTTGTATTACCTTAATCTTTTCTGTAGTTTTCTGCACAAGATCAGGACCCAACAACTGATGTTCACCAGTCTCATACCAACACAAGGGTGATCTACAACATCTACCATACAAAGCTTCATCAGGTGCCATATCAATACTATGCTGATAGCTATTGTTATAGGCAAACTCTATCAAGCTTAGGTGTAGATCCCAACTTCCGGTAAACTGGAGAACACATGCTCTCAACAGGTCTTCCAAGGTCTGTATGGTTCTTTCCGATTGTCCATCAGTCTGTGGATGAAAGGCCATACTAAACCTTAGCTTGGTGCCTAAGGCTCTGTGTAACTGCTCCCAAAAACGACTTGTAAACTGGGGACCTCTGTCAGAAACTATAGTGACAGGAACTCTGAAAAACACTAGAGGGGGGGGGGGGTGAATAGAGTTTTTACAATATTTTGACAATTATTTAACTCAAACAACCACGATTATAAATGGAAGAAGGAGACAGGTGTTTAGAGTGGTTCCAACTTTAGCAAATACTAAAGTTGTCAGTCCACTACCCGATTGCTTACCCAACCGGGATTTTGAAAGTATTTATTTTATTACCTTCACAAGGATTTATACAAAATACAATACTTTCTTTACACCCCTTGAACATCCTTCACTTGAAGTAGATGCACCAACTTGAGGTAGCCTTCTTGAAGTAACTTCAAGCTCCCCCTTGAAGTAGCCTTCCTCTCTAGAAGTAACCTCCCGTTGCACCAGCCTTCTTGAAGTAGCTCAAGGTCCCCTTATTCACCAAGAAGATCTCCACCCTCTCCAATCCGCAGCCTCCAACCTAGGAGTAGCAAGGAGAGTACAAACAATAATAGAGAACAAGAAAGGAAAAGGAAATTACAACTTATCCTTTTGTAGCACAAGGCTTGATTTGCCTAGATCAAGCGTATAGATCTCCTAGCCAAAGTGTATGTAATTGTAATTGCAGTGGATAGGAGATGCTAGCCTATGGGACACGAATTTTGAGCTAAGGGAAGAAGTAGCCAATTGTCACAATGCTCAATTGCTCACAAACAGATTGCACAAAGTCAATGTATGCTCAAAGATTGCTCAAGTGTAATAAGTAAGTATGTTTGGGTGTCCTAAGCTATGTCCTATTTATAGGAATGTCCTACAAGTGCTTAAGGACGTTCTAGACACCTTCTAGGGGTTTCTAAGTGCTTAACTAGCCGTTAGGTACAAGTTTGTTGCTTTAGTAACAGCTAATTAATTAATTCTGCAGTTGCTGTCAGAGACCATCTCGGTCGAGAAATAGTCGACCGAGACTCCTACTCGGTCGACGTTTTGTCGACTGACAGGCTCTCTGGGTCAAGTGTATGGAACGTTTATCTCCAACTGCCAACCACCTTGTCAGCTGTGTCTAACGGCTACTTGGGTCTTTCTCGGTCGAGAAGATGGTCGACCGAGAGTGTGTCGGTCGAGGAGTTAGTCGACCGAGGTTGACCCTATTTCAATTTTTCAATTAAAGCACTAAGTATGTGTATGAGTGTGCATATGTGACACTATTGAAGCGGATGACCTATCTAAATGTGATGTTTAGCTAGGGAGAATCTAACGCTTGATTTACATGAAATCTAAGTACTTGTACATTATATATTTGTTCAAGTTTTTACAAAGTGATTACATTTCATGAAAATATAAATATGTAAGCATATGGATTTCCCTAGTACTTTGTCATCCACCTTGTTCCTGCACACTCAAGTAGCATGTTAGATCGATGAAATGTTTGTCATTATAAAAACAAAGGGATTTATAGATGTCCATTTAGCCAACAATCTCCCCCTTTTTGAAGATGACAAACATTTCCAAAATATAAATGAAGGAAATATAAAACATATGAGTTTCATACCTTAAGATTACCTTTTGTAGCTTTCCTTCTTGTTTATAAAATGTGTGCTTATTATTCCCCATGAATTATGGAACATGAAATCCAACTCTTTAGGGAATATAGCAACTTTCAATGTAAAGACAAGAGGTTTATGAAACTCATTGATTGAGTTTTGCATAATTACTAAGTTTATATTTATTTCTCCCCCTTTGTCATTTCAAAAAGATATCCGTTTAAGAATTAAAACTCCCCCTTAATTAGATGTCCCATCAAAATCCAATGAAAAAGATGTCCATTAAAAGCCAAAATGATGCAAGTGAAAGTTATCGTTAAGAAGTACAAATATCAAAGAAAACATCTTCCAAAGGAGTGATAAGCAGTTGCTTCCTAATTTTGTTAAATTGGTCTAGGGGAAGCGGTTTTGTAAAAATATCAGCCAATTGTTCTTCCGTATCAACATGATGAAGGGAAACATGATTCTTGGAGATATGATCCCTTAAAAAGTGATGACGGATTTCAATATGTTTAGCTCGGCTATGTAAAATAGGATTATGTGCTAAGTTTATAGCGCTCGTGTTGTCACAAAAGATAGGCGTAGATGAAAGAGTAAAACCATAATCATTTAACACTTGTTGCATGTAAAGTACTTGAGCACAACAAGATCCGGCTGCCATATATTCAGCTTCAGTTGTAGAGAGGGCAACCATGTTTTGTTTCTTGCTAAACCAAGATACTAAAGCTCTCCCTAACAAGAAACAGCCACCACTAGTGCTCTTGTGATCAAGTCGACAACCAGCATAATCTGCATCAGTATAAGCTTTAAAATCCAACGATTGTCCTTTTAGATACCATAAACCAAAACATGTAGTGCCTGCTAAGTATCGAAGAATTCGTTTAACTTCTTGAAAATGAGAATGCATGGGTTGTAATTGAAATCGAGCACAAAGACCAACGGAAAACATAATGTCCGGTCTAGAAGCAGTTAAGTAAAGCAAACTACCAATCATGGCTCTATATAAGGAATCATCAATAGGTTCCCCATTTTCATCCTTATCAATTTTAATAAAAGTAGTCATATGAGTAGTAGCATGTTTGCACTGATCCATCCCAAAACATTGTAAGAGTTCTTTAGTATACTTTTCTTGGCTTATAAAGATTCCGGCAGACGTTTGCTTAATTTGAAAACCAAGAAAGAAAGTTAGTTCACCCATGAGGCTCATTTCAAATTCTTTTGCATAATGTCACTGAATTGTGTGCACAACGAATCATTTGAAGCTCCAAAAATAATGTCATCAACATATATTTGCACAACTAGGAAATCAGATGTATATGTTTTGAAAAATAAAGTAGAATCTGAATTTCCAATAGAAAAACCATTATCAAAAAGATATGTCTTGAGCCTTTCATACCAATTTCTAGGTGCTTGTTTTAAACCATAAAGTGCTTTCTTAAGTTTATAAACATAGTCACCTTTTTCCGGCATTTCAAAACTGGGTGGTTGAGCAACATATACTTCTTCTTGAATGATACCGTTTAGAAATGCACTTTTTACATCCATTTGGTAGAGTTTGATGTTTTTTATGTGCAGCAATAGCTAGCAACATTCTAATAGCTTCAAGTCTAGCTACTGGTGCATACGTTTCGTCAAAATCTATTCCTTCTTGTTGATTATATCCTTGTGCTACTAACCGAGCTTTATTCCTTATTACTTCTCCTGCCTCATTTAGCTTATTCCTAAAAACCCATTTAGTTCCAATGACGGTTTTATCTTGTGGTTTAGGAACTAAATCCCATACATCATTTTTAGTGAATTGATTCAATTCTTCTTGCATTGCTATTATCCAATAATCATCTTTAAGAGCTTCAGATATCTTCTTAGGTTCAATGATAGAAACAAAAGCCATGTTTGCAACATCCTTAAAGGAAGACTGAGTTTTTACTTTATCATTAGGATCTCCAATAATTAGTTCTTGAGGATGATCCTTAATAAGCCTAGGTGTGGATTGTGGTTCAACTTGGTGATTGTTTGTAGTAACTTTCTCACTATCATTTGGTATGTTTAAGTTTTCGAATTGATTAGTGAGATCAATTATTTCTAGATTTTCAGATTTGGATTCTTCATGAAAAGAAACATGAATAGATTCCTCAACTTTTCTAGAGATAGTATTATATACTCTAAATGCTTTGCTAGAAGTGGAATATCCCAAAAAGAACGCTTTGTGTGATTTAGAGTCAAACTTATCTCTATCATCTTTGGTATTTAAGATATAGCATGTGGATCCAAAAGTATGAAAATAGTCAACTCTAGGTTTCTTAGAATGTATTATTTCATATGGAGTTTTCTTCAAATGACAGTGAACAGTTACTCTATTTAACACATAACATGCGGTGTTCACAGCTTCAGCCCAAAAGGTTTTGGGTGTGTTATGTTCGAGCATCATAGTTCTAGCCATTTCTTGTAGAGATCTATTTTTCCTTTCAACTATACCATTTTGTTGTGGAGTGCGTGGAGCAGAAAAGTTGTGAGTGTACCCTTGAGATGTGCAAAATTCTTCAAATACATGATTTTCAAATTCTCCACCATGATCACTTCTAATAGTACATATTTTTCTTTGTAATAGATTTTCAATCATAGGGCAAAATTTTATAAAAGCATGAATAGTATCATCTTTGGTTGCAATAAAATGTACCCATGTATATCTACTATAATCATCAACAATAACAAAACAATATCTTTTGCCACCGATAGATTGTGTCCTCACAGGTCCAAATAAATCCATGTGAATTAATTCTAAAGATCTACTGGTGCTAAGTTCATTTTTTGGTTTAAAAGAGGTTTTTGTTTGCTTTCCCAATGTACATGGTTCACAATTTTCAACTTGATCAAAGGATAAAGTAGGCAAACCACAAACAAGATCATATTTTACAAAATTTTTGATAACATGTGAACTAGCATGTCCTAGCTTTTTATGCCATAATTGTAAAGTATTTTCATTTGCAAGCAAGCATTTTCCTACTACAGATTTCATAGAGTTAGGTCTAAGAATATAAAGATTTCGAACTCTTTTTCCTTCATAAACAACATTTGTAGTGTTTTCTATTAATAATTTGCAGCAGGTTTTGTTAAATAAAACATCATAGCCACTATCACATAATTGACTAACACTTATCAAATTATGGTGCAAACCATCAACAAGTAGAACATTCTTTATTTCGAGGTTTGTACCAATATTACATATTCCAACGATTGTACCTTTACCGTTGTCTCCAAAGGTGACTGTTCCACTTTTCTTTTCTTCAAAAGTTTTAAATGCATCCTTGTTTCCGATCATATGTTTGGAACATCCACTGTCAACTACCCAATCCTGCATGAAAATATAGATTTTGGTACCCATGTGATGGTCCGATATGGTTAGAACCACTTAAGTATAGATTGCATAAAGATTCTGATTCAGAAATCCAGTCGGTCGACAATTGTTCGACCGACATCTTTCTCGGTCGATTAATTTTCGATCGAGAAGATTACTGTATGACAAACAAAGAAACACAGAAATTCAACTCGGTTGACCAGTTTTCGACCGAAATAGTTGCTGTAGATTTTGATTTGTTACAGGCATCTGGTCGGTCGACAAAAGTTCGACCGATTATATTTCGGTCGACAATACTTCGACCGACTATTTTTCTATTTTAGTACAGTAGTTCAGAAAATTACCAATATGCATGAAAACCTTTTGTTAAGTTGAGATGAGACAATATAAATTGCAAATTGAGCGTTTGATCATATCTCAACTGTATGGCTTTTGATTCTACTAAGTTTGGGGTTTTGGGACCCAAACTAAATCGGAATCCTTGGTCTTATAAGGGCATGAGAATGAATAATGTCCAAGACGTAGACAAAAATGACAAGTAATAGAGTCAACTTCATATCTCTTTTTAGGAATTGTATTTTTAGGTACGAACACAGTTCGAGTTCTCTTGGGTTGATTTTTCTTTGGAGCATATCCCAAACCTTTTCTTCCATTGAAACTATAGGAGGCTTTTAGGATGTTGTCAAGGATATCTTTTCTTCTTAACTCATGTAGATTCTTTTGTAGCTTAGCAATGTCATCCATCTTCTTGTGTAAATCTTTTCTAGCTTGATCTAAATCAAATAACAGGGAGTCTCTTTCTTTACAACATTTTCATAGCCTAGATGGTTACACAGAATTGGTTGAGTCTGAAAATCTTTTAGTTTAGCTAACAATTCAGTCTTTTCTTGAGAGTGAAGATCAACATTTGTTTCTAGAGAGAGTAGCTTGTTAGTGCAATCGTTTAAAGATGTTTTTAAAGACAAATTCTCAAGATCAATGTTGTTCTTTTCAGAAGAGAGATCATTTAATTTAGCATATAGCTCATCATTTGTTTTGATAACCTTCTTTAGTTTCTTCTTGACATCAACATATTTATCATGAGTTTCTTGTAAACTAGTAATTAACTCTTCTTTAGGAAGATCAAGTAGGCTTACCTCTTGAGAGTCTTCATTATCTTCTCTTGCCATTAGACATTCCACCTTTTCTTCCTCGCTTTCACTTTCACTTGACTCATCCCATGCAGCTTTATAGGCTTTTTCTCCCCTCTTCTTGTGTGAGCTTTTCTTTCCTTTCTTTGCTTTAGGACATTCATTTTTGAAATGTCCTTTCTTTCCACACTCAAAGCACCTAGGAGGAGAAGAAGAAGAACTAGAAATTTTGTTAGATTTAAATCTTCTATATTTCTTACCATTTACAATCAATGCCTCTTCTCCTTCCTCTTCACTTGACTCCTCACTCTCTGGTGTGATTATCTTTAAAGCTTTTAGAACCACATCCTTCTTCTTTCCTTGCTGAAGTTCACGTTCTCTTCTTTCTTCCTCTTCTAGAGTTGCTTCATGAGCTTCTAGATTTCCAATGAGTTGCTCCATTTTCAGCCGAGTGAGGTCATTAGCTTCTTCAATGGCTGTCACCTTTGGCTTGTATTTAGAAGGAAGTGATCGAAGGATTTTTGATACCTGATCTTCTTCAAGAACAGTTTTTCCTAGGGCATTTAAACCATTAACAATAGAAGAGAATTTTGCAAACATTTCACTAATAGATTCATTTGGATCCATACGGAAATGTTCAAACTTTTGTTTAAGCATGCTAATCTTAGAATTCTTGACTTGAACTGTACCCTCATAAGTTATGGACAATCTATGCCAAATGTCATAGGCTGTGTCACAGTTTGATATCCTATTAAATTCTCCTACTGAAATTGAACAATATAAAATGCTTACAGCTTTGGCATTCATTTGAGCCAACTTTACCGTGTTTGCATCCCACTCTGCATATTGTGTTTGAGGAAGCTCGTATGGGGTTGACACCATCCTCCATAAGTCCCAATTGATGCCTTGGAAGTAGAACTGCATCCTTCTCTTCCAATATGTGTAGTTTGTTCCATCAAACGCCGGAGGTCTAGCAACAAGTGTCCCTTCAAGGTTAAGGTTGTTGAGCACTCCGTCCCCCATTCTTCAAGACCTTGTTAGGGTTCCTTGAATCCTGCTCTGATACCAATTGAAAAACACTAGAGGGGGGTGAATAGAGTTTTTACAATATTTTGACAATTATTTAACTCAAACAACCACGATTATAAATGGAAGAAGGAGATAGGTGTTTAGAGTGGTTCCAACTTTAGCAAATACTAAAGTTGTCAGTCCACTACCCGGTTGCTTACCCAACTGGGATTTTGAAAGTATTTATTTTATTACCTTCACAAGGATTTATACAAAATACAATACTTTCTTTACACCCCTTGAACATCCTTCACTTGAAGTAGATGCACCAACTTGAGGTAGCCTTCTTGAAGTAACTTCAAGCTCCCCCCTTGAAGTAGCCTTCCTCTCTAGAAGTAACCTCCCGTTGCACCAGCCTTCTTGAAGTATCTCAAGGTCCCCTTCTTCACCAAGAAGATCTCCACCCTCTCCAATCCGCAACCTCCAACCTAGGAGTAGCAAGGAGAGTACAAACAATAATAGAGAACAAGAAAGGAAAAGGAAATTACAACTTATCCTTTTGTAGCACAAGGCTTGATTTGCCTAGATCAAGCGTATAGATCTCCTAGCCAAAGTGTATGTAATTGTAATTGCAGTGGATAGGAGATGCTAGCCTATGGGACACGAATTTTGAGCTAAGGGAAGAAGTAGCCAATTGTCACAATGCTCAATTTCTCACAAACAGATTGCACAAAGTCAATGTATGCTCAAAGATTGCTCAAGTGTAACAAGTAAGTATGTTTGGGTGTCCTAAGCTATGTCCTATTTATAGGAATGTCCTACAAGTGCTTAAGGACGTTCTAGACACCTTCTAGGGGTTTCTAAGTGCTTAACTAGCCGTTAGGTACAAGTTTGTTGCTTTAGTAACGGCTAATTAATTAATTCTGCAGTTGCTGTCAGAGACCATCTCGGTCGAGAAATAGTCGACTGAGACTCCTACTCGGTCGACGTTTTGTCGACCGACAGGATCTCTGGGTCAAGTGTATGCAACGTTTATCTCCAACTGCCAACCACCTTGTCAGCTGTGTCTAACGGCTACTTGGGTCTTTCTCGGTCGAGAAGATTGTCGACCGAGAGTGTGTCGGTCGAGGAGTTAGTCGACCGAGGTTGACCCTGTTTCAATTTTTCAATTAAAGCACTAAGTATGTGTATGAGTGTGCATATGTGACACTATTGAAGGGGATGACCTATCTAAATGTGATGTTTAGCTAGGGAGAATCTAATGCTTGATTTACATGAAATCTAAGTACTTGTACATTATATATTTGTACAAGTTTTTACAAAGTGATTACATTTCATGAAAATATAAATATGTAAGCATATGGATTTCCCTAGTACTTTGTCATCCACCTTGTTCCTGCACACTCAAGTAGCATGTTAGATCGATGAAATGTTTGTCATTATAAAAACAAAGGGATTTGTAGATGTCCATTTAGCCAACAAACTCCGTGCAAACACACTATCTCTTGAACATACAACTGTGATAACCTCTCCACAGAATAGGTTGTTTTGACAGGTAAGAAATGCGCTGTCTTAGTCAACCTATCAACAACTACCCAAATGGAATCATGTCCTTTATTTGTCCTAGGTAGACCAACAACAAAGTCCATGGTTACATGATCCCACTTCCACTGTGGTATGGGTAAAGGTTGCATTGTTCCTGCAGGCTTCTGGTGTTCAGCTTTAATTTGCTGACACACTGGACACCTCAGAACAAACTCAACTACGTCCTTCTTCATCCCAGGCCACCAATACATATCTTTCAAGTTTCGATACATCTTGGTGCTTCCTGGATGCATAGCATACATTGAAGAATGAGCTTCTTCCAGGACTAACTTCCTCAGGTTATCTACATCTGGTACTATCATCCTCCCATGATAGCATGCCACTTGATCATCTGATTCATGAAAACCTTCCCGCTTCTCATCACCATACTCAGATCTGATCTGCTGAACTACAACATCAACTTGTTGTGCCTCCTTAATCTGCTCTCTTAGGGTGGGTTTGATATGCATCTCAGCCAACAACCCGGCAATCCATGACACCTTCATCTGTACATTGTCTTGCCTTAAGGAGATAAGCATATCTCTCCTAGTGTATACTAAAGAGTTTAATTGTGCCCTATCAGAGGATGATGTTGCTGACTTCCTACTCAAGGCATCTGCAACTACATTGCCCTTTCCTGGATGGTAATCTATTGTACAATCATAGTCCTTGATTAACTCCATCCAGCAACGTTGCCTCATGTTAAGTTCATGCTGAGAAAAGATATACTTAAGATTTTTGTGATCTGTGAAAATCTGGAATGTCTCTCCGTAGAGATAATGTCTCCAGATTTTCAAGGCATGAACCACAACAGCTAACTCTAAATCATGTGTCGGATAATTCTCTTCGTGTTTCTTAAGCTGTCGTGAAGCAAAAGAAATCACTTGTTTATCCTGCATCAACACGCATCCGAGTCCATTCTTGGAGGCATCACATAAAACTATGTATCCTTTTCCTTGCTCAGGTAACACAAGTACTGGTGCACTTGTCAACCTCTCCTTCAAAAACTGAAAAGATTGTTGGCACTTATCACTCCAGTAAAAAGGAACTTCTTTCCGGGTTAACTTGGTTAAGGGTAAGGCTATAGAACTGAAATTCTTAATAAACCTTCGATAATAACCAGCTAATCCCAAGAAACTTTGAATCTCCGTTGGTGTCTTCGATTGTTCCCATTGTAGAACAGATTCTACCTTTATAGGGTCAACACGAATACCCGAGGCAGATATCACATGTCCAAGAAAAGATACTTCCGGCAACCAGAACTCACACTTGCTAAACTTAGCATATAGCTTATGTTTTCTTAGCAGAGTTAGAGCCTGTCGAAGATGCTGTTCATGCTGATGAGCATCCTTACTATAAATCAGAATGTCATCTATGAAGACGACAACACACTGATCAAGGAAAGGTCGAAAAACTCTATTCATGAGTTCCATGAATGCAGTCGGTGCATTGGTTAGTCCAAACGACATAACCGTGAACTCATAGTGACCATATCGTGTCCTAAAGGCAGACTTGGATATGTCACTATCTTTAATACAGAGTTGATGATATCCAGACCTCAAGTCTATTTTTGAGAAGACTGTTGCACCACACAACTGGTCAAAAAGATCATCAATCCTCGGCAACGGGTACTTATTCTTTATTGTTACTTTATTTAGTTGTCTGTAATCAATGCACAACCGCATTGACCCGTCTTTCTTTTTAACAAACAAAACTGGAGCACCCCAGGGTGAAGTGCTTGGTCAGATAAAACCTTTCTCAAGTAACTCTTGAAGCTATTTCTTGAGTTCTGCCATCTCAGCAGGCGCCATCCTATACGGTGTCTGGGCTATAGGTTTTGTATCTGGGATCAAATTGATTTCAAAATCAATTTCCCGAGGCGGTGGTATACCTGGAAGTTCTTCAGGAAACACATCCTTGAATTCCCTGACTATAGGAACTTCAGCAGGGTTGGGACTCTCCTTGGTAACATCTACCACATGGGCCAAGAATGCATAACATCCTTGCCTCATAAGCTTATCAGCAACCATAGCTGATATAAGACAGGTGGGCAGAATCTTTCTTTCTCCTTGAAAGATCCATGTGTTGCTTTCATCAGCAAACACAGCCAACTTGGACTCACAATCCAAGACAACTCTATACCTCTCTAAGGTATCCATTCCTAGGATTATATCAAATCCTTTCATATCAAGTGGTATAAGATCCACTTGAATGCGATGATCAGAAAAGAAGAGGATGCATGGAGAACATACCTCCTGCAGAACGGCAGACCCACTCAACGGAGTCTCCAACAACAAACTATCTGCCCTATGAATGACAGTTATTTTGCAGTTGCGAATCACTCTTCGAGTGATGAAAGAGTGTGTAGCACCCGGGTCAATCAGAACAGATACTACACAAGATTTAGACATATCAGAATATAAAAGTTCCATCTGACCTGCCACTACTTGTGGATTGACCACTGCCTCTGGTGGGTTCATAGCATAGAACCTCGATGTAGCCTGGTGTTGAGGAGGTGCTGATGATCCAGCCTGAGACGCTTGCCCACATCCTCTAGCTGCTCCTTGAGACTGCCTTCTCTGTGATCCATGTTGACTCTATCTCGGAGACTGTGTCACACTGACAGGCCTAGATCGGCAGTCCTTCATCAAATGTCCCACCTTCCCACAGTTGTAACAACTCCTCTCCAGTTGTTGTGGTCTGGGTGGTCCTGTGACTGACATTGATGTTGAACTACGAGTCTCTTGTAGTGGTAGGCTTCGTCCTCTACCTCTACTTGGGGACCACTGAGTCTGAAAACTAGATCTGGGTGGTGGAGGTGTTGGTACAGAGAATCTAGGCTTCTTAAAGTCTCTATTATCAGAAAAATACAAACAAGGTACCGTTTTTCTCAGAAAAATGAGTAGAACACAATTAAAGCAAAATATTAGGCTTTTGATGCAAGAATATTAGTGATATCATGTAAGATATATAATGCTTATTTAATGAGTAATTTATATCAAATGATGATATAAAATTATGGAAAAATATCAGTAAGTCTATAATCATGTATATAATGCATATTATGTCAGATATGATCATGTTGATGTACTAAATTATGTAATTTGATTAATATGGATATTTAGGGTTAATAACACTAGAGATAATGTATTGAATGCATACATGCTCAATAAACGACGAGATTTATAGAAAACCCTCATATCTGTAACTAGAATGGGATAAAGGATTAGGATGTGAGTAAGTTGTACAGGTTGTACCTATTGTCTATGTTCCTGTTAGCATACATGTTCAGACTTATAGAATTTTCTTTCAATATGTAACTGTAAATCATGTTGTAATAAGTCCAGTTTGTATAAAATTACATGTTGAATGTTGAGTATGTTATGGTTGTACGTTCATGTATGCGTATATTGCTTCCGCATCGCTTTCTGATATGATTGTTTGATGTCTTCGGATTATGGGCTCTCATTCCCAATAGGGTTTGGAGAAGTCGAAATCCGGGGACGTCACAGTTAAATCTCAGATCTGGATTCCACAAGTCCTAAGTTAGGAGAAGATAATAGATCACCCTGAAATGTAAACAAAACCCTAAGTTACTATGGATCCTCATTATTCCACATTAGGGTTTCTTATTAGGGTTTAGGTCGTTTAGAGGGGTCACTTAGGATATTTAGGATTCCGAGTTGGGGTCTGAGATTAGAGGTACGTGGATATAATTATATGACTAGTTTTTGTTGGATGTTAAGTATAAGTAATTGTTTGCATGAAATTGATATACATTGATGGATGTGGATATATGATTAATTGTTGATTATCACCTTGAACATGAAAGAACATAATTGAATATAAGTGAAATGTAGTTACTAGTGGTGCTCATTAATCTCCCTATTAGAGAGGGAAGTATTAATGTTGACTAGCACCTCCCTAATGGTACAAGGTACGCAGGGAGATCCCTAATGGTACAAGGTACGCAGGGATAGGGCCCAATATTTATGTTTGTGCTAAGTCCACCATAGTAATGCATATTCATTCTAAATAAGGATGATAACTTGGGATTTCCTGATTTTCAGCTTCTAAATAATGTTTTCTTTCTTTTCTCCAATTTTGAATATTTTATATACCAGCATAGTATAGCTTTAATTCCACGTACCAACTTTGTTGATGTTTTTGTTTCTCGTATTTTCTAGGTACAAGGAACAATTGATGATTAAAGTGCAATGCATATTCAAAGTACATGAAGGCACAAATAATAAGCGTGGAGGATTTATTAGATAGACCTAGTCCTCTTATCTCTTTCTTGCTAGATGTTAGTTTATTTCTTTCCCTAGATTATGTTGCGGATGATTGAGATCCAATGTAATAATCATAGACTTATTCTTCTTCTTTCTCCAGTATCAGTATGTATGACTTTATCCTATATTGTTGAATGCAATGTTGTGTGGCTAATTTACTATGATGTGAACTTGATCTCGGCTTAGCTATGATTTTAGTTGGCTATCTTGATTTCTATTATTTTCCCTTTTGACATTTATAGATATGAGTGCACGCATATCTGTATATGTCACTAAGGAAAGTATGTAGAAATCGGGGTCGTCACAACTTGGGGACCACTGAGTCTGAAAACTAGATCTGGGTGGTGGAGGTGTTGGTACAGAGAATCTAGGCTTCTTAAAGTCTCTAGATGAAGAACCCTGAAACTGCAGATATCTCTTATGGGTTTGTCTCTTCTCGACTACGGATTTCTCTATCCTTCGGACTGACTCAACGAAGGTAGCAAACCTCTCCCGACTCTCTAGGGCGGACACGGGAGTAGTCAAGTCGGCGTTTAAACCCTTCTCAAACCTTCTGATTCTTTCTTCATCTGTGGTAGCCATATGCAGACAGAATCACAACAACGCCATGAACTTAGCCTCATACTCGCTAATGTTCATCATACCCTGTCTCAGTCTCTCAAACTGAGAGATCTTCTTGTCCAGGAAGGTCTTTGGAAAATATATGCGGACAAATTCCCGACGAAAGTCTTCCCACGAGATCTCTATTCCAGGCCTCTTCTGTTCTTCCATGGTCCACCAGTGACCAGCACTACCTTTGAGAAGATAGACAACATGTCTAACCTTCTCACCTTCTGGGATGTTGAGGATTCTAAAAGCTTTCTCCAACTCAGTTAACCACAGATCGGCATCTGCAGGATCAACTGTTCCAAAGTATTCGGTTGCTCCGACACGACGAAGTCGCTCGAACGTCTTACCGATACCTTGTCCTTCAGGCTGGGCAGGTGCCCTAGGTGCAGGCATGGGCATCCTGTCGGTGATGTGTGTCATAGCAGTCATAAACTGCCCGAACATAGTTTGAACAACTGGGTTTCCCATGTCAGCTGGGTCAAACTGAGGTGGTTCTCTGGGTGGCTCAGGTACAGGTTGTTCTATTTCTAGGTTCCTTGCACCTTCTCGAGGCGCAACAACACTACTTACGGCCTCGTACTCCTCCTGTGGTCCAGACATCCTTAATTATCTTCTTCTCCTGAGGAGCAGAAGACTCTATTAGATAAGAAAGAAGTACTAAGGATAGACTTGACACTCTAAGTCCTATGTCTCTGTAGACTCAGCGAACCTTGAGCTCTGATACCACTTAATTTGTGGGCTCTGATCTCCAAAACCTGAGATAAACACAATTAAACTCAGCGGAAGCAATTCGATTAAGAACGGAATACGAAAATCACCAGAAATTTAAAACTTTTTGAGACAAGATCTTGAAATCATGAAACTCCTTTTATAAGAAACAAGGTAAATAGATTACATCTCTGTTAGATCACTTCATGAGTGATTATATACAGCCAGATACAAAATCTCAAGATTTAAAACCCAAAATCTCAGACCAAAAGACTCCAAGGACCTGAGAGTACAGAGACGACATAAGACCATCTAACTACATGACTCAGCAGTCAATATCTCCACCTGAGATTCACTGCTACTCCTGGTGCTTCTACTGCTGATATTGGTCACCTGAAGATTGATTCCTTCGTCCTCGACGACCACCTAAAAAGTTGAAATCTACGGGGTGAGACAATTTTAAATAATTGTCCCAGCGAGAGTTATAACTCTCCGCCAGAAGCTTTATTATAGCAAATCAAGAACAACATAGGCAATAAAAGCTTTAAGGTAATCAACAGTAGATTGTTATTAATTTAGAACAACAACATTTAAGGAAATGAAGAACATGTATACTAAGTAATGTATCTTCAACCAATGTATTTCGTAGTTCAACCTAAGCAGATATGCTACGCGGTTGATTATGTTTTACAAACATCATTATGCCATGCGGAGATGAGGTATACCGCTCATACTCCAACCGATCACTATTAAGTCGCATCGGTATCATACATAGGTCATCAAAAGAGCCGGATTCTTATGACCTCATCTTCCTCAGTCAGTGTGAGGATCAAAATGTAGGACATCTAATGTCTCTGCTACTATAGCTTACCAGGGTATTCTGGTACTTCGCTATTAGAGTCACAGTGGCATTCTGTACTCTCTTCGCCATCGAAAGATTTCTTGTTTATCTCTCATCGATGCGGTATAAAAGAGTTCCTCGGGAGATTAGTATTACATCACCCCGGCATAAACACATAGTGAAAGGGTTGATGGATTTAAGATACATCTACATCAATTCATTCACTAGGATGTAAGGTTTTACACATCCATATACCCCACATACTCAAAAGTATGTGCTCCAGGAGTTCCCTTAGGAAAACCTGTTTCACCATCATTTGGTCTCTGACAATGATGGATCTATGATCAGGGCTCTACATGGAATAATTATACTTGATTAGTTAGGTACATTTCAGTATTCTTTTAATATCATACAGGTTCTCAAACATCAATCATTAGAACAACAACTATGAAAGTAGAATACTAAATGTAACAAGCCTAACTCTCTTCAATTATCATTTCTCAATATTCTCATCACAAGTCATCTCTTAAAGCATGACCTTGATGGTATTCATGGCTCTCACAGCCAATCAATCTCATAAGATGTTATTAACCTGGCATTAGGATAAATCAGTATTCATAAAGCTAACAACATGCTTTCAATGAATATAGTATCATCATCCATACCTGGATATGATCATCCTCATATAGGAACCTGCATGATTAAATCAACTGATAACAATAAATAACTCATTTAAAGAAGTTGTATCTCCCTGCTCATACAAGAGCTAGGTTTCCCTGATTTTCATCAATTAGGGTTTACTATTCATAATACATGTCATCACCCTAGAATTAGGGTTTACTATTCACCTATTGGTGAATTGATCTCATAACATCACCATGTATGAGAAACATCATCATTAAAGTCCTCAGATAAGATTAAGATTCATCAATTATCATATTTAGGGTTTCCATGATCTCATCTGGTGGATCATACCCTAATCATGCACATTCATGTATATTGAAGGTATTTTACTTGAGTTTCCATCATAATTGGTACTTTCTCTCTCCTATTACTAGTAGATGGTGATTACACCACTCTAGATTTGGTTGGATTAAGTCCTCTTTGATTAACATAGACCAAATCACCACTATTGAGTGATTAGGGTTTGGTTAGGACAAAGTATCACTCAATTGAACCTTTCAAGGGCATTTTGGTAAATTACCCTTTGATCATCATCATGGGTCACTTCATTAGTCACTTAGTTCCTTAATGTCTTAAGTTACCATTATGGTTTAGATTGGATCATTATTGCACCATTTATACCTTCAAGTGGTTAAGTATAAACATCCTTGAAAGTCTTCAATTAGGTTAGTGTTTAACCTTCAACCTTCAACCCATTTGAACCTTAAACGGGTGTGGACCTTCTTGACCTTAAACGGTTGTGGACCCATTTGAGTCCAAATGGGTGTGGAACCATTTGAGTCCAAACGAGTGTGGACCCGTTTGGACCTAAACGAGTGTGAACCCGTTTGGGCTTAAACGAGTGTGAACTCGTTTGGGTCTAAACGAGTGTGGACTCGTTTGGGTCTAAACGAGTGTGGACTCGTTTGGGTCTAAACGAGTGTGGACTCATTTGGGTCTAAAGGAGTGTGGACTCGTTTGGGTCTAAACGAGTGTGGACTCGTTTGGGTCTAAACGAGTGTGGACTCGTTTGGGTCTAAACCGCATGAACATGAAAGGTGATACAAAGGTCATGATTGAAAAGGATTTCTTAAGTTGAAGCCTTCAATTGGCCCAAGCCATGTTAACCACTTACAAATTGAGTCAAATAGGATGAGCCTCAATCAATTGGGCACCAATTTGACCTTCAATTGAAAGTCAATTATGGTTAAGTCTAACTCAATCAAGGTTTCCAATCGACTACTCATCAATTTTCAACAATGTGAATCAAAACAAGGTTGAACCTATCAATTGAACTCCAATTGGGCCCAAAATTGGCCTAAACTGTCTTGAGATCGTTTGGATGATCTCCAAACGGTCTTGAGACCGTTTGCCCAAAGTTTGACCAAAAATTAAGTTCATTTGATAAGGGTTGAGTCCTAATTAAATTACAAATCAGCACTTTTCATCAATTTATCAATATCTTGTGATTGGACCCTCAAACCATCAAATTTCTTTAACCCTAGACCTTCAAACGGTCTTGGGGTGTCACTAAACGAGTGTGAGATCGTTTGGATGAACCCCCAAACGGGTTTGAACTCGTTTGGGTCCTTCAACCCAACACTCATCAAAATCTATATGAAAATCAGCAAATTTAACCCGATTAGGGTTAGGGTGTTGAAATGCCTTCAACTCTTAATTGGTTAGGAATTAGATCATGATTCTTGGTATAAATGAAATTCAATATATTATGAACAGGAATCCCAAATGGTCAACGCTTGGTCAACTCCTTCAAATGGGTTGGAACCCCTTTGCCCAAAGATTCAAGTTAATCAGTTTAGAAAGCAGCACTTAATTCAATTCGATTGCCTAATTGATTGGCCTTCAACCTACGATTCCGTTGGAGTTAAACCCTCAAATGTGGTGGGTCATTAGCCTACATAATTGTGAATAGAAAGTCCCAAACGGTCAATGCTTGGTCAACGCCCTCAAATGGGTTGGAACCTGTTTGGCCAAACCGACCTATTGAACCCGTTTGGATTGAAATGAGTGTGAGATCGTTTGACCTATTGGTCCAAGATCGTTTGGTAAAGTTGGATAAGGACCAACATAGGTATTAATGCCCCTTGTCTTCAACCTTGAAACCAAGGTCTGTTCTTCACGAAAAATCTTGCAAGGGTGCAAAGAAGGATGGGGAAGAAGAACTGACTATTATTTGCACGAATAAAAGTATGCATAACAAAGCAAAAGGTTTAGAATTATAAAACCCGCCTTAAGGTCGTTCCTTGAGCTCCAAGCTTCCAAGCTTCAAGTCTTTAATGGTGTCTTGAGCTCCACAGGTCGGCCAAGGGTTTTTCTCCAAGGAAAGGTTGGGAAAAGATGGCTAGAACAAGAAAGCTAAGTGAATTATCCACAAAACCAACCTTAAAAGATGAATTCATGCAAGAATCCGAGCTTGAGGATGGTTCTTCTCACCTTAGCTCCTAGTTGATCATCTCCTGAGCTCCAGAGCTCAGCCTTGGTCGTTTTGAGAAAGAAGAGAAGTGAAGAGAATGAGGAATCGTTTACTTGGTTTACTAGGAAAAAGACTTATATACCTTAAGGCCATTTTGCACCATAAGGACCTCTAAAGCATGGGATTCTCATCTAAGTCCCTCCTTATTTCTAAGGCACGTCCAATCCATCTAAACTTAAGCAAAGTTCATCACTATTCAAGATCTAAGGGTAGAAAAGATCAACCTTCAACTAGGGTATACACATGAAGGTCCTCTTACACATACATGGTGAATTTTATGCACAAGATCATTTTTCTTATCTGTTTATTCATTGATGTGTCCCTTTCATCATTTATACTCTAAATGATGGCAAGAGTCATAAGAGATGTTCTAGATGATGTATTTTACAAGTTGCACCCCTTAAATTGGGTAAATTGCACTTTACTCCAATTTAGGGTTTTTAAGCACAAGGATCATTCCACAAGCTGCATCTTGATGCTCAAGCTTGGGGAAAATTCATCATTCCTCATCATATTCACTCATGTGATGTCTCATCATCAAAGGAACATCTTAACATGTGCAATTTTGCAAGTTAACCCCTCTAATTGGGTAATTTGCACATAGGTCCCTGTATTACCAAACAATGCTACAATCATTGTTTAAAAAGGACAGAAATGAAAAAGAATATATGTTCATTAGGAACTTAATTACATGCCAAAAGATAATCACAAGGATTTTATTACACATTTAGGCAAAACACCTAGGGTTAGTTCATAACCCAGGTCAGGGATGTTACAGTGAAGGCTGGAGACACCACCACGAATCTACAGTTGCCGTCGGGAAGACTTGAAGTTCGGGGGAGAGTCCTGGGGTCAAGAGACGCCAGACCAAAGCTGTACTACGGAACCGCAGGTCGCCACGAAGGCAACGAGACCATTACCCGGAGGTCCGATGAAGCGAAGAGGCGAGGAGAAGCAGAAGAGTGAGGAACAGGGCATGAAACAGAGGAGAAAAAGGCGCCCATCGGTTTGCGGGGATTGGCGATTCAAAACCCTACTTTTATAGGGTCATCAGGTGCGGGATGATAAGGGGAAGGTGAGGGCGAAGAAATCAAAGGCAAAGGTGGAAGGTAAGAGGAGAAAGATCAAATCAAAAAATCTGAGAATATAGCAATCCGGCCGGGCTCCTACTCAAGGTAGGAGATGACTGGATGTCGTCCATCTGAGATCCAACGGCCACTGTGAAGAGGCACATAAGAAGGAAAATCGTGACAAAATAAACCAAAATAAAAACCGATTAAACCAAAGTTGTAAAGCATTATTTCCCTATTTTCTCTTTCTTGATTTGAGGGTTCAAACATTATCCAAATTAATCCAAACTTGGCACACAAGTTAAGTTAAACATGTAGATTCCGAATTTCCAATTAGATTTCACTTTTGGAAACTTTTAATGTGTCAAATAAATAAATTACTATTTTCTCTTTCCTCCTCTATTAATGGTATTAGGATTATCCAAATTTTATGAAACTTAACCCACAAGTCACATTTAATGTGTTGGATACGAATTTGCCATAAATTTTACATATTGGAGTTGTTTGAGTAATTATTTAATATTTTGAAGGTTCTACATACTTTCTCTCTCGTGATTTTACCTTTTAAGCAAACTTTCTCCAAATTGGATGAAAATTCACCCAATGGCTATATTTATTATGTAGATTACGAATCTAAGATTATTTTCCTCTTTTGGAGTCATTTATTATATTTATTTATTAATTACACCTTTTAGGCAATTTCTCTCTCGTAACTTATCATATTATTTCAAGGTTGTTCAAATTAAATAAAAATTGATATGTAAGCTTATTTTGATGTGTAGATTACGAATTTGAAGTCTATTCTTTATTTTGAGGCTTTCTTACATGGGTTATATCATCTAGCCCATTAGAGGCCCATTAACATCATATTATGCATGAAATTAAGTTATTTATCATCTAATTATTTCCATATAAATTATATGACAGGTTAGATTACATTATTCATGAAGTAGATTATTAGGATCATTCTAACCTCAACCTTGTTTGGTCAAACTCAGAAGGTCAAAGTTCTAGGGTAGGGTTCTAGATCTGGTATGTTATAGCACTCCATCCCTTAAAAAGGATTTCATCCTCGAAATCTAAAGATCCAAACATCAACTATCAACTATTCTCCACCCCTTAAAAAGGTTCAACCTAACAAGTCAAATTAAACAACTTTTTAGAGCTACCCACATCTCTTAGTTGTGAAAGTTTGTGGAGATTAATATTTCTCATGTATCCAAGTAATAGTCACCATTTAGGGTTGAGTTATAGGTCCTTGTGTCTCTAACCTATCAACCCTACATGATCATCCAAAAGTCATAGGGTAGGTCAACTACACCATTATATCAAACCTAGTCACAAACTAGGGTTAAATTCTAATCAAACTATTGTTTCTCTTCATTGTGACTTAGCTCGAGAAAACATCAACAAACCAGAGAAAATTTTTGTACATATAGTAATATAATGAAAATAATTTTTGTTGATGAAATACTTTGCGATGTAAATCCAACATGTGCACTAAAATCAATACGAGAACCAAGTCACAATATTTCCATATGAATACTTCCTCATAACCTAATCTTATCCCTAAACAAAACCTTTTTGCATCAGAAGATCATCATTGATCAAGTATACACTTAGAGCTAACTAGCAAAGTCAAGGGTTCTATAGGGAGACAAAATTGAAATAGTCAGATTCCGACTACCATGGGCTCTGATACCATGCTGTAAAGAAGTGAAACCACTTCTCTACTAAAAAATTGAACAATAAAACCTCCAGTCCAAACACACTCAGAAGGTATGATGGAGTGGGTGTAAAATTTTCAAATCTTTATATAATGGTAATCAAAAGACCAATGTATAGCAGCGGAAGAAAAACATGACTATATTCAATTATAAATCAAAGGGTTACAAACTTACATCATAAGGATCCATGTAGAGGAAATCTAAACCACCTCAAGATTGTCTCTAAGCTTCACAAACTAAGTCCAGGTCACCATGCCATGCATCCAAGTCCTCCACCTAGGGTTGGAAGCATACCCCAGCAAAAGAGAAACAAAAAGGAGACATCAACAAAGGCTGGTATGTGCATACTAAAAAGCAAATTGAGCAATTTAAGGAAATAGGGACATCAAAATAAAAGGCTTCCCATGCCAGAGATAAGGACTACCCAATCGGGGACCAAGAGAAAAGATTATAACAAAAAGGGATACTTGCCATAAAACAACATATAAAAGGATTGTGCCATAAATAAATCCACTACCATGGTGGGAAACAAAGCACAAGTAGGGCACACACCCCACAATCAATATCTTGCATGCATGTGAGATAAACATAGCCCTAGAATAATATAAACACAATTGGCGGCCAACCCCCATAAAGCTGAAGCCTGATAGAGAAAGAAATAATGCCAATCTCCCAAATATAAAATGGGTCAAGACACACATATTGCCCTGGGTACGAGGTTCCTTGCCATCCCAAAAGAGCAGGAAATAACACATCTGCTATAAACAAACCAATGCACTTACACTACTCTAGTGCTACTGAATCACATAGCATGTTTAATGTAGAGGCAAGTAGAAAGTATAGTCAGAATTATCAAGGTTGCCATCACATAATGGACAACTCAAACATATAAACATCCACATCATAGTGTGCATATATCAACAAGTAAAATCCACATCACAGTGGGCATATAATATCAGTCCAAATTGCACCAAGGCAAAAAGATAAGATTCCAAGAGAATATCCATGATCGTAAGATCAATTACAAAGCAAAGTAGTTCACATGAACCATGATATCAAAAGATTAGACATAAGTGTAGGTTAAAGTCAAAAGAAAGATAAGATAGGTGAATTGCTCAACATTGAGTAATAGGGGATACACCATACATTAAGAGAGATGAATAAGAAATTGCTCAATACAGAATTAATGTGGGATGCAATCATACCTCAAAATAAAAGTCCAACAGGTCCAGAGCACTTCTGGATCCAAAACTAGGTCACCAAAGAGCCTATTAAACACATATACCGATTTTATGTCAAATTCATATATATAAACCAAACCCTAAAAACTACCTTTTTATATACGTGTGAATTAGGTTATGAAAACTATTCCATATTTTAGGTTATGTTATTACGAGTCTAAAACATATTTTATTATATTTTTCTGACTTATAGATTATTAGTTATGAATTATACAAGTTTTTATCTTATTTAATTAGATCCATTAAAACACCTGTTATTAATATTTGGATTCAGTTATCAAAACTTATACCATTAGCTAGATCTTATTTTTCTGATTCCAATGAATATTTATTTATATTTTTCTGATCATCCATTAATTAGTTATAGATTTTAGAAATTCGACCAATCAAATATTTAGATATTGCCACATAGGCGAGAAAATCCACGAGAAATAGGCTGGGCCCACCTGACATGGCCCAATGAGTGCCAGCCAAGTCATCGGGTCAGTGGCTCGTTTGACTCAATCCAAAGCAAAGGATATGAGCGCGAAAAAGACTAAAATGCCCCCGAAAGAAAAACCAAAGATAAAGAAAACTGAAGGGCAGACCAGACCAATCGCTATGGTCATCTTCCTCACTTTGACAGAATCACGAGAACGGCAAGCAGCAGAAAACCTCAACAGCAAGGAACTCAAACCGGGATACAGAGGCTAAAACACATCGGTGATAACACCATCGAGTTCAGAGGAGCATCACGAACTTAGAGATCCAAAAGCCAACGAAAGCCATGGAGGAAAGCAGAGAAGAGCAAGCTTAGGTTCCAGGTAATAGAAAAAGGGGGAAAAGAGATGGGCTTTACTTAGAGTCAAATTGACTGAGGCAGAAACTTCGCGATGGACAACGGATGGTATCTGGGTATTCTCCCAGGATCGCGAAGGCTGGAGACACCACCATGAATCTGCAGTTGCCGTCGGGAAGACTTGAAGTTCGGGGGAGAGTCCTGAGGTCAAGAGACGCCAGACCAAAGCTGTACTACGGAACCGCAGGTCGCCACGAAGGCAACGAGACCATTACCCGGAGGTCCAATGAAGCGAAGAGGCGAGGAGAAGCAGAAGAGTGAGGAACAGGGTGCGAAACAGAGGAGAAAAAGTCGCCCATCGGTTTGCGGGGATTGGCGATCCAAAACCCTACTTTTATAGGGTCATCAGGTGCGGGATGATAAGGGGAAGGTGAGGGCGAAGAAATCAAAGGCAAAGGTGGAAGGTAAGAGGAGAAAGATCAAATCGAAAAATCTGAGAATATAGCAATCCGGCCGGGCTCCTACTCAAGGTAGGAGACGACTGGATGTCGTCCATCCGAGATCCAACGACCACTATGAAGAGGCACATAAGAAGGAAAATCGTGACAAAATAAACCAAAATCAAAACCGATTAAACCAAAGTTGGAAAGCATTATTTCCCTATTTTCTCTTTCTTGATTTGAGGGTTCAAACATTATCCAAATTAATCCAACTTGGCACACAAGTTAAGTTAAACATGTAGATTCCGAATTCCCAATTAGATTTCACTTTTGGAAACTTTTAATGTGTCAAATAAATAAATTACTATTTTCTCTTTCCTCCTCCATTAATGGTATTAGGATTATCCAAATTTTATGAAACTTAACCCACAAGTCACATTTAATGTGTTGGATATGAATTTGCCATAAATTTTACATATTGGAGTTGTTTGAGTAATTATTTAATATTTTGAAGGTTCTACATACTTTCTCTCTCGTGATTTTACCTTTTAAGCAAACTTTCTCCAAATTGGATGAAAATTCACCCAACGGCTATATTTATTATGTAGATTACGAATCTCAGATTATTTTCCTCTTTTGGAGTCATGTATTATATTTATTTATTAATTACACCTTTTAGGCAATTTCTCTCTCCTAACTTATCATATTATTTCAAGGTGGTCCAAATTAAATAAAAATGGATATGCAAGCTTATTTTGATGTGTAGATTACGAATTTGAAGTCTATTCTTTATTTTGAGGCTTTCTTACATGGGTTATATCATCTAGCCCATTAGAGGCCCATTAACATCATATTATGCATGAAATTAAGTTATTTATCATCTAATTATTTCCATATAAATTATATGACAGGTTAGATTACATTATTCATGAAGTAGATTATTAGGATCATTCTAACCTCAACCTTGTTTGGTCAAACTCAAAAGGTCAAAGTTCTAGGGTAGGGTTCTAGATCTGGTATGTTACAGATGAGTTAATACAAACACACATGGTTACCGGCTAGCGTATGTGTATTGACTACCGACGTTTGAACAAGGCAACCCGCAAAGATCATTTTCCATTGCCTTTCATTGATTTGATGCTTGAACGTCTTGCCAAGAATTCTTAGTTTTGTTACTTGGACGGGTATTCTAGATTTTTTCAGATTCCTATCTATCCTCCCAACCAAGAGAAAACCACTTTTACTTGTACTTATGGAACATATGCTTATCGCCTTATGTCGTTTGGTCTTTGTAACGCTCCCGCTACTTTTCAGCGGTGTATGATGGCCATATTCTCTGATTTTATTGAAAATATAATGGAGATTTTTATGGATGACTTTAGCGTGCACAGTGACTCTTTTGATCAATGTTTATTGAACCTGTCTCTAGTCTTAGCCCGCTGTAAAAAGGTTAACCTAGTGCTAAACTGGGAGAAGTGCCATTTTATGGTACAATTCGGTGTAGCACTAGGACATGTTGTATCTAATAAGGGTATTGAAGTGGACAGGGCAAAGGTCAAAGCAATTGAGAAAATGTCTACTCCATCTTTAGTTAAAAAGATTCATAGTTTTTTAGGACATGCAGGTTTTTACAGAAGATTCATTAAAGATTTCTCAAAAATTGCAAAGCCATTGTGTTCCCTACTTACAAAGAATACATAATTTGTGTTTGATGACGATTGCCAAGCAGCCTTTTCCAAACTCAAAGAGGCTCTCATTTCAGCCCCAATTATTCAACCTCCAGACTGGGATTCTCCTTTTGAACTAATGTGTGATGCAAGTGATTATGCAGTGGGAGTTGTTCTAGGACAGCGGAGAGACAAGAAACTCTATTGCATCTATTATGCCAGCAAAACTCTCGATGAAGGACAAATCAACTATACAACCACAGAGAAAGAAATGCTTGCAATTGTATATGCATTTGACAAGTTCTGACAATATTTGGTAGGGTCAAAGGTGATTGTATATACTGATCATGCTGCCATTAAGTATTTGCTGAATAAAAAAGATGCCAAACCACGCCTTATTCGATGGATACTACTCCTGCAAGAGTTTGGTCTTGAAATCTGAGACAAGAAAGGTACTGAAAATAGTGTTGCCGATCACCTCTCTAGATTGACCACGGAGGCTGAAAACCTATTGCCAATTGAGGATCTTTTGCCTATTGAAAAACTCTACGCATTGTCATCCACTTCAGCACCATGGTTTGCAGACATCGCTAATTTTCTTGCTACTGGACAACTGCCACCGGACTTGACATATCAACAAAAGAAGAAATTCTTTCATGATGTAAAATTCTATTATTGGGATGACCCATTGCTATTCAAGAACAAAAGTGATGGGCTAATCTGGAGGTGTGTTGTTGAAGAGGAGATACCAAACATCATTGCTGAATGCCATGCCTCTCCTTATGGAGGACATTTTGGAGGAGAAAAGACTGCTGCAAAAATACTTCAAGCTGGTTTCTATTGGCCCACATTATTGAAAGATGTCAATCTATTCGTCAAATCTTGTGATAGGTGCCAAAGGATAGGAGACATATCCTGCCGCAACGACATGCCACTCAACTCTATCTTAGAGGTTGATGTTGGGTTTTAGGGGAGGTAGAGAAGGCAGCGGAAACAAAAATTTTCTCCCCCAAACCCGGAACAAGGAAACACATCAACGCCTATACAATAGGAAAGGATGGTTTGTGGAATCATACCTTGTCCCGAGGCTTGTTCGGCGATAATACCTCGCGGCTTGCGTAGTCTTCACCTTCGGTCTTGGACGGTGTCTGTGCAGCTCCTGGTCACACCAGGACTGACGACTCCTGGTCTCACCAGGACTGTCGGGATTGACACTTGTCCTCTGAGCGGTAGAAACCTCCCGCCACTGAAGTAGTCCACACGGACCACTTGGAAATCCAATCTCCTTGTCCTATAAGGAATTGGAAGGAGTCACACCCTCCTGTCAACGTACTAGTCACCAACACACTCTCCTGCCACCAGTTGCAACTGCAGTTGTCTTTCCCTTGATGTGCTTCCCTTATCAGGTAGTATTTGCTCGGGCTCTCTCTCGGTTACCAAAACTAGAGAGAACGACAACTTCACAGCGCAACTGGTTGCACTGAGTTGTACTTTGAGAAGCCCCCAATACCCCTATATATAGGAGGGTCATGGGACAGGGTTCTCCATCCCGGGCAATGCAGGACTAAAAGCTGGAGTAGAAGGGTTCGAGATTTTCCACAAAACAACCAACTCGCAACCTGAACCGATCGTTTCATAAATGAAATGGTCAGTTGGGGACCTGAGCCGGTCGGTTGACACCTCAACCGATCAGTTGGGACACCTCAACCAGTCGGTTCATTTCTAAACTGGTCAGTTTGTGGTCCTAATCAGTTCCCGATTGACTTTCCATCTTTTGTTTCTAATTGGTATCAAATACCAATCCTTGTTCCAATCAAATTGGGCAAGTGAAACGAAAGGAAATTTCTCACCAATCCTACTTTCCCAACTTGCTCAGTTGCATCAGTTGAACCGATCCTTTCAACACTTGAAGCAATCGTTTCACCTTGACCATGAGCCGATCGACTCACAACCTGAGTCGATCGGTTCATCAGATGAGCTGATCGGTTGGGAGTATAGATCATGAAGAAACAATCAATTGTAGTTTCAATCAATCTGATACTCTAATCAATCTATCCAACACCTTGAACACTATGATTTTGAGCTATCAATTAATTAAGTGTTTAATTGAACTACTAAACTCCTTTAGTAATCAATCTAAACATTGTTTGTGGACAAAACTCCTCTTCCAGGTTAAATCCTATGTGTGTGAACCTGCAGGTCCATTTCACGTTGACAGTGAAAGTCCATAACACTTATGACTTCACAAGCAAAGAGCGGTGCCTAGTCACACATCAATGCTACCCAAGTGAAAAAGAAAGTTGGAGAACAACTTTCAATCCTACAATCTGTGAATGGTGTTACAGTGAATGTATAATTCCTTTGTCACTGATATACTGAATGAACTCAAGGCATGGAACACTCATCCTATCAATGTTCATTCACTTTCTTGATCTCAGAGCAGATTGGAAGAGATATGTATGACATCAATATCACATACTGATTCATACATGCGTGTGCATGCCTATTTCAATCCTACTCATCAAGTGGCCTTGGATATCAAACTCCATCAGGAGGGACAAATCCCATATCTATCACTCACCCCTCAAAAGCCCCATGTGTCAAAGCCACCCAATCATCATCTTTATAACAACCCATGTTTCAGGACTGCGTTTGATGATGTTAAAGTGTGCCCAACGACATGTGTTGAGTCTAGTGATTTCAAGTCAAAGAATCACACTCACCACCATCACTATGAGTTCTGAATGTGACTACCATGTCATGGTTCCATGTGTCAAACTCACAGTGGGTCTGTCCGGTTCACTTGTTCTCTAAGAAGTACCTATGTGTTTGGTTTGATATCTCTATATCATGACTAATGAGATTCTGTCATCAACCAACACCACAATCTAGTATTGTGTGTCATTGCTGTCTATCTACCTTCCACAATGACATCCGACCAGGGACATAACAAGAATGTACAAACTCTTAGCATCCGTATGATCTCATCGTTCAGGTCCTCAACATGAAAGCATACGTCACTGAGTACTGTCATTCTCTAGACATTCAATCTGTTCTATCACTATCTCATATGACTGAACCAGAAAGAATTGGAAGCTTGCCTTTGATGTTTATCAAATCAATCTTAATGTATCCCACCAATCATCCCATGATTGGCTCCCAGGGCATACATACCAACAGACTCCCACTTGCACTGTGAGCCAATCACCCTTGAATCATATTCATAGTGATCTTCAAACATGTCCCACATGTTATTGTGCTCTTGTGCCAACATAGTGAGTTATGGAAACACCTTGCCAAAGTAAGTATAAATTGCATGTCTCTCATCTCTTCATTGTAAGTCACACGTATGAGATGGAGTTGCCGTAATATGCGATCCAGTATTCCTTTGCTAACCTTTAGCCACATTGCATGATCAAGGATTCCATACTTGTCATCAATGACTGGAATATCTATAAGTTCATCTCATGAACTTCCAGATCCATATAGTATCCACTGCTGTTCTCTAACACACGGATACTCGGCATTTCCTTTTAAATGGTTTTATTGGAACACTTCCAATTATCAACAAACTTTCACTTTTATATATCCTATATATATTTTGCGATTAATTTTCTGTCCTTTTCGGAAGTTCACATCAATGTAACTTTTTACATTGAACTCTTCCTTATCTCCATAGAACTAGTAATTCTCAAGTACTTATCAAGTTCTCATGGTATTCCAGTAACCCTTACTGGAAGCAGACAGACATCCACTCGTCATGTCCCACATACGAGTTATCAGGATGAGCACATCATATTGCCATGTCATACATACAAGATGATGAATGCATTTGGTTCTTGCCATGCAAGATAATGGGATGATTACATACATGATAGATCCATATCTATTCTTAGTATTCCCATTCTTCATAAGAATTGGACACTTGGCCTTGGGATACTAACTCCATGTAACATGGACAAGTTTTCTCCCACTGAATCTGTGCATACTGAACCCTTCAGTACAGATTGCCAATGTATGCTTTCTCTTTTCAGGTCAAGAGATTTTCGAGAACTATCTCTATAGATCTCTATTCCTATCACATAGGAAACATCTCTATCTTTCTGTAAGATAATTTCCACTTTTGGATTTCCATTCTAGAACATTTCCATTTCACATCAACATGTGGAATGTGAACACGCTCCCACTAAATCACAGATCCCTTCTTTATCTTTGACATATCAGTCAAACCCTTTGACTATATCATCAAAGTAAAGATCCGATTTTGAGTTGCTTGTACTCAACCAATCACATTGATTAGTCCATTGTAACTTATAGACTTCATTTGCATTAATGGATTCATAAACCTTATAGGTTGTGTCACGTACACATCCTTGTTTTATTCCTCATAGGAATGCAGTTTTAGTATCCATATGCCAAATGTCTTAGTCATTAAGTTGCAATCAACAAGCATCATCCTTCTCAAAATGTTATCCATGTGTCTTAACACTTAAGATTCATTTGCACTTATGTATTTCATCCAATGGGTGCTACCATCAAGGTCATACCTTATGGTTCACATGTATGTCATTTAGGATGTAATGGTCATAAACCATAACTCAAAATTCGGTTCCTCATATTCATCTAGATAGTTGTCTCATCACATGAACAACTCATCACATAGATAATTGAGGTGTATCTGTCAAGGATATAAGAACTCACAACTCCTTGTGATTCTTAATGTCCTTTATTAGTGTGGAGTATTCTTTTATTAAGAAGAATTCAGTTATTTGATAATCATTCTCTAACTCCTTAGAGTATGATTCCTTCTTGATTTAGACATCACCATGCCTTAATCATGAGTTCACTATGATACACTATCATAATCACTCAAAAGGATCTCAAACATTTGGTCGAAGTATTTCATTCATTGATCTCATCAAGAATTAACACTTTACCAAATTTGCACTTCATCTATGATAATCTTGAACACTTTAAGATATTCATATTGGTATTTCTCTAAACACCATTTGAAGTATTAGCATTTGTTCCAATAAGTATGTAAATACATCACATGTATTAGACCTAATATGATAATCATTCTCCCACTACCATTAGTGAAGATTGATTAATCATGTCCAAGATATTCATGTCTCTAACTGGTTCTCTAACCAAAAGAGTCTAGATTTATCCATCACATGGAAACTAGAAATGAATTTCTCATAATTGATGCTAATTTGATTGTTTGAGTTATCTATAACTTTTAGGTATCATTTTATCTTATGCATATCAAATACCACAAGATAAACAAGGCATTTCCACAAAGATCATATCTTTTAGAAAGATTGAAACATCAACTTTATTGATTGCCATCATTGTCATACAATATGCAAAAATAAAGTGTTTCTATATATTGGCAAATATGAAATAGCAGTTCATAACTGTATTACATGCCTTTTAGGCTGAAAATAAACTAAAGTACTCCTATCTATGGCAGCAACACTTGCCCCATTTATTGAGTGCTTTACACTTTACATCTTGGTATCATATACCTCAAAAGTGTTACAAGTTTACTTTCAGGAAACCTTTAAGTAGAGACATCTGTCACCTCCTTCTTTTGTTCTTCCAGATAGAGAGGACAATTCCTTTTCCAATGTCTTGGCTTTTGACAATGGTGGCAATTTCCTTTCTTGGTCATGCCTCCCTTGGCCTTGAGAGCTGAAGACGACTTGGGCTCCTGGCTAGCATCAGAACCTTTCTTAGCTTTGCCCTTGCCCTTGCGTTTGGACTTGCCTTTCTTGCTCGTGATCACCATCACAGACTTAGGCTCGTCCTTCTTCATTTGTATCTCGACTATCCTCAACATGACCAACAACTCTGACAGTGGCCTATCAAAGTTGTTCATGTTGTAGTTCATCACAAACTGACTGTAGGATTCTGGCAACGATTACAGTATCACGTCAGTAGCCAACTCTTGGCTCAGTGGAAATCCCAGTCTTGTCAGGTTCTCCACATACCCAATCATCTTGAGTGTGTGAGGACCAACTGGATCTCCTTCTATCATGACGCACTTGAACAGTGCCCTTGAGACATTGTATCTCTCTTTCCATGCTTGATCTTCATACATGTTCCTGAGATGCTGAATCATCTCAATGACACCCATGTTCTCATGTTGACTCTGCAACTCGTGGTTCATAGAGCACAACATCAAGCACTTGAATCAATGGCATCATCAGAATGCTTCTTGTAAGCATCCCTTTCTGCCTTTGGTGCATTAGGAGCAGGTTCCTCTGGGATTGGAGTATCCAGGACATAGAGCTTTCGCTCTTGAGTGAGAAAAATTCTCAATGTCCTATACCAGTCATGGAAGTTTGTCCCATTTAGCTTGTCCTTTTCAAGGACCGATCGCAAAGAAAAGTGATTGTTGTTTGTTGCCATTTGTACTACAAAAAGGAAAATATGCAATTTTAGTCCAAAAACTCATTTTTGACTTATTTGATTGATTTGAAAAGTTGACGATATAATTAGGCCTTTAATTAATTATCACTCCCACTATTTTACTTCAAATTGATATCCCTCACCATCAATTCATAAGATTGCAGCGTACAATCTTCTAGTGGGCAAGATCCTGAAATCCTCTAAGTCATGGACCAGCTTGGGCTGTCACCCACAACTTAGATCTCTCAGGTAGGCAACTCTTGCCAATTGCATCATATGCAACTCTTGATGAATGAACATGCACAACACCTTGCCATGAACATTCCTTGCCTCTGGGCTTAGACGCTCCAAGAATCACCAGTTAAGTCTAACCCAAAAGATGACACGGTAAACATGCACCCTGTTGGTAGAACCTACATGTCTACCCTTCACACTTCCACAAGATAGACAGCGCACCACTCTTTGGCGTAACCTACGCTTGATCGATCGAGTTTTTCATGTGTGCCGCTAATGGAAGGCATATTAGACTTAATATTTAATGAGAGATTTGGTTTTTATATACATATACATATCCAATCACCACAATACATAGTACGTATCATATACATGCTATATCCCACAGAAAACATGAAAAATGATAAAAGCGATGATTATGGCCATCCTAATGTGATTCCTCGAGCCAAGAGGAATCACGGTCATCTAGGTCTACATCACATGCAACCTGTATAAGATGAACTCTATGCTTTTCCTTTCTGGGTTTGATCAACTCATCACATGAATGATCAGCTAGCCATCAGACTGGTCGGCTGGGTGCCACCAGCCGATCGGTTGGCTCCTCCAACCGATCGGTTCGCCTAGTCGTCGTGCATCTCTTCATGGATGCCACCCACTCATCTCACTCCTCGAACCGGTCATCAACCGATCGGCTCACTCCTTTAACCGATCATCTCGAACGTCAACCGATCGGTTCACGCCTTGAACTGATCGTCTCAGCTGTCGTCAGATGTCCTCCGTTCTTTGACATAACAGGAAATAAAATTATATCCTATTTTACATTGTAAAAGGAGAAACCTCGAGTTACATTCGAGGGGAGCAAAGGTAGGAAAGAAATCTTGAATTATTTTGAGTTACATCAGGAATAAGAGAAGGAAGATTGGTGCGCAGACCGAGATGCAAGCAACCACATACAACCATACACAGATAGGGTTTATTGGCCATAACCACAGTATACATCCACCACAAAACTCGTTTAAGGGCGACGCGTATCGAGTGCATTAATAATATATATCATATATGTAAATTGGGATTTGTGGATTTAGGATTAGACATGCATAAAGCCAATTTTATTCGCATCGTATGCAATAAATAAAGGCGACAAACCAAAATTGATCATATCGATAATCCTAAAGTATAGAGTAGTTGACGTGGCTCTGATACCACTGTTGGGTTTTAGGGGGGGCAGAGAAGGCACCAGAAACAAAAATTTTCTCCCCCAAACCCGAAACAAGGAAACACGTCAACGTCTATACAATAGGAAATGATGGTTTGTGGAATCATACCTTGTCCCGAGGCTTGCTCGGAGACAATACCTCACGGCTTGCATGGTCTTCACCTCCGGTCTTGGACGGTGTCTGTGCAGCTCCTGGTCACACCGGGACTGACGACTCCTGGTCTCACTGGGACTGTCAGGATTGACAGTTGTCCTCCGAGCGGCAGAAACCTCCCGCCTCTGAAGTAGTCCACACGGACCACCTGGAACTCCAATCTCCTTGTCCCACAAGGAATTGGAAGGAGTCACACCCTCCTGTCAGTGTACTAGTCATCAACACACTCTCCTGCCACCAGTCGCAACTGCAGTTGTCTTTCCCTTGTTGTGCCTCCCTTATCGGGTAGCACTTGCTCGGGCTCTCTCTTGATTACCAAAACTAGAGAGAACGACAACTTCACAGAGCAACTGGTTGCACTGAGTTGTACTTTGAGAAGCCCCCAATACCCCTATATATATAGGAGGGTCATGGGACATGGTTCTCCATCCCGGGCAATGCGGGACTAAAAGCAGGAGTAGAAGGGTTCGAGATTTTCCACAAAACAACCAACTCACAACCTGAACCGATCGTTTCACAACTGAAACGGTCGGTTGGGGACATGAGCCGGTCGGTTGACACCTCAACCGATCGGTTGAGACACCTCAACCGGTCGGTTCATTTCTGAACCGGTCGGTTCATTTCTGAACCGGTCGGTTTGTGGTCCTAATTAGTTCCCGATTAACTTTCCATCTTTTGTTTCTAATTGGTATCAAATACCAATCCTTGTTCCAATCAAATCGGGTAAGTGAAACGAAAGAAAATTTCTCACCAATCCTACTTTCCCAACTTGCTTGGTTGCATCAGTTGAACCGATCGTTTCAACACTTGAAGCAATCGTTTCACCCTGACCATGAGCCGATCGACTCACAACCTGAGCCGATCAGTTCATCACATGAGCCGATCGGTTGGGAGTATAGATCGTGCAGAAATAGTCAATTGCAGTTTCAATCAATCCAATACTCTAATCAATCTGTCCAACACCTTGAACACTATGATTTTGAGCTATCAATTAATTGAGTGTTTAATTGAACTACTAAACTCCTTTAGTAATCAATCTAAACATTGTTTGTGGACAAAACTCCTCTTCCAGGTCAAACACTATGTGTGTGACCCTGCAGGTCCATTTCACATTGGCAGTGAAAGTCCATAACACTTATGATTTCACAAGCAAAAAACAGTGCCTAGTCACACATCAGTGCTACCCAAGTGAAAAAGAAAGTTGGAGAACAACTTTCAATCCTACAATCCATGAATGGTTTTATAGTGAATGTATAATTCCTTTGTCACTGATATCCTGAATGAACTCGAGGCATGGAACAGTCATCCGGTCAACGTTCATTCACTTTCTTGATCTCAGAGCAGATTGGAAGAGATATGTATGACATCAATATCACATACTGATTCACACATGCGTGCGCACGCCTATTTCAATCCTACTCATCAAGTGGCCTTGGATATCAAACTCCCTCGGGAGGGACAAATCCCATATCTATCACTCACCCCTCAAAAGCCCCATGTGTCAAAGCCACCCAATCATCATCTTTATAACAACCCATATTTCAGGACTGTGTTTGATGATGTTAAAGTGTGCCCAACGACATGTGTTGAGTGTAGTGATTTCAAGTCAAAGAATCACACTCACCACCATCACTGTGAGTACTGAATGTGACTACCATGTCATGGTTCTATGTGTCAAACTCACGGTGGGTCTGTCCAGTTCACTTGTTCTCTAACAAGTACCTATGTGTTTGGTTTGATATCTCTATAACATGACTAATGAGATTTTGTCATCAACCAACACCACAATCTAGTCTTGTGTGTCATTGCTGTCTATCTACCTTCCACAATGACATCCGACCAGGGACATAACAAGAATGTACAAACTCTTAGCATCTGTATGATCTCATCGTTCAGGTCCTCAATCTGAAAGCATACGTCATTGAGTACTGTCATTCTCTAGACATTCAATCTATTCTATCACCATCTCATATGACTGAACCAGAAAGAATTGCAAGCTTGCCTTTGATGTTTATCAAATCAATGTTAATGTATCCCACCAATCATCCCATGATTGGCTCTCAGGGAATACATACCAACAGTTGAGGTGTTCGATGTATGGGGAGTGGACTACATGGGACCATTCCCATCTTCCTGTGGGTATCAATACATTCTCGTTGCTTGTGAATATGTATCTAAGTGGGTTGAAGCCATTCCAACCCAAGCACCGGACGCCAAATTTGTAATTATGATTTTTCAAAAGATTATATTCCCTCAGTTTGGAGTCCCACGTACCGTAATTTCTGATGGAGGTACACATTTTACAGAAAAACAATTCAACAATCTTCTCTCAAAGTATGGTGTGACTCATAAGATCTCTACGCCCTATCACCCTCAAACATCTGGGCAAGTAGAGATTTCAAATAGGCAACTGAAGAACATTCTTGAAATGACTATTTCTAGTTCAAGGAAAGATTGGGCATTAAAGATAGATGACGCACTATGGGCTTATCACACAACCTACAAAACCATCATTGGGACTACTCCATTCAAGCTGATCTATGGCAAATCATGTCACCTTCCGCTCAAATTGGAGCACCATGCTTTATGGGCAATTAAGTTCTTGAATTTCGATATGAAGAGAGCAGGAGAAAAATGTCTTTTGCAGCTGTAGGAGCTTGAAGAACTTCGTCTTGATGCATATGAGAATGCAAAGTTGTACAAAGAAAGAACAAACGCTTGGCATGATAAAAGAATTCGCAGGAAAGACTTCTAAGAAGGAGATAGAGTATTGTTATTCAACTCTAGATTAAAGCTTTTTTCCAGGAAAGTTGAAATCCAAGTGGTCCGGCCCGTTCCTAGTGTTAAAGATTTTTCCATATGGAGTAGTAGAACTCCAAGGCAAAGATGGAACCTTCAAAGTCAATGGACAACGTTGCAAATGCTACTCTTGTGGAGAAGAAGTGGAGAAAGGAGCTTCTTGCTCCCTCCAAGATGCCTGAAGTTTTAGAAGAAGTCTAACTCCAGACTCTAAATGGAGGACCTCGTGGGAGTTGACCCCACAATAGGATAGATTTCTTTTAAGTTATTCGAGTCAAAAACACTCTTTAATTGCGTTAATAAGCTTGTCATGGATGAATGTAATAATCTAGACTTGATTTCTACTCTATCTATCATAGTTTACTGCTGACTGACTGTAATTTTCTGCAGAAATCACAAAGTGCACGTCGTGTCTTTTGAAGACACGACGTGCACTTTAATACAAAATACAGTAGAAAGATGTTCTGGAAACTGACACGGCGTGCATATTCTCCGCGCACGCCGTGCACCTGGTATGTAGAATCTGTAGAAAACTTTCTGGAAACTCACACGACGTGCGTTATTAATATGCACGCCGTGCAGCTGGAGTTTTGAAGACCCAAAAATTTTCTGGAAACTGACATGCCGTGCATTATCAACGTACACGACATGCACCTGGGAAATAAAAATCTCAACAACTCCCTGGAAACGTGCATGTCGTGCATTTCAAACCTACACGCCGTGTACATGGTCTTCGACAATTTCTCTAAATCTTCTAGAAACTCGCACAGCGTGCACATACAAAATACACGTCGTGCACCTGGGAAATGGAAATTAGTGAACTTTCTGGAAAATTGCACGGCGTGCAGTTCTATAACGCACACCGTGCACCTAGACATAAGGGAGAACTTTAAAAACAAACTTCAGAGAAGTGCACGTCGTGCAGTTCAAACGCACGCCCTGCACTTACTCGTAAAATTTAGAAAAAAGGGCCAGAGTGCACGACCTAATCACTCCAACCCTAGCAGTCGTGCACCCCGATCCTAAGCCATGCGAGCCGCCGCCCACTAGAGCAAGAGAAAACACACGTCGTTCCGCCAGCCGTGCACGCACCTTCTTCTTCCTTAGCAACTGTGCATCCTCCACAACAGCCATGCATCAGTTTCCTTCTCCATCTCGGTCGCTCCACAGGCATCCCGCTACCTGCCGCCATCATCCTCCAAAGCTAGGCGGCAGCAGCGCCACCAACAACCACCACCTTTCTGCATGCCATGCTTCTCCGTCGACTAAGCAGCAGCCCCGTTCATGCAGCTATTATCCGTGCAGCCACCACCCAACCTGCCGTCGTCATTCATCTCGAAGCAGCTAGTAGCTATAGCAGATACTTCTTCTTCTCAGAAGCAACTAGCAGCAGCCCCGCCCGCGCAACCATCAGCCGTGCAGCCGCCAGCGCCGCCCAAGCACCCGCCGTCCAACAACAACTAACAGCCGATTTCTGTCCAAATCCGGCCATCTTGCCACTGTGAAGCAACCGTCGTTTCTTCTCTGTCAATCTAGCAACAGCTACCTTCTTCTTCTCTGATGACGTTGAAACAACACCCAAAATCACAACAGTCTGTGCAGATTTCCAGATTGCCCCAAATCTACAGGTGCACGTCGTGCACTCACTTTGCACGTCGTGCGCATAGCTGTTTGAAGAAGACGAATAGTACAGTTGCACACCGTGCATCATCTATACACATTGTGCACCATTACAGATTGAATGACACCAATCAAATAGAAGTCAGGTCGACGCCATGGAACAACCTCCTCATCTGCTGCACCTCCCGCAACTGAAGCAGCACCTTCCGCACCAGCACCTGCGACGTTTGTACCATCAACTCAGTTCAGGGTCAAGCCCGAGGAGGACACCGACTACCAGTTCCTCATCACAAGGCACGTTTTGCCCTCCCTCTATATGTGCGATGAAGCCCTTACCAAATTGGGTTTCAAAAATGAGGTAGTAGATCATTTAATGTTTTGGGTTTACACTACCTCTGCACCTGAGTTACTAAAACCTATCCCCACCTTTTCTATGAGTTTCTCACTACTTTCAAGGATGAGAATGACCCACATCACCGCAGCACACCTTATCAGAAAATCAGTTTTCGCCTTTTGGACAAACTGTTTAATATGGATCTTCAGTGGTTTTGTGTTTTGCTTAAATGCAATTTCGGCGGTTACACTAATTATCCTCCCGCTTTCAATAGAGATTTGTTCTGGTCTGAGATCACATCTGAAACAGTGCATAGAGCAAGGAATGCTCGAGCTTCAAGCATCCACAATCCAGTTTTCTGAGTTATTCATCATCTTCTTAGCACATGACCTTTTGCCAAGAATGAGACTCAAGGTGTAGTGGGAAAGGCTGATCTTTTCTTCTTATGGTGCTTGGTGAACAATGAGCAAATAAGTTCTGGCTACTACATTATTAATAAGCTTCTTGACACAAAAAAGCAAAAGAAAAGGGAGGTAGGTGACATTATGTGTGGTGGGCTAATAAGCATCCTTGCAATGCAGTTGGGTTTAGATGTGGGTTTAGATGGCGGGCTAATAAGCAACCTGCACTGGGGAAGAACCTTGTTGATATCAACTATCTCATCTCTTGTGGTCTGATCTCCAGACATGGCAACAACACATCTAGGTTCAAGGTTTTTATCACAAAGAAGCAGTTCATCACCATCCCCGATGCAGCTCAGAATGGCATCAGGAACAAGGCTACCTAGAAGGTAGAGCTAGAGCCAGAGATTGACGAGGAGACACCCACCTGGGGTGCCAGCAACCCCTACTCTGCCACCGTCCACCAATACTCAGACAGAGTACAGTTGGACAATGCCGGACGTGAGTCACCTTTACAACTATGTACAGTGGAGATTTGATCACCTAGACACCAGCCTTGACCAGATGGGCGTGTAGTACGACACCCGATTTGACCATTTGAGTGCACAGTACACTACTATGTATGACATGGTCAATAGGATGGATGTGTGGCACATCTCGCAAGGCCACTACCCTGCACTGCAGTCTTTCCATACTCCTCCCTGCCAGGAGACCACAGTTCCAGAAGTTCCACAACACAATTTTCCCCAGCAACAGCCACAATAGGACCAACAACAGGCAGACTCATCCGCCACGCCGATGGACATCCCTGACATCATCAGTCAGTTCTTCCCTGAGCAGGGAGGCGGCGAATCATTTTTCTGATTTCTTCATGACAGGTATCCGGTTGTGAACTCCATAAGTTCGATTGAAGTAGTGAGGATACTGTTGATTTCAAGATTAGGGGGGGGGCACAACCGACCAGTAGTGGTAGTCATTCAACATTTTTCTTTTTCGAGTCAGTAGTGTCAGTTGTTTTTCCATTTCTTCCATTTCACTCCATGTTCTTTTCCTTGATGGAAATATCTATATGATTTGAGACTATCTTATTAAGAATGACCCCCCTAGCATGCTGAAATTTTCTGTCCTCTATATGTTTTGGCTATATTTAAGAGAGAAAAATTAAGAGCATGTTTGAATGAAATGGAAGTTGAATTTTCCCATGTACTTTGATGTGATTTGTGTTTATAGTTTGATATCTCAAATTTTTACATATTGGAATACTCAATACATGTAACGGTTTTAAACACCCACGGAATAATTAACTTGCAACACTTTTTAGAATACGAGATATTCTTGCCAAACCTTTAGTCCATTTACAAATCGACTTTTCAGTGAATTTTTTTCAAAAGAATGATCAAAATCTTGCTAACGTTTACATTCTAGTTGACTCTTTGGTGTTGCACAATCAATAATTTATCTTCACCCAATAAAAGATGGAATATGGCCCACATATTATGCTAGCCTAGTGTGAGCCTGATCAGGCAACAATGGTTAGGTGATATGAAAAATCAAAAGAGGGTAAAAATAACACCCCAACTGACATTCCTCGTGAGCATAAGCCTAATATAGCAGATGAATGTCAGAAATCCAAAAATCTCATCATCATATCCATATGAAAAAGAGTGCATCTAAGTTTTTTTAATTTTAACATCGATTTGATCATCTTATATCCATACTAGCTGAAAGTTTGTAATGTACATGCACTGACTGTTTGGCTTGTTTATCCAAACTCTACTTAGTGTTGTCTTGTTGAACTTTTCGCTCAATTTGAAACCAACTATGATGAACTTAATATTCTATCTAAGATGTTGAAAAATTGAGATGATAACGATGAACACAAGCACAAAGTACATAGTTGACTGAGCTGATTGCATATTCTCTTTTCATTTCATTCATGCATGAACACATTTTTCCTACTTAAATATAGCCATGTTCCTTTTTGCTCGAGGACAAGCAATATTTCAAGCTTAGGGGGATTTGTTATGTGAATTATATATCATCTTTTCACATGTTATCACACACAAATTTGGTTCATTCTGATATAATTCAGTCTCTTTTCATATTACTTTTGCCATCTTTTTGTTATTCTACTTATTCCATAACGTGCATTGTAGATTTTCCACAAAAAGAACTGAATTCGGATGTTATTTCTACTGAAACAATAGAATGCACGACATGCAAGTCAAAATGCATGACATGCACCATTCCAGAGAAGACTGGTTCACTGAAACAGAAGAATGCACGGCGTGCATGGAGAAAACGCACGGCGTGCGAGTTTCCAGAAGTGCACAGAAGGACGAACGCACGACATGCACCTGGAACGTGAATTGATAAAGAAATGTTCTGGAAAGTCGCACGACGTGCATATCCTCAGCGCACGCCATGCACAGATCAGCCCGATGCAAACTGCACTGCAAGTGCACGACGTGCACCCAAAATGCACGACGTGCACCTGGCAGTTTCAGAAATATGAAAATTTAGAATTCAATTTTAAAACTAGGAGGGAAGGCAAGGGACAGTTACATTCAGTCATTTGAAGATTTTCTCTTGTCCCAGAGCCAGAGGAGAGTAGAGGAAGGCGAATTTGGAGGGATCCAAGGTGGTTTCTTGTATAAGGAGACTATTTCTTCTTCTCCACTTCTCCATTGTCTTCTTCAAGGTGCAGCCAAGCTTCGCCAACTCTGAGAAGCTTCTTGGGAAAGGAGCTAGTTCATCTTGGAGCAGCTAAAGAGAGGGAATTTCGTCCTCAAGCCGGAATTCTTCCTTCTTGTGGTTACATCTTTAGTTTTCTTTGTCTTTTCCTTTCTAAACCATGTCTAGAACTGAAATTTCTATAGCAGATCTGCTCTACATCATTATGGACGAGTAGACTCCTTTTTCTTGGGCATGGGAGAGTAGCTCCCATGTCATAGAATGTATGGAATAAGTAATTTTGTACTAAATACATTTGTTTCTTGTTTCCTAACCATGAAAGTGCCGGTTTACTCTTCTTCTTGCATGTATTGTTGGCCACCTTATGTGCATATTTTCTGCCTTCTTGCTTGATCTGAGAAGATAAGTAGGAATGTATGGAGGTGCTCTTCTTGGCAACTCTTCCTCTTCTACGAGAGTAGAGAGGGATGAGTTGAGGAACTGTTTGTGATCAAAAACAAAATTCATACACGAGAGTGTTGTTTTGAGTTATGATCGTTGCATTTGCACCGGGAGGTGAAATGTAACATAACTTTTCCTTGAAACATGACCTTATGTGTGTTTAAATTATTGTGTTCCCTTGATTGCTATGATACGTGAATGAAATCCTAATTTCCAAGATTCCTAATAATTTTGAAATCGAACTTCTTTTTGTGGTTCTTGCTTGCTAGTTAAAATATGAATTTCCTGTAGTTAAAATCTGAATTTTATGCTTTTAGACAAATCTTCTCTATTCTTTAATATCGGTCTAGATTGTTGAACTTTAGTACTGTTGTGCTAAATCAAGTTAACTAAGCTCCTTGTGTTCGACCTCGACTATACTACCTCTGTATACTTGCAGAGTTTGGTTAAGTTGAGTAAACTATCCTTAATTTGGATTGAAACTCGTTAGTGTAAACAACCAACAATATACAACAGAGAAGCTTGCTCATGTGTATGTAGATGAGATAGTGCATCTGCACGGTGTACCAACAATGATAATTTCTGACAGAGGCCCTCAGTTCACAAGTTGTTTCTGGGAACAGATGCACAAAGCGTTGGGAATGCAGTTGAGGTTCAGTACTGCCTTCCACCCACAGACAGATGGACAGTCTGAAAGGACTATTCAGACTTTGGAGGATCTTCTCTGAGCATGTGTTTTGCAGTTCCTAGGAAGTTGGGATGTGCATCTCGGTTTGATAGAGTTCGCTTATAACAATAGTTATCAGAGGAGCATTGACATGGCTCCTTATGAGGCCCTATATGGAAAGAAGTGCAGATTCCCTTTATGCTGGTATGAGTCTGGTGAGTATCAGCTTTTGGGTCCTAAGTTAGTGCAGCAGACAACAAAAAAGATCAGAGTGATATGACAATAGTTTAAGGCGACACAGGACAGACAAAAGTATTATGCATACAATCGCCGACGACCTTTAGAGTTCCAAGTGGGAGATAAAGTGTATCTCAAGGTCTCACCTTGGAAAGGCGTGCTAAGGCTTAGCCGGAAAGGCAAGCTCGCACCCAGGTATATGGGGTCATACCCAGTAATAGCACGTGTTGGCAAGGTAGCTTACAAGTTAGAACTGCCACCATAGTTGCATAGGTTGTATCCAGTGTTTCATGTCAGTATGCTGAAGAAAAGTCATCCAGACATAGGGACAGTGATACAACCCGTTGAGGTTGAGCTTGATGAAGATGTGACCTATGAGGAGGGTCCGATGGCGATCCTTGATAGAAGAGTAAAGAAGCTAAAGAGGAAAGACTTGGTTCTTGTGAAAGTTCTTTGGCATCATCGTGGTGTTGAGGAAGCCACATGGGATCTTGAGAAAGAGATGAGGGGGGAGTACCCCTCACTTTTCTCTTCAGATTTCAGGGACGAAATCCCTTTGTAGAGGTTTATAGCTTGTAAGGACCCTGACCTTCATTTTGGGTGTACCCTGTTTGTTTTACCTAAACCTTGTGCTTGGTTGCTTGCTAATCACCTTTAGTGGTGATTAGGGTTTTCTTGTGTTTTGTTGGGAGTTGGAGGTGCTACTTGCAAAATAACTTAAGTTAGGGTTGAAGAGCAAGTTTTTCCACCTTGAGAGATGTCCTTCTCTCTCTTTGCTTCCTCTAAGGTTAAGAGGGAGGTTTGGGTTCGTGCCTTGCTTGGTTGAGCCCTGTATCAGGCAAGGATGCCTTGTGTCGAACATGGGGTATCACCCATGGGTGTGTTGGCCAAGGTGGTGGTGGTGTGTCGGCCTTTGACTTTGTTGACCTTCTTGCTTTGGTTGTGTCACCCTAGCTTGGACATGTGGCCGAACCTTGGTTGAGTGGTGTCATGGCATGTGCATGAGGTTTGCAAGGTGGTAAAATGTGTGGACAAGTGTTCCTTGGTAAGGTGACACCTTGTCTTGGTTTAACCTTGACCCTCATCTATATATGCCTTGTCTTTCTCTTCCTTGGGAACCCTTTAGCTCTTTTGTTGCTCTTCCCTCCTTGTGTGCACGACACACCTTCCTTGGAGAGCTTGGTGGATGATCCTTTCCCCTTTGTGGAGAGCTCTTCTTCTTCCTCTATCTTGGTGGCTAAACCCTAGGTGGGTCTTGTTCTTTGGTAAGCATCTTCCCTCTCTCCTTAGCATCTTCTTCTCCATCTTGCCTACTCTTCTGCCATGGTGGTTATGGTTCTTGCTCCTTTTCTTGAGGTGGCCGAAAGTGGTGTGCTTTGTGCTAGGAGCTTAAAGCTTGGAGCTTTGGAGCTTGAAAAGTTTGCTCAAGGTGGGTTACATAACTTCTAACCCTAGCTATACTACCCTCTTTATGTTGCATATTTCCTATATGTTGATGATCATCCATTTCATGTTATGTTTCTTGCTCTAGTACATATTATTGATCTTATGGATACAGTGAGCATGATGTTGTTGATGGTTTATATACCTTTGGATCTAGTTGGCCGAACCATAGTTTAGGGTTTTCTTTGGTGGCAACACCCCTTTCTCTCCTTGGTCTAGAGAAGTGAGTTTGAGCTCTAGTGATGTAGGCAATACCCCTCTCTCATTTTAGTTGAGAGGTGAGTCTACATTCTAGTTGCTTAGGCAACACCCTCCTCTCACCATGGATTTGTGAGGTGATCTCTTGGATATGTGATGACCTATGTTGAGGTTGGTCCTTGTAAGTTGCCCGATTTGTGATTGAGGTAGTGCAAAACCCCTCTCTCTTGGTTGTTGAGAGGTGAGCCGATCTTGTTGATAATTTAGGGTTTAGTGCCCTTATGCTTGAGGTTGAATATGACCATGTTGGGTTGTGCCTTGCATGATATGACCTTGGAGTAGTGCTTCCCGATAGCCTTGTCTTGGGTTGTACCTTTGGCCGATATGCCTAGTTGAGCTTGACCAACACCCTTTGTGGAGTTGGAGCTTGGGCGATACACCTTGATGTGTGCTTTGCACGACACACCTTGTGATAGCTCTTGGCCGATATGAAGTAGTCTTGTGCTACCCGATATGGTGGGTGAATGGTGGAACCCTGTTAGGTGCCTTAGTGGTGGCCGATATGAGGTGTTTGACGTAGTTGGACGATAGGTCTTCTTAAGGTGTTGCTTGTTATAGGTGGGCGACATCCTAGCCTCTTCCTTGGATGATATGAGTAAGATGGGTAACCTTGTGTCGAGCATGTGTTTGTGTTTGCCCGACACACCCTATGTGAGTTGGTCGATATGGTGCCTTAGTGGTTACCATGCTCTTGGACGATAGAGTGTCTTGGCCAACATAAGGGTCCTTTGAACGATATGGGTGATGGTTGAATGATAGGGCGTCTTGGGCACCATGCTCCTGGTCGACATGCTTCTTTTGGCGAGGGTTGGCTGATAGAAACCCTAACCCTAGTGATCCCTGATGCATGATAGGATGATGTGTTGTTGGCCGTTCTGATGGTACATGTGCTTTAGGGTTTGGAACCCTAGCCGATACATCTTTTGGTGAGGGTTGGCGCTGCCCGCCATGCCTATAGTGAGGGTTACAGGAGCTCTGGGTGAGGGTTCTGATAACTCAGAATGTATATGGCTAACAATGGTAACACAAGTGATATGGTGTAATCACCTTGAATCATGTATATATGATAATGGGTTAAGATGATGGGTTGTGAACCAGGGAGCTTGGAAGCATATGATGTTGCTTTACATGATGATGTGGCTCATGATTATGATCACATGTATGGAGCATGATATATGCTTATGATTGATGATAAAACTATGCTTTCTATAGATTATGTGTAATGTACTCATGGATGTTGCTTTATACTTGGTAGCGTGATAATTCTGTTAATCCATGATGGCTTCAGTTATCTCTATGGATGTGTATACTAACCATGCATGTATTTCAAATGAATTCATATCCTGATAAGAGCTATGAGATGTATGTGCTTGAATAGCACCCTATGGTGATGATACAACAATTTGATAGGTTTGAGGACCTGATATAAGGCCGAGTGCCTGGTTGAGGTGTTATCCTCTGATGATGAGATAAGGGATGTGTTCCCAGCATGTTGTTGCATGATGATGATGCCTTGAGAGGCAGTGGTTGATATCATGAGGGATTGAGGTCCCAAGACAATATGATAATGGAAATAATTATGTAATTCTATAAAGATATATTTATACTTTGGTTGCCTCAAAAATTGGCATAATATACACTAATTAATTATAGATGAACGTATCATGTAGTTTTCTCTGGTCATAGATCCATCATTGTCAGTATCATGGTGATGGTGAAATAGGTTTATCCTGCAGGATGACTTGGAGTGCATATTGTTGAATATGTGAGGTTTCCCCTAGCTTAAAATAGGAGGGTTTGAGTGCAACTGTGGTTGTAGACTCAGGATATATGGAGCATGGTGAACATACCCATGGCTCGGGATATGTGATGATGAACATGATGTGTTCATGGCTCGGATGTATATACAGGTAGCTTGCGGAGCTGACCCAGAGGCTGAGGTCCTATAAGCATAAGACTACGGTCTTGCTTGACGATTCATGTAATGACCACGAGAAGGTGAGGTCATGGAGTCCGGATCTCCTTAGACCTTATATGGCACCGGATTGGGCTTCACAGCCAATGGTTGGATTTGAGCAGGGAAGGCTCACTTCCTCAGGGCATAATAAAATGTAATCCAGCCAAATAGTATATCTTGCTTAGAGCAAAACACAGAACATTGATTCAGGCCTTGTACTTATATAGATGATCTAGTTATACCTTGCAGTTACGTGTATGATCCTTATATTTTGTGATAAGTTCTTATAAAGCTTATCTTGTCAATCATGTTCCATAAAGAAATGCTTGGTTATATGCCTCCTGGATATCTTGGTAAGATTGATGGTAATAATAGCCTTGCTCAGTATGCTGCTCTTGTTATATGCTTTATCAGTTAACTGCTGTTGTTGCCTTAACCTTCTGAGGTTTTTTAGTTTCGGCGGGGAGTTATGTTTCTCGCTGGGACTATGTGTCTCACCCCACTAGTTTACACCCTTATTAGGTGATCACTCTAGACGTGGTGGTGGTCTTGAGGTTGCGGATGAGTAGAAAGAAGAGTAGTAGAAGGCAAGAGGTGGACATGTTGCTATTTTGGTGGTTTTGTAGTAGAGTCCTAGAGTCATCCATGTACTCTCAGGTCCTTAGAGGTGTTTGATGACGTTTCACGATGTCTAGCTGTTGTAATTTTTGTGTATCATGCTACTGGTCGTACATGGCCGTTATGTATGTATAAATAGGTGTTGAACTCTGGTGACCGACAGTACCACTGGTTCCATTAAGTTGTGGCAAGGCTATGTGAATGTTGATATAACATGATTCCTTTGCAGGATCTGGATGCAAAAGTTCCCTTGTGTATGCTTTCCGCAATCGGTTTTATTTAACCCGTGTTTTCAGTAAGATGAGGTTCCACACATTTTCGCGTGTCATCTCGTTGTCTGGGTGACAGCGGGGTGTCACAAGATGCTAGCCTGTAGGACATGAATTTGTAGCAATGGAAAGGATTAACAAATTCTAGAGTTTCTCAATTGCTCACAAGAATAGATTGCCAATTGCAAGTATGTATGCTCAAGTGTTGCACAAGTGTGTTTTAGGTGTCCTAAGGCATGTCCTATTTATAGGAATGGTCTATGAATGCTTAATGACATTCTAGACACTTTCTAGGGGGTTCTAAGTGGTCAACTAGCCGTTAAGTATCCACTAATTGCTTTAGCAATGACTAGTTTATTAATTCTGAAAAGTGCAGACAGACACCTTCTCGGTCAAAGAATTTGTCGACCGAGTATCTCTCGGTCGAGGAGTTTGTCGACTGAGGGACGGTCTGGAGAAAGTGTATATAACATTAAATTCCAACTCCCAACCACCTTGTCTGCTGGGTCTAACGGCTATTTGGGTCAATTCTCGGTCAAGGAGTTTGTCGACCGAGAGTGTCACTGATTCAATGTATTCATTTACTAAGTGTGTGTATCAATGTGCAATTGTGATACTATCTTGGGGGATGAGCTATCTAAGTGTTGTGAGTGTTGGCTAAATGGACATCATTTAATCCCTTTATTTTGATAATGACAAACATTTCATTCTTGTGAATCTAACATGCTACTTCAGTGTTGCAGGAATAAGGTGGATGACAAATACTTGGAAGATCTATATGCTAAAATTACTTTAAGTCATGAATGTAATCAAATGTAAAAACTTGTACAAGTATATAATGTACAAGTACTTAGATATCATGTAAATCAAGTGTTTAGATCTTCCCTAGACAATCACAACAATTAGATAGGTCATCCCCTAAAATAGTGTCACATATGCACACTCATACATACACTTATTACTTAGTTTAAAACATTAAAATAGGGTTAATCTCGGTCGATAAAATTCTCGACCGAGACACTCTTGGTCAACAAACTCTTTGAACGAGAAAGACCTAGGTAGCCATTAAACACAATAGATAAGGTAGTTGGGAGTTGGATTAGAACGTTATATACACTTGCTCCAGACAGTCTCTCAGTCGACAAGTCCTCGACCGAGAAGGACTCTCAGTCGATAATTCTTTGACCGAGATGAGTTCTGTCTGCACTTTTCAGAGTTAATTAACTAGTCGTTGTTAAAACAACTAATGGTTACCTAACGACTAGTTAAGCACTAAGAACCCCCTAGAAAGTGTCTAGAACATCCTTAAGCATCCATAGGCCATTCCTATAAATAGGACAAGCCATAGGACACCCAAAGTACACTTGTGCAATACTTGAGCTTACATACTTGCAATTGGCAATATGGTTTGAGCAATTGAGCAACACTAGCATTGGCTACTCATTTCCCTTGCTCCAAATTTGTGTCCTATAGGCTATCATCTCCTATCCACTAAGCCTACACTTCAATACTCATTGGTTAGGAGATCAATACGCTTGATATAGGTAAATCAAGCCTTGTGCTTCAAAGTGGTAATTGTAATTTCCATTTCCTTTCTTGTTCTTTCTTATTGCATGTACTCTCCTTGCTACTCCTAGGGTTGGAGGCTGCAGATTGGAGAGGGTTTGATCTTCTTGGTGAAGAAGGAGATCTTTGGACTACTTCTATAAGGTTGTCTCAACGGGAAGCTACTTCAAGAGGAAGGCTACTTCAAGGGGGAGCTTGGAGTTACTTCAAGAAGGCTGCTTCAAGGTTGGTGAGACTAATTCAAGGTGAAGGCTGTCCAAAGGGTGTAGAAAGTATTGTAATTTTATGTAATATCCTTGTGAGGTAATAAAATTTAATACTTTCAAAATCCCGGTTGGGTAAGCAACCGGGTAGTGGATTGACTGCCTTAGTATTTGCTAAGGTTGGAACCACTCTAAACACCTTGTATCCTTATTATTTCAATTGTGTTTGTTTGAGAAAAATTATTTTAAAATATTCATAAAACCCTATTCACCCCCCTCTAGTGGTTTTTCAATTGGTATCAGAGCAGGGCTTCAAGGAACTCTAACAAAGTCTTGAAGAATGGGTGACGGGTTGCTCAACAACCTCAACTTGGAAGGAACACTCGTGGCTAGACCTCCATCTTTTGATGGAACTAACTACACTTACTGGAAGAGGAGGATGCAATTTTACTTCTAAGGAATCAGTTGGGACTTATGGAGAATGGTATCAACTCCTTATGAACTTCCTCAAACGGAGTATGCAAATTGGGATGTCAATACTGTAAAGTCTGCCCAAATGAATGCAAAAGTTGTAAGTATACTTTATTGCTCAATTTCCATTGGTGAGTTTAATAGAATATCAAATTGTGAAACGTCTTATGAAATATGACATAGACTTTCTATAACATATGAAGGAACTGTTCAAGTAAATAATTCTAAAATCGGAATGCTTAAACAGAAATGTGAACAATTCCGTATGGATCAAAATGAATCTATTAGTGAAATGTATGCAAAATTTTCTTCTATTGTGAATGGTTTGAATGCTTTAGGAAAAGTGATTAGTGAGGAAGACCAGGTGTCAAATATTCTTAGATCTCTTCCTCCCAAGTACAAGCCCAAAGTGACTTCCATTGAAGAAGCAAATGACCTCACCCGACTAAGGACGGAGCAACTCATTGGAAACTTAGAAGCACATGAGGCAACCTTGGAGGAAGAGGAATGACGAGAGCGTGGACTGAAACAAGCAAGAAAAAAAGATGTGGCTCTAAAAGCTTCAAAGATCATCACCCAAGAAAGTGATGAAACAAGTGAAGAAGAAGGAGAAGAAGCCCTAATTGTTAATGGTAAGACATATAGTAGATTTAGATCTAACAAAATTTCTAGTTCTTCTTCTTCCCCTCTTAGGTGTTTTGAATGTGGAAAGAAAGGACATCTCAAAAATGAATGCCCTAAAGCAAAGAAAGGAAAGAAAAGCTCACACAAAAAGAAGGGAGAAAAAGCTTATAAAGCTACGTGGGATGAGTCAAGTGATAGTGAAAGTGGAGAAGAGAAGGTGGAATGTCTCATGGCAAAAGAAGATGATGACGATTCCCAAGAGGTAAGCCTTCTTGATTTGCCAAAAGAAGATTTAATTGCTAGTCTATAAGAAACTCATGACAAGTATGTTGACTACAAAAAGAAACTAAAGAAGGTCACCAAAACAAATGAGGAATTATATGCTAGACTAAATGATCTTTCTTCTGAAAAGAACAATATTGCTCTTGAAAATATGTCTTTAAAAACATCTTTAAATGATTGTAATATAAAGTTACTTACTTTAGAAACAAATAATGATCTTCTTTCTCAAGAAAAGGTTGATTTGCTTGCTAAACTAAACAATTTTCAGACTCAACCTATTCTATGTAATCATATAGATTATGACAATGTTGTTAAAGAAAGAAACTCTCTATTATCTGATTTAGAACAAGCAAGGATAGATATAAATAAAAAGATGGATGAGATTGCTAAGCTACAAAGAGAAATAAATGGCTTAAGGGGAAATGACATTCTTGATAATATTCTGAAAAATTCCTCTAGCTACAATAGAAGAAGAGGCTTGGGATATGTTCCAAAAGGAAAACTCCATCAACCCAAAAGAACTCAAGCATACAAGACCAAGACCATGTTTGTCCCTAAGAACAAAATTCCAAATCCTAGAAAGAGAAATGAAATTGACTCTATTTCTTGTCACTTTTGTCTTTGTCTTGGACATTACTCTTTTTCATGCCCTTATAAGAAGAAGGATTCTGAGTTAGTTTGGGTTCCCAAACCACAAACATAGAAGATTTGAATATAATTTAGCTGAGATATGATCTAATGCTTACCTTTGAAAATCAAAATGTCTTATCTCAACTAAACCAATAGCATCATGTATTGTTTTATATTTAGAACTGATATAAACAAATTACTGACACAAACAGAAACATATTTGGTCGACAAATAGTTCGACCAAGATACTCTCGGTCAAGAAAAGCTTTGACCGAGTGAATGCCTGTGACAAACTAAAATATACAACAGAAATCTCAGTAAAACAGAAACTATTTCGGTCAAGAAATGATCGATCAGAGCTAAAATCGATCAAAAAATGGTCGACTGAATAGACTTCTGCCTCTATTTAGTTTTAATATGTAAAACAACAACTTTCTCGATCGAAAAATTGGTCGACCGAGATACCTGTCAGTCGAACTTTTGTCGACCGAATAAAGTTCTGATCAATTTTCTTTGTTAAAACATGTTCAGTTTGCAATTAAATTACCTAACCTTAACAGACCATCACATGGGTACCAAAACGTACATCTTAATGCAGGATTGGGTGGTTGACAGTGGATGTTCCAAACATATGACCGGAAATAAGGAGGCATTTCAAACTTTTGAGGAAAAAAAAAGTGGGACAGTCACTTTTGGAGACAATGGTAAAGGTAAAATTGTTGGAATAGGTAATATTGGTACAAATCTTGAAATAAAGAATGTTTTACTTGTTTATGGCTTGCACCATAATTTAATAAGTGTTAGTCAATTATGTGATAGTGGATATGATGTTTTATTCAACAAAAATTGCTGCAAGTTACTAATAGAAAATACTACAAATGTTGTTTATGAAGGAAAAAGAGTTGGAAATCTTTATATTCTTAAACCTAACTCTATGCAATATGTAGTTGGAAAATGCTTACTTGCAAATGAAATTTTTTTACAAATATGGCATAGAAAATTGGGTCATGCTAGTTCACATGTTATTAAAAAGGTAGTTAAATATGATCTTGTTCGTGGTTTGCCTAATTTATCTTTTGATCAAACTGAAAATTGTGAACCATGTACTTTGGGTAAACAAACTAAAATCTCTTTTAAACCCAAAAATGTACTTAGCACCTGTAGATCCCTAGAACTCATTCATATGGATTTATTTGGACCTATGCGGACACAATCTATTGGTGGCAAGAGATATTGTTTTGTTATTATTGATGATTATAGTAGATATACATGGGTACATTTTCTCGCAAACAAAGATGACACTATTCAAGTTTTTATAAAATTTTGTTCCAAGACTAAAAATCTATTACAAAACAAAATATGTACAATTAGGAGTGATAATGGTGGAGAATTTGAGAACCATTTATTTGAAGAATTTTGCACATCTCAAGGCTACACTCACAACTTTTCTTCTCCACACACTCCACAACAAAATGGGATAGTTGAAAGGAAAAATTGATCACTACAAGAAATGGCTAGGACTATGATGCTTGAACATAATACACCTAAAACATTTTGGGCTGAAGCAGTAAACACAGCTTGCTATGTGCTAAATAGAGTAACGGTTCACTCTTATTTGAAGAAAACACCATATGAAATCATATATACTAAGAAACCTAGGGTTGACTATATTCATACGTTCGGATCAACATGCCATATCTTAAACACAAAAGAGGATAGAGACAATTTTGACTCTAAATCACATAAAGACTTTTTCTTGGGATATTCCACCTCTAGAAAAGCATTTAGAGTTTACAACACTATTTCCAGAAAAGTTGAGGAATACATTCACATTTCTTTTCATGAAGAGCCACAATCTAAAAATCTTGAAATAGTTGATCTCACTCATCAATTAGAAAATTTATCCATACCAAATGATAGTGACAAAAATACTACTAATAATCACCAAGTTGAGACACAATCTGTTCCTAGACTTATTAAAGATCATCCTCAAGAATTGATCATTGGAAATCTGAATGATAAGGTCAAAACTCGTTCTTCTTTTAAAGATGTTGCAAATATGGCATTTGTTTCTATAATTGAACCTAAGAAGGTGACTGAAGCTCTCAAAGATGACTATTGGATAATGGAAATGCAAGAAGAATTAAATCAATTCACTAAAAATGATGTATGGGACTTAGTTCCTAAACCACAAGATAAAACCATCATTGGAACTAAATGGGTTTTTAGGAATAAATTAAATGAAGCAGGGGAAGTGGTAAGAAATAAAGCTAGATTAGTAGCACAAGGATATAATCAACAAGAAGGGATAGACTTTGATGAAACTTATGCACCAGTAGCAAGACTTGAAGCCATTAGAATGCTATTAGCTATAGCTGCACACAAAAACATCAAACTTTTTCAAATGGATGTAAAAAGTGCATTTCTCAATGGAATAATTCAAGAAGAAGTATATGTTGCACAACCACCTGGTTTTGAAATACCGGAAAAAGGTGACTATGTATACAAACTTAAGAAAGCACTTTATGGTTTAAAACAAGCACCTAAAAATTGGTATGAAAGACTAAAAAACTATCTATTTGATAATAATTTTTCTATTGGAAATTCAGATTCTAATTTATTTTTCAAAACATATGCATCTGGTTTTCTAGTTGTTCAAATATATGTTGATGACATTATCTTTGGTGCTTCAAAGGAATCACTGTTCAAACAATTTAGTGATATTATGCAACAAGAATTTGAAATGAGCCTCATGGGTGAACTAACTTTCTTTCTTGGTTTTCAAATAAAACAAACGCCTTCCGAAATTTTTATAAGCCATGAAAAGTATACAAATGAACTCTTAAAACACTTTGGGATGGACCAGTGCAAACATGCTACCACTCCAATAGCTACCTCCACTAAAATTGATAAGGATGAAAATGGGGAACCTATTGATGACTCCTTATATAGAGCCATGATTGGTAGTTTTCTTTACTTAACTGCTTCTAGACCGGACATCATGTTTTCAGTTGGTCTTTGTGCTTGATTTCAATCACAACCTATTCAAACCCATTTTCAAGCCGTCAAACGAATCTTTCGATATTTAGCCGGCACCACATGTTATGGTTTATGGTATCCTAAAGGACAATCCTTGGATTTTAAAGCTTATACTGATGCCGACTACGCTAGTTGTCGAATTGATCAAAAGAGCACAAGTGGTAGTTGTTTCTTGTTAGGAAGAGCCTTAGTATCTTGGTTTAGAAAGAAACAAAATACGGTTTCCCTCTCTACAAGTGAAGCTGAATATATGGCAGCCGGATCTTTTTGTGCTCAAGTGCTTTATATGCAACAAGTGTTAAACGATTATGGCTTTAATTTTTCATCCACGCCTATCTTTTGTGACAACAGAAGCGCTATAAACTTAGCACATAATCCCATTTTACACAGACGAGCCAAACATATTGAAATCTATCATCACTTTTTAAGGGATCATATCTCTAAAAATCATGTATCCCTTCATCAAGTTGATACAGAAGATCAATTGGCTGATATTTTCACAAAACCACTTCCACTACACCAATTTAACAAAATACGGAAGCAACTACTTATCACTCCCTTAGAGGATGTTTTCTTTGATATTTGTACCTCTTGAAAACGGTTTTAATCGTGTTATTTTTGGCTTCCAAATGGACATCTTTTTCGAAAGATTTGATGGTTATCTTTTTATGAGGGATATCAAATTAAGGGGGAGTTTTTCTACATTCGTTTTTTAACGGATATCTTTTTGAGATGACAAAGGGGGAGAAATAAATGTAAATCTTAAAATGGTAACTTTGAAAAACTCAATCAATGAGTTTCATAATCTCTTGGCTTTACATTAAAAGTTGCTATATTCCCTAAAGAATTAGATTTTATGTTCCATACTTCTTTGGGAATAATATTCACACAAGAGAAGAAAATCACAAAGTAAATCCCAGGTATGAAACTCAACTCATTTTAAAGACTAGTTGATTTATATTTTGGGAAATGTTTGTCATCTTCAAAAAGGGGGAGATTGTTGGCTAAATGGACATCATTTAATCCCTTTATTTTGATAATGACAACCATTTCATTCTTGTGAATCTAATGTGCTACTTGAGTATTGTAGGAATAAGGTGGATGACAAATACTTGGAAGATCTATATGCTAAAATTACTCTAATTCATGAATGTAATCAAATGTAAAAACTTGTACAAGTATATAATGTACAAGTACTTATATATCATGTAAATCAAGCGTTTAGATCTTCCCTAGCCAATCACAACAATTAGATAGGTCATCCCCTAAAATAGTGTCACATCTGCACACTCATACACACACTTATTACTTAGTTTAAAACATTAAAACAGGGTTAATCTCGGTCGATAAAATTCTCGATCGAGACACTCTCGGTCGACAAACTCTTCGACCGAGAAAGACCCAGGTAGCCATTAGACACAGCAGACAAGGTAGTTGGGAGTTGGATTAGAACGTTATATACACTTGCTCTAGATAGTCTCTCGGTCGACAAGTCCTTGACCGAGAAGGACTCTCGGTCGAAAATTCTTCGACCGAGTTGAGTTCTGTCAGCACTTTTCAAAGTTAATTAAGTAGCCGTTGTTAAAGCAACTAATGGTTACCTAACGACTAGTTAAGCACTAAGAACCCCCTAGAAAGTGTCTAGAATGTCCTTAAGCATCCATAGGCCATTCCTATAAATAGGACAAGCCATAGGACACCCAAAGTACACTTGTGCAATACTTGAGCTTACATACTTGCAATTGGCAATTTGTTTTGAGCAATTGAGCAACACTAGCATTGGCTACTCATTTCCCTTGCTCCAAATTCGTGTCCTATAGGCTAGAATCTCCTATCCACTAAACCTACACTTCAATACTCATTGGTTAGGAGATCAATACGCTTGATATAGGCAAATCAAGCCTTGTGCTTCAAATTGTTAATTGTAATTTCCATTTCCTTTCTTGTTCTTTCTTATTGCTTGTACTCTCCTTGCTACTCCTAGGGTTGGAGGCTGCGGATTGGAGAGGGTTTGATCTTCTTGGTGAAGAAGGAGATCTTTGGACTACTTCTAGAAGGCTGTCTCAATGGGAAGCTACTTCAAGAGGAAGGCTACTTCAAGGGGGAGCTTTGAGTTACTTCAAGAAGGCTGCTTCAAGGTTGGTGAGACTACTTTAAGGTGAAGGCTATCCAAAGGGTGTAGAAAGTATTGTAATTTTATGTAATATTCTTGCGAGGTAATAAAATTTAATACTTTCAAAATCCCGGTTGGGTAAGAAACCGGGTAGTGGATTGACTGCCTTAGTATTTGCTAAGGTTGGAACCACTCTAAACACCTTGTCTCCTTCTTATTATTTCAATTGTGGTTGTTTGAGAAAAATTATTTTAAAATATTCATAAAACCCTATTCACCCCCCTCTAGTGGTTTTTTAGTGAGTGGATAGGGAAGATCTAAATGATTGATTTACATGATATCTAAGTACTTGTACATTATAAACTTGTACAAGTTTTTACATTGATTACAATCATGAAAATAAAGCAATTTAGCAAATTTGATCTTCCAAGTCTTCTCTATCCACCACCTTATATGCTTGTCCCTGAAACACTCAAATAGCAAGTTAAAACCACAAGAAAGAAATGTTTGTCATCATCAAAACAAAGGGATTATAATAATGTCCAATTTAGCCAACAATCTCACCCATTTTGAAGATGGAAAACATTTCCAATATAAATCAAAGTAATGTAAATCATATGAGTTTCATACCTGAAATTTCCTTTGCATTTCCTTTTCATGTATTCTCTTGTTCAAACGATATCATTTTTAAAATCAAGAGATTATGAAACTCTTTTCATTTGATTTATATTGTTTCTCCCCCTTTCTCATTTAAAAAAGACAACCAAGCTAAACCACTTATATTGTTTCTCCCCCTTTGTCAATTCTCCCCCTTAATTTGATAATTTGATACTCAAAGCAAACCACTTATGTAAAATTTAGCCACAATTTATTTCTCAATCATTTGCAAAGGATGTTAAGCCTTGAAATGACATGGGATCCTTTTAGATTCATGGCATATGTGTTTTTATTTCTCATCCATTTTACAAGGCATGTTAATACCTAAAAATGACATGAGAATCCTTTAAGCTCATGAGTATATTTAATAGTTTCTCAACCATTTACAAGGGATGTTAATCCCTAAAATGATATGAGGTTCTTTTAAGCTTATAGTAGAATCAATGAATGTATCTCTAACCAAATGCATGGGATGTTAAGCCCTAATTTGTTTAGAGAATTCCATTATATTCATAAATATTGTAGGATCAAATATTACTTTAAAGATACTAAGGTCATAACTAGTTTTGAATTTTGTTTATGATGTTTACAAAATTGTGTGAACTCCTTCATAATCTTGTAGTCAAGATAGTTTTTGTGAGCTCCCCCTTAATCTTATAATCAAGATAATTTAAGGATTATAAGGTCACAATAAGCATTAGATCATAACCTTTTATGAGAGTTATGCACTAAAATCTTGTTTTCAATATACTAAGATTGAGTGCAAGGAAATGATTTACAATTAAACATTTTGTCAAGCTTATTTTAGGCCGACCTTGACTTCGACCTTGGCACCCCTTGGTCAATTTTGATTTTGACCGAGAGGCAATTTTTGTAGATTTCCAATTTAAGCATTCAAAATAATCCACTTGATTGAATATAAAGTATTTATGTAACAGGTGGATACCAATTTGAAAGAATTTATATCAATTTGAAAGATTATAGCTTAGGATCAAAGTTTGTTTAAAACTTAAAGCAATATTTGATTTTGAAATGGTGTCTTGCTCTTGATTTTGCTTAGAATAGGATTTAGCTAGAATATTGAAATAATTTTATTCTAAGCAAGACCTCTTATTCCACTAATGTAAGAAATATATGAAGTTTTCTCAAGACAACATGGTTCATAATTTTCAGTTTGGCCAAGAAATACTTTTAGGCAACCATGTATAAGATCATAGCAATTAAAATTGAACTTGCAATCTATGCTATATTTGTATCGGAGCATGTCCAATTGCAGTAAGAGTATATACTTCCAATCATACATCACAAATATAATATCCTTATTCCATAGGCTAAGCACAAGATAATTATTAACTTAATATGTCCAGATGCATTTGTGCCATTTAGTTTTACTTTTATGCGAAATGACATTTTCAATGATAACATCATCTTTATATGTAAAGAGCTAAATCACTATGATCATTTTGAAAACAATGTCCATTCATGGTTTGTGTATACAGATCAAAGATTATTTTAGACAAACCAAGTAAAAGATGAAACACAATAATCATGATAGGACAATAGAAGCATATCCATGATTTCAATAAAATCAATATTTTCTTCTTAGATACAATGTAATTATGAAAGGTATAAAGTTTTTGATACTCATATGTTCTTCCTTTTAATTATGATCATTCAAATATGCAGTATATAAAGTTCACTACATACTTAAGTTAATTGTAATTGAAGTATCTTTGTTTTTACTGAATAATTCCGTCAGAGTATCACTCGGTCGACAAAGTTCTCTACCGACATTGTCTCGGTCGACAACTTTCTCGACTGAAAATGTTACTGTTTCTCTATAAAATACAGATTTAAGGCAGAAACCCTATCGATCGACTAATTTCTCGACTGACATTGTCTCGGTCGATAATTTTCTCGACCGAAATTGTTTCTGTACTATTTTCAATAATTGTTTTCATAGATCAGTTTAACATAATCATGCAATTTAATGCTCAGTTTAGTTGAGATGAAACATTTAAGTATCAAAGTAACATTTAAATCAAATCTCAACTAATCATTTTAAATTTCTAGGTTTTGGGAACCCAAACTAAAACAAGTTATTAAAGATGTGTCTCTGCAGGTTTATTTTAAAATGTGTATTTTCAAGTTAGAAATTTTAATTTCTTGGATCAATTCGTTATCCCATTATGTTAAGTTGAGATAGACATAAAGATATAAATTAGAGTCTTTGGTCATATCTCAACTTAATTTTATTCATTTAGTTTGGGGGTTTTGGGACCCATACCAACTCAACATCCTTTTTCTTGTAAGGACATGAGAAGGAATAATGTCCAAGACTCAAACAATAATGGCAACATATAGAATCAATCTCATTTCTCTTTTTATGAGTTTGATCTAGATTGTTCTTGGGTACATATGTATACTTACCTTTAGGTACATACATAGATTGAGTCTTTGGCACTTGTGTCCTTCCCCCACTAGGGTTTTGATAGGATTTTCCTTTAGGCTTGTAACCTAGTCCTCTTCTTCCATTATAACTAGAAGAATGTTTCAGAATCTCATCAAGAACATCATTGTTTCTCAAGCTACTAATTTCCTTTTGTAACTTACCAATCTCATCCATTCTCTTATTGATATCTAACTTTGCTTGATCTAGATTAGATAATAGAGAATCTCTTTCTTTCACAATAGTATCATAATCTAGATGAGTGCATAAAATTGGTTGTTTTTTAATATCATTAATTTGGGCTTGCAAGTTTATCTTTTCTAGAGAGAGAAGATTGCAATTTGCCTCTATTGATTTCAGCTTAGTATCATGGTCTTTAATAGTTAAGTTTAATGTTTCCTTAAGATCTTCATTTTCAGATGTGAGAGCAAGAAGTTTAGCATGTAACTCATCATTTGCTTTATTAGATTTCTTTAATTTCTTCTTGCACTCAATATACTTATCATGTGTTTCTTGAAGGCTAGCAACCAAATCTTCTTTTGATAAATAAAAAAGGCTTACCTCTTCTTCTTCTTCTGCACTTGTTGTAGCAATAAACCATTCTTTATGCACATCTTCCTTCTTTAACCTCCATGGATAGCTAGGTGTTGTTTGTCTTGTTCCTAAGCACCAATTACAGCTTGTTGAGGATTGGTCCAAGCTTCTCCTTTGCTTGCGGTTGTAGACACCACCACCCTCCATTCTTCAAGACTTGATTAGAGCTCCTTGAAGCCTTCTCTGATACCAAATGAAAAACCACTAGAGGGGGGGGGGTGAATAGGGCTTTTATAAATATTTTAACAATAATTATTCAAACAATCAACCACAAAAGATTAGACAAGGGGACACATGGTTTAGAGTGGTTCCACCCTTAGCAAATACTAAGGATTCAGTCCACTATCCAATTGTTTCCAATTGGGATTTGAAAGCACCTGTATTTTATTACCTCACAAGGATGTTACATAAAATACAACTACCTTCCCAAACCCTTTGGACAGCCTTCACCCCAAATTTGTCTCACCAACTTTGAAGCAACCTTCACTTGAAGTAACTTCAAGCTCCCCCTTGAAGTAGCCTTCCTCCTTGAAGTAGCTTCCCGTTGAGATCTTCTAGAAGTAGTCCAAAGTCCACATTCTCCTCTGAGAAGACCCTTCTCCACATGAGAAGATAAACCCTTTCCAATCCGTAGCCTCCAACCTAGGAGTATCAAGGAGAGTACAAAATAGATAAGAAGGAACAAGAAAGGAAAATGGAAATTACAATTACCATTGTAGCACAAGGCTTGATTTCCTATATCAAGCATTTTGATCTCCTAACCAATGTGTGTGAAAGTGTAAGTGCAGTGGGTAGGAGATGCTAGCCTGTAGGACATGAATTTGTAGCAATGGAAAGGATTAGAAAATGCTAGAGTTGCTCATTTGCTCATAAGAATAGATTGCCAATTGCAAGTATGTATGCTCAAGTGTTGCACAAGTGTGTTTTAGGTGTCATAAGGCATGTCCGATTTATAGGAATGGCCTATGAATGCTTAAGGACGTTCTAGAAACTTTCTAGGGTGTTCTAAGTGCTCAACTAGCTATTAAGTATCCACTAATTGCTTTAGCAATGACTAGTTTATTAATTCTAAAAAGTGCAGACAGACACCTTCTCGGTCGAAGAATTTGTCGACTGAGTGTCTCTTGTTCGAGGAGTTTGTAGACCGAGGAACATTCTGGAGCAAGTGTATATAACGTTCGATTCCAACTCTCAACCACCTTGTCTGCTGGGTCTAATGGCTATTTGGGTCAATTCTCAGTGGATGAGTTTGTCGACCGAGAGTGTCATTGATTCAATGTATTCATTTACTAAGTGTGTGTATCAATGTGCAATTGTGATACTATCTTAGGGGATGAGCTATCTAAGTGTTGTGAGTGGATAGGGAAGATCTAAACACTTGATTTACATGATATCTAAGTACTTGTACAAGTTTTTACATTGATTACAATCATGAAAATAAAGCAATTTAGCAAATTTGATCTAGCTTCCAAGTCTTCTCTATCCACCACCTTATATGCTTGTCCCTGAAACACTCAAATAGCAAGTTAAAACCACAAGAAATAAATGTTTGTCATCATCAAAACAAAGGGATTATAATAATGTCCAATTTAGCCAACAATAAGGTCATATGGTCAAATAGCACTAGCAACTACATCCTCTGGAGTAGCAACATCTTTACTACCTTTTGGTCGCACTGCACACTCAAGGTTTAAAATACCATTTGAATGTTGAAGAACATAGAATATGTAACATTTCAAAACAAATTAGTTTGGGTGAATTGGTTCGAAGAACCAATCTTATAGTATGGGATGAGATTTCTAAGGCAAAAAAATAATCTATTGAATCTCTAGATCTTTTAATGAAAGACATGACAAGTAGTACACTACTTTTTGGAGGAAAAGTTGTCATATTTGGTGGAGACTTTAGGAAAATTCTTCCTGTTGTACTGAAAGGAGGGAAATAACAAACAATTACAGCAAGTTTTGTAAAATCAAGGATATGGAAACATGTTGAGACATTAAGCTTAATAGAAAATATGAGAGCAATATCAAGTCCCCTATTTGTAGATCTTTTACTTCACATTGGAAATGGAACAAAAGAATGTATAGTGGATGACCAAATTGAAATCCCCAAATGCATGGTCATCAATTCCACTGATGAAACATCTTCAAAGCATGACCTAATACGACCAATATTTCCTGAACTCATGAATTATAAAGCCAACTTTCACTCCCTTACTATCCATGCAATTTTGACTACAAAAAATGAGTTTGTTGATGAAATAAATGAGATCATGATTGATATCTTTCCTAGAGAAAAAAAAGAGTACTTCAGCTTTGATTCCGCTATTGATAACACCAATCAATATTAAGAAGAAGAGTTCTTGAATTCTTTGAATCCTGTTGGCCTTCCACCACACAAGTTGGTTTTGAAAAGAAAATATCATATTATGTTGCTTAGAAATATTGATCCTTTCTCAGGTCTTTGTAATGGTACACGACTTATTTGCAAGAACTTCAACAAGTATACCATTGATGCTGAAATATCAATTGGCCATAAGAAAGGACAAAGAGTATTCATCCCAAGAATCCCATTAATGCTGAAAGACAATGAGAAATTAACATTTTCCTTCAAGAGATTACAATTTCTAGTTCGCTTGTGTTATGCAATGACAATCAATAAATCATAAGGACAAACTTTAGCTAAGGTTGGAATATATTTGCCTCAACCAGTTTTCTCTCATGGCCAATTATATGTGGCTTTCTCTAGGGTAAGATCACCTAACGATCTCAAAATTCTCACTAGAGCATCTTCAACAGAAAAAGAAAACATTACAACAACAAGAAAGATGTCTACACTGAGATATTATCAGCTACAGGAATAACTAAAGTACATGGTGAGCAATATGTAGTAACTTTCAACTCTTTATAGATTTTTATGAATTTTCCTATGTGTATGATATTTAAATTTTACCATCATATAACATGTCCAAATCATTTTGTAGGATTAGATAACCATGATCAAGGGATATCAACTTCTACATGAGATCGATCAAAGTATTCACGTGTGGAAAGTAAAGGTGAAGGTCTATGAGATGACACGTCCTTCAACTTCAAGAGATGAGAAACATATGTATAGGAGACTGGGATTTATTGATGAAAAGGTATTCCAACTATTCATATTAAACTATTTTCGTAGTTATTATAGAATCATGGTGACAGTAAGTACATAATAAGACATTAATATCCATAACTATAATATAACATATATTACAAATTTTTAGGGAATGAAGATGAAAGTAGTGATATTCAACGAGGACATTGAAAATTTCAACAACACTTTAGAGTTGAATAACACATATTACATATCAAGAGCAACATTGTCACTACTTAAATCAGAATACTATTCTAGAAAATCAGATGATCATAGATGTCATATGGTGATGAAAAGATTTACCACCATTGAAAAAACTGAAGATGACATATCCTGTGAAGAACTAATGAAACTGGATCTTTTTCCATTAGCTGATTTCTTACATGCAGAAAAAGTCCCACCACTGATAGGTAAGTCATCTTTATTTGAACATCACATTATATTTTTTTCTATCATATACATCTTTTGTAATTCATCCACAAACTTTGAAAATATATGGCAGATATTGTCACAATAGTTGTGAGTGTTCTTCCTAAACAACAAACAAAAAGGAAAAGAGATCAACTAGATATCACCCTTCAAGATATAATTCTAATTGACTCTTCGTAAGTATAAATATTTTACATATTTAGGTAAGAACTATACCACTTATCTTATTATATCCATGATTTCAGCATGCAAGTAGCAACTCTGACTACATGGGGGAATTTCATCACTGGTCATTGTGAAAGAATAGTGAAACTTTTATACCTGAAGCCAATTATTGTTGCCAAAAATCTGATATCTAAGGAATTCCATGGTATTTGTCATTTTATGGTAATGTCAATTTTAAAAAATTGTTATCTCAAATTTTCCTTATGCATCGATATTTCATAATTCATACAGGAAAATAGACACTGTCTACTGGTAGAGAAACAAAAATATTAGTTAACCCAAAACTGGATGAAGTTAAAGAATTAGAAAAGTGGTAACATACATATACTTATCTATGGTAGTTATCCTAAAAAAACATCTAATACAATTATTAATTTCTCATCTAGGAAAATTATCAACTCAGACCTTCTTCAAGAGACCATAACTAGCTATCAAAAGAAGAAGTTTGTCACATATCCTATTGGTGAAGTTTTAATGTCTACTGATCAGGTAACATCAGTTTTATTCTAATTGTGTTATATTTTCATCATACCTTCAATTTTATTCTAACATACCTACATGTACACAAGAATGTGTGTATTTGATAAAGCCAACACGAATTTCAATTTTGAATCCACAAGATTTGTGGTATATGTCTTGCAATAGCTGTCACAAGAAGACTGGCATAGAGCATGCTGCAAAGTACTTCTGCGAATGTTGTTATAAGGAATCAATTACAAAACCCTGGTGCTGAATATTTTTTATTTTTCTAATATATGTACATCATTATTTTCATACATCATGACTTCTTATAACACTATGATAGGTGCATCATAAAACTTCAACTTGAGGACCATAGCAATACAACACTGGGTACTCTCTTTGGAAAACAAGTCGAAGATCTATTCTCATGTGACCCTAATATGTTGATGGCACTCAATGCTAAGGTAATTGCCATAAGCAATACATGATTATGACATTTGTATGACACTTACATCACTATAATGTGAATGAAACTTGTGACCTCATTGAGAAATGGCAAAAACAACTGAGTAGCATTCACCTTATCTTTGAAGTACAAGTTGGAAAAAAGTATAGAGATTTGATACAACTGAAAATCTTAAAAGTCAAACAGGAGGAGATCAAGTGAGATTGATCATGTATGCCATAGTGTCATATGTAAATATAAAAGCATACTCTATGCATGGACTACTTTATTTTGTAATATGTAGTATGTCCAAAAAATATTTGTAGGTTTTAGTTTTGTTATAAATACTGCTTTATTTTGTAATATGTAGTATGTCCAAAATATTTTTGTAGTCTTTCCCAACTGCTATGTCAATGAAGACTTCTAATCTAGCACACATATTTCATGTCACCATTCTAACACATTTGTAATTTTCTTCATTACATGTCATGGAGATTTTAATCTTATTTTTCAAAACCACACACCATTTATGTTATCTCAAATAGAACTCACGTTCTTAGCACGTGCTTATTTGTAGTAATTACAAATGATGTAGTTAGAATCCCTAAATGAAATACAATACCACCTTCAATTACCTCACCCAAACGGCCCCCAATATCATGTGCCCATTTCTGTACGCAACTTTTGTTCCTCAAGAGTCTACGCATGACACTTTATACACATGTTTGACCATTCGATGGTCACTGCAATGGTCTCCGTAGCATATATGCAGGCACCGGTGAAGACGTGCTATCGCGCTCGTACTCTGGAACTTTCTACGCAAGTATATTTAGAAAGGACAGGGAGCTGAATGTTGTTCCTCTGTCCTTATTCTTGCCATAGATGGCATCCCATCTAGTTGTGGATTAGATTCTACTCATCCAGCACCCGTTATCTTGCTATACAAAAGCAATATTTTCTCTGTGGACACATTTTGGAATGAAAAATTGGAACATAAGTCATTTTTTAATATAAAACAAAGAGTCATTATTATCATCAAAGCTTCAATTCCATGATAGGTTTGTCCACATGAGTACTTCTTTTCCAATCAGTTTTGTATGGTTATACTCTGGTCAAGATGTATAAATTTACAATTTTTTAATATTTTTTCCAAATTAATCTAGGTCTGCCTCTTCTTTTGGTTGTACTTGATTCAATAACTTTATTTTGAGTAAATGTATTTGTTGATTTGCATTGTACATGTTTATACCATCTTTAGATGACATTCATGCAACTTGTCTTTGTGTTCATATCCTTACTTTATTTTGATCAAACGATCTTTTCTCATTTCCCTACACATCCACACTCCTTAACATTCATTCCCATATAACATAGATCGCTATATAGTTGTTATGTAAGATTTGTTTTTTAATCTGAGAGGAATCTTTTGGTCACATTACTTTGGTTGCACTCATCTTCTTCATCTATCATGTTGTTTATTCTGTGGAAAACATCATCTTGAACCTTATCTTCTCTATTAATAATGGAGCTCAAGTAACGAGACTTATCACATATTGACACATCTATTCCATCCAACTTGATTTTACTATTCACAATTATAGATTGGTGAAAATTGTAAATGTATACATTTAGTTTTGTTTCCACTGTCATAAATCCATTAGATTCCAATGTGTCTCTCCAAAGTTATTTTATCATTCAATATTTTTTTTCTTTCATCCATCAATGCAATATCATCAGCAAATAACATACACTAAGGGATATTATTTTGGACATGCTTTGTCAATTCACCCATAACAAGAACAAATAGGTAAGAGTTGATTCTTGATCCTTGATGTACCCCAAAAATGATAGGAAAAGTTTATGTCTCTCCTACACGAGTCCTAACACTTGCAGTTGAGCCATCATATATGTCTTTAATTAGATGAATATATTAGATATAGACACCTTTTTATGCAATGCCCTCTATAAAACGTTTCTAGGTACTCGATCATAGGCCTTTTGTAGATCAATAAACATCATATAAAGATCTCTTTTGTTTTTCTTTGTACTTCTCCATAAGCTTCTTTATCAAAAAAAATAACACCAGTGGTTGATCTTTTTAGCATAAAATCAAACTAGTAGTATGATATATGTGATATCAATTTATGCCTTTGCTCAGTAACCCACTACCAAAGCTTTATATTGTGACTGATCAACTAGATACCTCTGTAGTTTGTGTGGTTCTGAATATCTTCTTTGTTCTTGTAGATTGCAATTGTAATACTATTTTTTCATTAATCTAACATTTTTTGTTTTCATAATCTTGTTAAAGGAATTTGTTATCACATAACTCCTTCATCTCCATACTCTTCCATAATCAACAAGAATATTGTGTGGACCACATGTCTTTTTATTTTCATCCTTTTTAAAACATTCTTGACCTTAGATAGCAAAACTCTTTGTGTGTAAGGGATATTTCTTGCATTCATGTCACTTGAGTCTCTTACATTATTCACAATATCTCATTGAAAAGCATATGAAATTAGTTTCTCCATTGGTTCTTTATATCATCATTCTTCACCAACACTCTTCCATCTTCATTCTTGATGTATTTTTTCCTGACTCAAGTCTCTTCCTTTCCTTTCTCTTATATGGCTCTTTTGTAATTTTACATTTTTATTCTTTTCTAGTGTAATTTCTTATATATCTCATTAAAGTGTCTAGACCTATCCTCTTGAACCACCTTCTTACAAAATCGCCTTTTATAAAACAAAGAGTATTTAAATAAATAAAATATGTATACTTTTTGTTATGTGATGACTTGGGTTTTATTTTGAATAGTAAAATGGTATCCGTGAATAAAAACAATATGTGTGCAACTTTCTGAAAAAGGTGTTCCCCAAAATACTTATATAATTGAACGCCATTTTTTTCTGGGTGTAAAAAAACATGTTCGATACAGCCGTGACGACAAAAATAGATTAAGAGTCAATTGTTTTTCACTGCTTTATTGCTAAATGGTTTTATAATTTTCATTTGAAATGCTATCTCAATTATTCTATCTCATTTCCCATCTCTTTCTTTGGTGATTGATGCTTGAAACCACCTAAACCTAGAAACATGTTGTGTAAGTGGCAATTTGAGGAAAAGCTTCTAAGTTGAACTAGTGGATCCTTAGCTAGCTAGGTCTCCCTACATACCCATCTAATCTTATATTTTTAGGTGTGTGATCAAAGTGGCTAGGAGTGCCTCGCTTAATGTGCTTAGCAAAGAGCAAGTATATAGGTTGGGTGGAGTGTAAAAGGAGGCAAAATACCTTTCTCCTCCACTCCATGCTACCCTTTCCCGCTTAGTACATTAGGAAAATCACTCCTAGAGACCTAGACTAGTATGATTGTGATTGAATTATACCCATAACCTAGTCCATTGAACCTCATAATATTGGATAGCGAGTATTAGATGCTAGTTCCTCTATGTACACCCTATACCACTCATGGCCAACTAGTAGTGCACTATGTTGCTTGGTTAGATAACATTGTTTTATTGATTGTGTTGCATGATATGACCCTAACTAGGTTGATAGTTGAATTTACCCTCAAGTGTCCCACCCCTCTAATTATTGGAACCCTAATTGCTTATATCCTGAATTAGTGGTAACTTAGTTAGCTTCTTTGCTTGTTTACACTACAACAAAATTGCCCATTAGTGGCATTTATTCAAGTGGCTTTTATAAAAAAAAAGCCACTATCTTTCTAATATACAAGCATTTTTAATTAAAATGCCTCTAAACCACCTATTATAGAGTTTTTAAAAAGGACATAACATTAAAGGCATTTTTTATTATTAATTAGTGACAATCTTAAATTGCCATACCAAATTAGAAAGTAATTGCTAATGCAATATTTACTTCCCGTGTGATCCATCACTTTCCCTTCACGCTCCAACAGATCGTGAATAGATCACGAGTATTGTGAGGGAGATTGATCTCTCCGTTCTCTCCATCTCCCTAATTCCTTGCTCACCAGCTAGACCAACACACATGTGGAGGAGATAAAGAGTCCTGGCCAATCATCGCCCTAGGTGTTGGTGGACTGGTGGTGGCACACAGAGTGCCAGTTGTCGGCGGAAGGAATGCCAAGTTGCCACGGTTTTCGGTGGTAGAGTGACAAGTATCCGGCCACAGATTTCCAAGTTGCCGACATTGGAGTGAGACATTGCCTGTGAGTCCCAACCATATATATCTCTGATCCTCTTCCCCCACCATTTTCATACAGAGAGTCATCCGTTTGCCCCATTGTCACCAGCTGAAAGCAGGAGTGCAGCGACTGGGAGAGGAGCGCCATCCGCTAGGAGAGGAGCTCCATCGGTTGGGAGAGGAGCGCAGCAGCTTTGTCCTCCACCACAATCCGCGCAAGGTATGTGGGTTGATCTTGGTCTATTCAGTGATTGTAGTACTGGTGCGTTATATAAAAAACTATTATGAAACACCATGTAAGCTTTAGTCAATTAGGCTTCTTAAGTATATCTGGATCATCCATGTTCCTTGTTAGTGTTAGCGTCCCTCTTTAGAATAACATCTACAAAAGTATTGTTCACTCTCTCAATAAGAACCTTTTGGTAGGAAATAAACCTCTTCAAGGTTGTCCTTGTACATCTCAAGTCATTAGCCATATAGAGATGCCAATTATAACATACAATCTGTTGAACTACTTTGATTTTTGATATACTACACATTCAAATATAGAAACAAAGAAAAACTTGCTACTGGTAGGTCCTAACAATAATATATTATCCGTATTTTGTAGATCTTACAAATGAATACATGCATTGGATATCCATGAACATACAAAGTCTGTTCACGTTTCTTTCTTTCACTTTTTTGGGAACTATGAGGAGCAATGATGGATCCTAGGGTGGGAGATCTTAAAATTAACTAGAGCAATGATGAACTAGATGAATTGGTTGAGGCTAGGATTAGTAATAAATTATGTAATGCATGAGTGAAACATACAGAGGTGAATTTAAAATGAATTTTCTTAATAGTTACCAATGCAAATGTTGTAGAGTTTATCTTTAGTTTTATTCCAACGACTTTTGAAAATTCCTTTTCCAAAAACTTGTTAAGGAAGGGAAAGTTCGAAAACTCTAGGTAATTATTCTTGTCGATATCCCCTGCACTTTTTATGCAAGGAAGTCCTATGTTCTCATACACACCCTTTTTTGCATCAATGGCTAGAGTATCTGCAACAAGATGTAACATTTTACAAAGTTATCATTCTGACATGCACTTCATGCCTATATGTTGGTTTCAACTCATATTAAGAAGATTGTAAGATTAGAGGAAAAGAAAAGGTTAAAGTAATAGCTCAAAACTGCATTGTAGATGCATAGTTATAGTTAAACATAGTGGTACAAATATAGATGAAATTCCCTGATTAACCAAACTTTTAGGGCCAATAAGTAGTCAGAATAGAATACCTTTTCATCCTAGGATAGAGCTAGTACTTTAGAAAGGAGAGAGTAGCCTACAAAAACTCCAATGTTGATTGTGCTCTTGGCATTTGTTGAGTTAAGTATGAGGATCGCGAATGACCCTTCAATATGAGTTAAGCACATCATGGCCCTGCATTTAGATTCTAGATAAAAGCATCATGTTAGATTCAAAAGACATTAAATTGACATACTAAGCTAAAAACTTACACTAAGTTTTACTTCCCATGACATCATGAATGGTGGGTATCAATTAAGTACAATAACCATTCCTCTAAAGCTAATTACATCTCACCCCTACAATTATAAATGCTAGAACATCATCAAAATCTTCTGAATAGGTTCTTATATTGAAAAACTACAGGCTCTTTATAAAAGAGAACTATCCTACTGCTAATCTATTAATATGGACTACTTGGTCGAGACTCAAGCATTCATTTGTAACCAAATAGCTTTATAAATGGCCGCCTCATGCACATCATGGCCCTACAATGAAAAACTGGTGTCTTTGCATGGACATGGCCATTGGAGGATTCCTAAATATAATCATGCCTTACCATTGTAGTGCCTCAAACGTGAACATTAGCCTACAAAACAATCATGACCCTCCCCATTAATGAATCCCCATCATCAAGTATAATTGCAAGCAATAGAAAAACAATAAACACTAAAACATTTATATAAATGCATGCCTACTGCATAAAGTTAGAAAAAATTAACAACATATATCTCAATCTCACATGACACTCTATCTTTACCTCCAATATCTACAACTACAAATCCTCCAGCTCCATACCTTTTACATGTCCTTAGTCTCCACCATGACAAACCAATAGAAGAAGCTCGTGTGATGGTAACTGTAGTGAGCTAATTTTTTTTATCATTCAAATATGTAGAGGTTATATAATTTTTACATAATAGAGATGTTTCATCAATCATCATTGTTTGATAGATGGGGTACCTCCTCATCTGGTTGTTCCAACACAATGTGAATATGTAGTTCTTTTGTCTCTGCTAAATAGTAGAAATAGAAGGGAAAAACACGTAAAAACTTCACACTTGTAAATCTACATTGAATGATCCTAACTATATCTTTCCCCAGTTGTAAATCTAAACTTACCTAGTAAATGGTCTTTTATCACGCAAGTACCAATAGTGCTTGACACCATACTAGATCTCTGATGCGGTAGTTGGAAATTGTTGCTTAATTATATGTGAAGGTGTTTAATCTGCTTGTGATCCTTTCAAAACACTTGCCTAAATCTGTTGAAGTGTGTTTAAATTGCACCTTACTTTTCTTGAGTTGGAATAGGATGCAGATGGAAATGCTTCTAGTGTGAACCCATCTTCATTTCAATGTATTTGTGTGAACAGAGTGTCGCATCAGTATCATTGGTTTGATTACAAGTCTTATTTCAAAACATAATTTGCCAAATAAAAGCCACACAGTTCCTTTAATTTTACTAGAAACATGTGATGAAGTTTAATCAACATGTGATCTTGTCATGCGTCTGCTAACACTAGCAAACCTCATAAAAATTTGTTCCTAAATTCGTTGGAGTGTTTTGAAATTGCATCTTACTTATCTTGAGTTGGAATAGGATGCAAATGGAGATGTTCTCAGTGTAGAACCATCTTCATATTAATGCATTTCTGTGAATAGAGTTCCACATCAGCATCATTAGTTTGATTATGTGTCTTATTTCAAGACATAATTTGTCAAATAAAAGATAAACCATTCCTTCAATTTCACCGTATCTCTAAAGATTATGCAAAGTTGTATATTGTGCTTATCATTTTATTGAGTTGTCCATGTTTGACTAGAGTACCTGTGATGGAGCAAACCTTGTAAAATTGCTCTTGAATTCATTGGCGTGTGCTGAAATTGCAGCATACTTATATTGAGTTGGAATAGGATGCAGTTGGAGATGCTTCCAGTATAGGACCATCTTCATTTCAATGTATTTGTGTGAACATAGTTCTACATCAATATCATGGGTTTGGTGATGGGTGTTCAATCACCACTTTTTTTAGTGGTCTAACTCTTACTAACAGGCTATCCATCAATGTAGATTTTGATGGCAACTTCTTGGGTTTAGATGTTGAAAACTTGGTTATGATAACTAACAATATGGAATCCCATCAATTTGGGTGGGAATAAATAAGAGGAGTGGTTGAAAATAGATCTTCATTACCAACTGCTAATCACACAACAATGAAGGATTAGTGAACATTGGACCAATTGCAAAGATAAAGGACATGATCTCCTCTTTTAGATTTCTTTTCAAGCTATCATGTCCACCACAATAAAGTTGGTTATGATAAGCAAAAAAATGTTAACTGATGTTATACTACTTTTTCTGAAAATATATAACATCGTTATATATACTTACAATTATTAGTACTTATATTTTTCAATCTCTGTCCACCCACAATAGTCACTATGAACTGGGCCTCTATGCCAATGTTAATGTTCCCTGATGAAGAACAATTGAACATCATCCTAGATGACCATTCCTTAAACCAACTAACCATACCCAAACATTGGCGTTTTCTAAACAAAGACACTACAGGCGTGGTGAAGTGACCCTAAATTTTGGCAATTCTTCACATGTTATCGAGGTTGAGTATGATTTGGTAGGAAATCTTGTATCAAAATCCGGTTGGTGTGATTGGATTAGAAAGATGCTAGTGGGCCGTAGCGACAAGATTTTTCTCCATCCAGTTGGCCATAATACCATCAATGTTTGGATAACCAACATCAACAACGAAACCCCCGATCATCTATGGCGGTATCAAAGCACGATGGAGAAAACCAGCTCGGACGAATATGATGATGAGATCCCTATCAGTTAAGATTCATCTAAATACAGTGAGGATCTCCGCGACACATCATCATCATAAAAAAGACCACAATAGGTCCAATTAACAAATATAGTTGTCCTGTCTTGTTTTGTGTTTACACTTTTTGTCTTAAAGTAATCAATCCTCATAGCTACTTTATTTTCTGAACTTCAGGAGAAGATCGCCATAATGAAAAGGCCTCTCAGTTACTGATGCAGGACCATGTTGGTGTAGTATTTAGTTGTCTATCTATCTAGACTTGTCTATATCAATAGTTATTTTAATTATGCGCATGTTTAGGGGTACACCAACCCCTTTGTTTAGTTACTGTTTAGGGGTACACCCCTGTGTGTGGATGTAAAAAGAGATTAATGAATGGAACTGTCCCCAAGCAATAAATGAAGTGTGTGTTCCCATGAATGTTCCAAATTCACAAACCCATCCTATCTAATGACACATTTGAAACCCAACAACAAAATAGAAATATACATATCCTATTATGTTACAAATTAGTGATACATTTCATTATAAATGTTCTTTTATCCTTATTATAACTATGCTCTTTTATCCTTATTATAAGTATTTCAAAAAATGCTTGGGCGCCCGCCTAGTCGGATAGGCTCAGGTGAACTTCATTTGTATGATTACACTAGTATTTTCTCATATTGTATAGTCTTTTTTGATATGACATACTTACTCATATATGTTATATGTTTTACTATTTTTATAGAATGGATAAGTCTTAGATAGCATAGGATGACTGGATGAGAAGTAAATACTTATGTGGAGTATCAAACTTTTTGGATTTCACTTTTGAACATTCATTGATTGGAGACAAGATTGTATGCTCATGTAGAAAGTGTGATAATGTATACCAGGTCACCAGAAAGATTGCATTGAGCCATCTATTGTGGCATGGCTTCTTACCAAGCTATATTTCTTGGTCTTTTCATGGTGAAGATGCCGATGTTCAAATGGATGCTTGTACTGATTAGGGAGATTTCCTGAATGCTAAAAATTTACAAGATATGTTGCATGATACTTTTTCGAGTTTCAGTGAAGACGGAAATATGGAAGGAATGGAGCCATCTAGTGATCAACATTTCAATGCTGACAAATTTTATATCTTGTTAAAGGATTCTGAGACAAAATTATATCCAGGGTTTAAGAAATATAGCAAACTTGCTTGCATCCTAGAATTCTATCACATGGTTTGTCTTAATGGCTTGAGTAAGAAAGCATCATCTATGTTTCTTACATTCTTTAAGAAGATGCTACCAGAAGGAGAACAATTACCTAATTCATTTTATGAGCTAAAAAAGACGATTATGGGGTTGGGCTTAGATTATGTGAAGATTCATGTTTGTCCAAATGGTTGCATGTTGTTTTGGAAGGATTCTACTGATAAAGATATCTGTGATACATGTGGAGCATCAAGATCAAAAATGATTACAATCCCAAATGATGATGACGAGCTTGCAAAAAAACCCAAGAGAATATCTGTCAAAGTGCTCAGACACTTTCCACTTATACCACGCCTAATGCGGTTGTTCATGTCATCAAAAACCTCTTCCTTAATAAGGTGGCATGCCAAAGAATATGAAAAAGATGACAAGTTAAGACACCCGGTAGATTCACCTGCATGGAAAACATTTGATGTGATGCATCCATAATTTTCTACAGATGCTAGAAACATTCGATTGGGACTTGTAACTGACGAATTTAATCCTTTTGGGACAATGAGTACTTCTTACAGTACATGGCCTATTGTGATTATTCCATATAATTTACCTCCTTGGTTGTGCATGAAACAACCATATTTTATGTTGTCCTTACTCATTCCTGGACCAACTTCACCTAAAAATATAGATGTGTACTTGCGTCCATTGATTGATGAGTTGAAAGAACTATGGGATACTAGTGTACATACGTATGACGCTGGAACCAAGGAATTCTTTCTGATGCGTGCTTCTTTATTATGGACTATTAGTGATTTTCTAGGATATGCACATCTATCTGGTTGGAGTACTAAAGGCTACAAAGAATGTCCTTATTGTAATAAAGATACTGTCTCACATTGGTTGCCACATAGCCGTAAAGTTTGCTATAGAGGACACCGTAGGTTTTTGCCAACTAGCCACAGATTCCGAAAAGAAGCAAAGGCATTTGACAGTGAGCAAGAATTTAGGTGTGCACCTATACCTCCTTCTGGAGCTCAAATCTTGTCACAATTGGAGGATGGAAGATCTGTAATCGGTAACAAAAGGCCATGAGGTAAAGATTCAACACACAATTGGGAAAGGAAAAGCATATTTTTTGAGCTACCATATTGGAAATCTAACATTGTGAGGAACAATCTCGATGTCATGCACATTGAGAAGAATATATGTGAGAGTATTGTTGGAACATTACTAGGTTTAAAGGATAAAAATAAGGACAACTTGAATGCAAGGAAGGATTTGGAGGATATGGGAATCAAATTTCCGCTTCATCCAAAAACTCTTGGTAAATATACCATCCTACCTCCAGCTTGCTATACAATGAGAAAAGATGAAAAAATATTATTTTGAAATCTTCTAAAATTTGTCAAAGTTCTATACGGGATCAGAAATGCTACCAATGAAAAGTCATGATTATCACGTGCTGATGCAACAACTTCTACCATTAGTTGTTACTGTGTCTTTGCCCAGTAAGAATGCTAAGTCATGTATTATTAATCTTTGTCACTGTTTTCAAAGGTTGTGCACTAAAGTCATAGATCCAAATGATTTTGTTGCATTGCAAAATGCAATAGCTGTGACACTTTGTGAGATGGAGAAGATATTCCCTGCATGTTTTTTTGAGATAATGGTGCATCTATCAGTCCATCTCTCTTATGAAGCTAAGATAGCCGGTCCTGTTCAGTATCATTGGATGTATCCAAATAAAATGTAACTTTTCATACGTCGTGATGACTTTACCTATTGGAATGTAATTTTTCATAATATTTTTCTCAACTTTGTTATCAGGTATCTGATGACCCTAAAAGGATATGTTCGTAATAAAAGATATCCAGAAGGATATATAGCCAAAGAGTGTCTAACTTTTTTTTCAAGATACTTGGATGGAGTTGAAACAAAATTAAATCAGCCAAATAGAAACAATACTGACAAAGCAAATTTGGAAAATGAGCCAACACATGACAGTGATGATTGGTCTATTTTCTCGACAGTAGGTCGTGGTATTGGTAAAATGGTAACATGTGTCTTGGATGAGCATACATTGCAACAAGACCGTAAGCATGTACTATTCAATTGTGAAGCAATGAAACCCCACATTAAGTAAGTTAGTGACAATTGCCTTCTATTAATAAAATGCTATAACATATTCCAATGACATATTGCACATATTTTGTATTCAGGAAGCACTATGATATCATTAGGCAAAAACATCCTCATAAGTCCTTAAAGGAGGTTCAGAGAATACATAGTAACTCATTTGATGGATGGTTTAAGGAACATGTAAGTTTAGTTGTGCTAATTAAATTTTTTATGCTTCATGAATAAAGTCTAACAAACTTTTCTTTTGTTAGATTGAGACATTCCTAAGAATAGAGATGGTGGATGATAAAATAAAGTCTATTTCTCAAGGTCCACATCAACTGGCCATTAAGTACAAGGGCTATGTTGTCAATTGTAACACCCCAATCTTACTATACAAAATTTCCAAAATATTTCATTCTCTGCATGCTCTTTTTCTAATAAGATAATTGTTGAGGACCTAAATGTAAATTGCTCATGTTAGTTTTGCAACTCACTTTATTATGTCCAATTTCTCTCTTATCCTTGTTTTATTTAAAGAAAATGTTTTCATATATATCTATGCTCTTTTGTTTAAGAAAATGAGAATAAATGCTTTTATGTCAAATCTCTCTCATATGGTAATTAGTGATTTACATGTTTAATTGCTTGCTTAATGGCCTCCATCTTGTTAATTGAATAGAAATAATGTTGAGTGCACATAATGGCTTTTGTTATTTTAGGCCTAAAACGTGTACAAGCAGACAAAACTAATTAAATAGGAATGTTCTAGACACTCTAATACACATGGTCAAATTTTGGGCTCGTTTGACCCATGTTTGACCCTCCAATCAAATTTAGAAAGGTTTCAATATGGTTTTTCTCAAAAATCAATCAAATGCACATTTATTGCATTTACTTTCCTATAGTTTCGGTTTTATTCCTCCTGTCACGTGCCTGTGATTTCGATTTAATGATATGCGCATACGTGACCGTTGGATCGGGATCCAACAGTGTTTCAGTCTTCTTCTTCCTCCATTTATTTCACGAGCAGTAGCTGTTACACACTAGTTGATTGCGATCATTCAATCTCCTCTGATTCTTGACAATGTCATATGATTCTTTCGCCAACGAATCTGCAGAGAAGAGGCGCATCCTTTGACCCCTTGTTCATCCCCTCTCGCTCCCTGTACAGAGAATGCCCATTTAGGGCTTGGACCCCCTTACTACAAGGGCACCCAGCCGCCACCACAGAGCGTCCACCTCTGCCTTTTTGCACCCAAAAGCACCGCCGGTCCTCGGGTAGCTCTCCCTCAAATTCAGTTTCTCTTCTAACGGCCTCGAGCCCCAGGAACTGCCCCTCCTTCTTCTCCGATGAATTCAGCCTCGCCCCAGCAGCTTTGGCCTCCGCGGTTCGATTGCAACCTAGGTAATCATCCTCGACTCATCTTCCTTGTTTTCCCGATCTTCGTTTGCCCTGGGTCTCCCCCATGTGACGGGTCCTATAGCCATGTTTTCCATGGCTCACCGACGCTCAAGCTCCAGACCATCCTAGTGGTCCTCCGACCATAGAAATGCTGGTTGTAGCTCCGCCTTCCCTCCACGAACTTCTTCCGGCCCTCATCTCGATGTTTTGGGCTGTTCTTTGTTGTTTTGAACCATCGCCCGCCGCCCCTGTTTCCTACAATAATTCTCTATTTCTCGTTGTGATGATCTGTCCAGCTTTCTTTGCCTCAGGCGACAGTACCCGCGCCTCTGTCAGACTTCCCCGAGGAAATTCATGCTCCCTGTTTGGTCTTACGACTCCGTTCTCAGGTTCCACCCCCTTGCGACCTCGCTCCAGCCATGGATGGGAGCTCTGCGCTCTAGTGTTCTCTGGCACCTAAACCTGGGTCCTTTGGGTTCAGCAGGGTGCGAAGAAGACCGATGTTCCTTCTTCTTTGCCGTCAGTTGATCATAGCACTACATTCCTCTTTGGATCTCTCCAGCAGATGGCTTGCTCACGCCATGGCTCACGCTGTGTAAGCGAGGAGCAATCTAGGTCCTGAAATGACCTTGCTACCCATGTCAGTGTAATTCGACGATTTAACCGCAAAGGGTATTTCAGGGTTTTCACCTGTCCTACCTTCTTTGATCGTGAGTCCTTAGTGGCGAGCCTTCTCTCTAGTTGGCCAAGCTTGATTGGTCCAACTCAGACATGACCCATTAGATTTGGGTATAATTATATATGTGGCTTTTTGTTTTTTTGTCATTAGTCTGTTCTTTGAAATTTCATAGTAAATCGCCTGGTTATCAAAAAAATACGCAAAAATATGTTTTGGAAAGTATTTTGATGAGGAACTCGATTTGATGATTTTTATAGACCGATTTTGCTATATTCACATCTCAATAATTATATGACACAATTTAGGGTTTAATTTGTATAATGAAGGATAATTATGTTAATTTCAGGTGTTTAAGGGAATTTGATTTAGATTTATATGCATCTTGTTATGGGCTTTCCGAGCATTATGGGCACCTTATGGGGCATTAAGAGAGGAGCATATACTTCTGGTCAAATTATTTATGTAAAAGATGCTAAGAAATGATTAATGTTAATGCATGTTCATGTTTATGTCAAATCATCTTATATGTTATTTTCATGTCTTATAACATGCCAATGCCGCTTAGTTACCATGAATGTTTTTCCTTTGCATGGCTGGGGATGAGATGTCTGCAGAAGTTGGAGCTAAAGGAAGGGAATCAACTTAAGGAGTTCTAAGAATCCAAGGATCTAAGAATTTGTTGCCTAGTGGGACGTACATCTATGGAGATCCTATCTTTTTCATGTTATATAGTTTATGTTTAGCATACCTTTAGAATCATGATGTAGTTTTCTTTCCAAGAACGTATGTATGAATCTATGTTTCCATAATGCCAAGTGTTATTTATTTCTTGATATGAGATCACGTATGTGACAACCCTCCCTGAAATGCCAAGTACCCCACATTATGGATAATGTTGGGGATTAGGCTGTGCTTTCGCTAGTTATGTATGAAACCCTAGGGAGGGGTGTTACATAAATGGTATCAGAGCAAGGAATATATGGCCATTAAGGCAACACTAGAGATTCATATTATGTTCTAACATCATGTTATGTTTACCCTTTCAGATGACCCCTAAGAAGAAGGAGAAAGTTGGTGAGTCAATGTAACATCCCTAACCTGGGTTATGCTTTAACCCTAGATGTTTTGTTATGAAAGTTGATTATATGCTTGCTCTTATCTTTTGAAAAGTAATTAAGTCTCAAGAGGAACTTATGTTTCATTTTAGTCCTTTTTGAATAATGTTGAAACACTATTTTGCTTGTTTTGGACTAAAGTTCAAATTACCCAAGTTGAGGGGTTAACTTGCAAATGTTACATGATAAAATGTTCCTCAGATGTTGAAGAATCATAAGAATGAGTATGATGCAGTGGTATGGCTTCCACAAGCCTGAGCACCAAGAAAGAGCTTGTTAAGCCATGATTGTGCAATAAAACTTAGTTTTGGAGTAATGTGCAATTTACCCAAAACCTAGGGTTCAATATGCAAAATACCTCTTCTAGAGGGTCCCTCATGATTCTCGGCATCATGTAGAGAAAAGAATTTGAAAGGGGCGCCTCATTTGAATCACTTTGGAAGAGAGAGAATCTTGATATTAAAATAATCAAGATTTAAGCATAATTGAAACCCTAATTCAATTTAATACAAAAATAAATATATTAATTGATGTGCCTTTCAACCAAAAATGTGTTGATTGAAATTCTACAAGAATGGACTCCCTTGTGCCTTGCAAAGGCAACGAAAATATCCTAGTGAGTGGAGATCCCACTCACATTAATAAAAGGAAAAGTAATATCCACTCAAATATGGATATTATTATTATATGAATTAAGGTGCTTAATTTCTTTTCCATTAATTCATTGATAAAGGAGAGGATTGAAAAGGGAAAGATGATGGCTTCATGGGCAAGGATTTGAGGGGGAGATGTGGCATCAATTTAAGAAAATAGAGGAATTAATTATTACTTTCTCTCTCATTGAGTTTTTCTTATATACATCCCATTTCTAAGACAAATGAAAGGCTTTCTTGATCGTTTTTCTTTCCTTGCTTTAGCCATGGAAAAAGGAGCTTAGGAGCAATAGGAGGACGTGCCCCAACCTTTAGGTAAGATCCCTAGTCATCTTCAACCTTGATTTCATGGTGGAAATAAAAAATCAATGCTTGATTTCTTCTTTTCTCCATGCAATCTTCAATCCTAGCCAATCCTTTTCACTCAAAAGCTTGATGAACAAACCTTGTGAAGTTGAGAAAGCTTTTTCCACCATTAAAGACGTGGAGTTTGGAGCTTTGAAGCTTCCTTGAAGGTGGGTTATATAACTTGAACCCTTAAATGTTATTACTACATTCAATTCTCCATCATTGGTTGATTGTTTTGTTCTTCTTGAAATCCCTTTGATCAATTGATGCAATTTCCATACGTATGACAATAGTTTTTGTAGAATTAAAGCTTGATGATTATGACATCATCCTAAGAACACACCTCCACAAATATCCTTTGCAAACAGTTTCATGAACTTGAGACCAAATAGTTTCAAGATCATTTGAAACCAAACAGTCTCAAGACCGTTTGGGATCAAACGGTCTCAGACCGTTTGGAGATCAACTAATGATGTGATGGATGATGATCCAATGGATTGAATTGAATTGGTTTGAACAAGGTTCAACATTTGAAGGTCCATCAATTATCAACCCTAGATCGGGTCATTATTGAAACCCTAATTGAATTCCATGAGTTTTCCTAGTTTGGTTTGGGTCAAACGGTCTCAAGACTATTTGACACCAAACGGTCTCAAGACCGTTTGGGGCCAAATGACCTCAAGACCATTTGAGGTTAGGTCATGCTCAATTTGAAAGGTGGTCCAATGATTTCAAAGCAATTGGTTCCACAATGACCAATATTGAAGGTTCATCTATTTCAAACCCTAATCCAATTGGGTTCAAAACCCTAATTGAGGTTCAATTGAAGATTGATTCAGTTGAAGGATGATCCATTAGTTCAATAGAAGGTTGATGCATGGGTTCAATTGATGAGTGGTTCCATGGATTCAATTGATGAGGGGATCAATCATTGAAACCCTAAATCGATTTAAGTGGTTGAGACCATTTTTGGTCCAATCGGTTTTGAGGAGGTTTGCGCCAAACGGTCAAGACCGTTTGGGACCAAATGATCCCAAACCATTTGGGTACTCAATCGATCTCAAGAACATTTTGGCTAAGCACAAAACTTCTAAACGGTTTCAAACCGTTAGACCAAGACTGTTTGGAGGTCTAAACGGTCTTAGACCGTATGGAGGTCATTCAAGAAAGACCGTTTGGGGTCTAAGTGACCAAGACCGTGTGGGAAGTAATTAATCAAAACCATTTGAACACTTAAGGTGATTAAAGGTCAATTGTTTAATTGATTATTAAATGATGTAAATCAAGGGTGATTAGATTAGTTGTACCCTTAATAAGATAGGGTGATTAGTAACCTTGAAGGATTAATCTTTGGAGATTATGGAAGTAAAATCTCAACACACTACACTAACCCTAATTGGGTGTATTAGAATAAAGAATTGACCTAATTGAGTCAACTTTGAGGTACTCAACATCCCAGAGAGGATGAGAGAGAGAGTAGTGCTTATATGTAAATACAAGCTTCAATTCCTTCATTATGAGTAAAATATGTAATTAGGGATTGATCCATGATGATGAGATCATGAAACCCTAATTAAGAAGAATAGTGAGTCTTAACCCTAAATTAGGGCAATACAGGGTATAACCCTAATTTTGGGACATTTGTAGATGTAACCCTAATTGGATGTGAATAGAAAACCCTAACCCTAATTGAGGGTGATATTATGAGAAACCCCAATCAAGGGTTATGTAAGTGAAATCCTAATGATATGATGTGATGTGAAACTCCAATTCAAGGTGATGCTATGTACTGATATGTGACACTTTGATATGAAATCCTACCCTGATAGAGGGTAAAGGTATGTGGAGCCCTAATCTTAGGTTATAGCGCATGAAACCCAAATGTTGGGCAATATGATGATAAACCATAACCCTAATTTGGGTAATGGGATGAGTATTTCTAATTGACATGATTTGAGAAATTCTAACTCTAAAGTGGAAACAGTGATGTTACTCTTACATTGCATATGTAATTAATACTGTTATCATGTGCACTAATCATGTAGGTATCATGAGATGTTGGACATAGCCAGGTATGCGATATGATGATTACTATTGAAATTGCTTTATGGGCCTTGTGAGCCATAATATGATGTGTTGCCTAGTGAAAGGTAATAAGAGATTAATGAGATTTGGGAGCCATGTGAGATATCTGTACTGCAAGTATCATGTTTACCTTGGTCAGATGACCTGAAGGTATTAGTTACCCAATAAGTGGTAACAAGTGTTCTTGATAAATTGAGAAGATGTTAAGGGATGAGAATTCCCCTGATGTGACAAGGGATATTGAAATCCCAATGTTTTATAAAGCTTTGAAAAGGACTTGATAGAAGTAATACTTATTCTTTGTAGCATTTGTTATAATGAATTATGTCTGAAAACCTGAATGATGCTAAAAGAATACAGTAATATACTTAATTAATCAAGTGAAATCTTATCATGTAGAGCCCTGGCCATAGATCCATCATCGTCAGTAGTTTGGTGATGGTGAAATAGGTTTGCCTACGGAAACTCCTGGAGGGCATACTTTTGAGTATGTGGGGGTTATGGGTGTGAATATCCTTACGCCCTAATGGAGGAATTGATGTGAGGTAAACATTAAATCTCTCAATCCTTCATTATATATGGCACGATGGATGTATCACTAATCTCCTGAATGTCGGGATGGATGTATCATTAATCTCCTGATAATCTTAATGTCGGATCGATGTGAGATAAATATAATATTTCTCGATTGCGAAGAGAGAACAACATGTCATTGTAACTCTAATAGCGAAGTTACCAGTATACCCTGGAAAGCTATTTAGCAGAGATACTAGATGTCCTATATTTGGTCCTCACACTGACTGAGGAAGATGAGTTCATGGGAATCTGACTCTTCTATTGACCTATTTATGGTACCAATTTCGATTTCACAATGGTTGGTTGGAGTATGAGTGGTATACCTCATCTCCTCAGGGCTTAAGTATGATTGTAAAATGTAATCAGCCATGTAGCATATTTTCTTAAGGTTGAAATGTGAGAATTATTGGTTGATGATATCTTTCTTAGTATATCTTAGATGGATAAATGTTATATATGTCCTTCATATTCCTTATTGAATAAGTGACATCCGCTTTATCAAGATATACCTGAAATGACTTGAATAGAGAGTAATGCTCTAATTTGTTTAGACATTGATTTATCTGATGTTGAATACTTATGATTCTTCTGCTTAGTTTTATTTTGTTAATTGCAATAATAATGTTTATGGCAGAGAGTTATATCTCTCGTTGGGACAATTTCAATTGTCTCACCCTCATGGGATCCAACTTTTTAGGTAAACGTAGAAGAAGAAGCAGAAACCCTACGGCGGGTGAAAAACAACAACAACAGTAGTAGCAGGGACAACAATGACATCTAGGTGGAGACATTGGCTGTCATGTTTTTGTATAGAGTCCTATGTGTCATCTCTGTACTCTCAGGTCCTAGGAGTCAATAGTTAGTTTAATATTGATATGAGATTTTGGCTTGATGCCTCGAGATTTTTATGCTGCCTATGTACAGTTTTAACATGGCAGTTGATGCTTGTAACTCTCGAGAAGGAATGGTACAAGAGATGTACTTATGAACCAGAATGTAATTGAATTACTTTGGTTCTTTTTGAAAGAGTTTTCCAGTGTATGGATCTCTTTGTAAAAGTTTAAATTTTTAAGTGATTTTTAGTAATCTACTGCAGATTATTTGCTACTGCTTAAGTTAATTATGTTTTTGCGAGTTGGATGCTACAAGTTTAGTTGGTATTAGAGCTTTAGGTTCGCTGAGTCTACAAAGACATAGGACTAAGGTTGTTGAGTCTGTTCTAGTGTCTTCCAGTAATCTGATAGTGTCTTCTGCTCATATAGGAGGAGAAGAAGAACTTGAAGATGTTTGGATCACACGAGGAACATGCTGCTGAGAGCAGCATTGCTGCACCAGGAGGAGGTGCAAGAGACCAGGATAGGGAAGAAACAAAACATGGACATCCCTAGTATGACCCAGCCATGAGAACCCAACCTTCCATGATCTATTTGGGCAGTTCATGGCAACTATGACGCACATGGCGGACATGATGCCACCACCTGCACCTAGGGCACCAGCTCACCATGAAGGATAGGGAGCCGGCAAGACATTTGAATGACTTCGCCGGGTAGGAGCCACAAAATATGCTGGAACAGTTGAACCAACATATGAGGACATGTGGCTAACTGAGCTGGAAAAGGCCTTCAAAATCCTTAATATCTCAGAAGCTGAGAAGGTTAGACATGCAATGTACCTTCTTAAGGGAAGTGTTGGCCACTGGTGGACCATAGAAGAGGGCAAGAGGCCAGGTGTTGAGATCAGATGGGAAGTATTCCGACAAGAATTCGTCAGTAGATATTTCCCTAAGATGTTTTTAGATGAGAAAATATCTCAGTTTGAGAGGTTAAGGCAAGGACTAATGAACATTAGCGAGTATGAGGCTAAGTTCATGGAGCTTTTGTGGTTCTGTCCGCATATGGCAGCTACTGACGAGGAAAGAATTCACCGTTTCGAGAAGGGGTTAAACGTTGATTTGACCACTCCTGTGTTTGCCTTAGAGAATAGGGAGAGGTTTGCCACTTTTGTGGAGTATGTGAGGAGGATAGAAAGGTCAGTGATTGAGAAGCATCAGACCAAGAGTAAGAAGGTATATACTCAGTTCCAAGGACAAAGGTTCGAGAGTTTTAACAAACCAAGATTTTCTGCACCAATAGCACCACCAAGGTTTAATACCCAGACGCAATGGATGTCGAATAGGGGTAGAGGCCGTAGTTTACCACTGGAAGGAGCCCACAACTCAGCATTAGTGTCGGTGACAGGACCACTCATGCTACATTTGGGGAACAGGGGTTGTTTTATATGTGGAAAGATGGGACGTTTGATGAAAGATTGTCAAGACAGAGAAGCAAGTGTGACTCAATCTCAGAGGCAGAGTCAGCAAGGCTCTCAGAGGTGACAGTTTCCAAATGGAACTAGAGGACGTGGACAAGCATACCAAGTTGGATCGTAAGCACCCAACAACCGAGCATCGGGTCAACAACAACCAACAGCTAGATTCTATGTGATGAATCAGCCAGATGCAGTAGTTAACCCAAGGGTTGTGACAAGTCAGATGGAAATGTTTTATTCTGATATGTCTACATCCTGCTTCATATCTATTTTAATTGATCTGGGTGCTACACATTCCTTTATCACTAGAAGAGTGATCTTTGACTACAACATGACTGTCAGTCATAGAGCATATAGTCTGTTATTAGAAACCCCTTTGTTGGGATCTGCAGTGTTGTGGGAGGTATGTTCTCCCTGCACTCTTTCTTTTTCTGAACATCACATTTAGGTGGATCTTATACCACTTGAGATGCATGGGTTTGACATAATTCTTGGGATGGACACCCTAGAAAAGTATAAGGTTGTCTTGGATTGTGAGTCCAAGCAAGTTGTGTTCACAGATGATGGTGACATATGGATCTTTCAGGGAGAAAGAAAGATTCTTCCAACCTGTCTTGTGTCAGCTATGGTAGCTGAAAAGCTGATGAGACAAGGATGCTTTTGATTCAACCCTATTTTAGGGCTTAATCTTGTGTCTTTTTGCTCTTCAATCACATCTATACCTATTAGATTACATGTTATTTCCCTTAATATGCATATTTGTGTAAAATGCACTTATGGACATTTTTTGCATGTTTTTCAGGTACTTGGACCACACTTGGATGGACGAGAGAGATGGAGGGGCCCAAAGAAGGCCCCAGAGCTCCCCCAACCTACCCCTAGTGGCCAAGAGACAAGCTTAAGCAAAGAAGTCCATGCATAATGAATTTTTAAGCTCAAAGTGAAAGCAAAGCCCACAGCACAGTCGTGGTAACACAGAACGGTCGTGCTGCAAATGAAGAAATCATAGGAAAAATCTCAATTTTGAAGCAGATGCAGATCATACTCTACCACGACCATGCCAAGTAGCACGACCGTGCTGCTACCACCCACCACAGTCGTGCCATGCAGCACATTTGTGCTACCATCACCCACCATGGCCATGCCACGCAGCACGGCCCTGGCCTTTTCAGCCCAAATTTGACCACCAACCTGACATTTAGCCATTTTAATTCCCACGACCGTGCCCATACACCACGGACGTGGCCTACCTACCCACCACGACCATGGTGACCCACCACGACCGTGCTACTCACAAAACTCACCTAGTTTTCACTGTTTTGCCCATTTTACCCCTACTTGACCTAGTGCTTCCTCCTCACACATGTATATACCTAGGTGGCAGCTGGGTAACAAGGCTAGCTACCTTCTACCCCCTCCTAGCTCCCCAAATCACCATCCACTCCATTCCACTTCACCTCCACTTCAAATCCATTCCATTTCACCATTTCCACCACATAACCCCCCATATCTAAGCCTTCCATCCACTTCCCACCATCATCCCACTCCATTACATCCAAGAAGAAGGAGGAGGATGACCTTACAGTTACTGGAGAGGAGGAGTCCTTCATCTACACCGAGCTCCATGGATACTTCTTCCTCTATCTTCTCTCTTTTTGTATTTTCCATGTCTATGAGTAGCTAGTCCCCTTGGGTGGGCTGTTTAGGGGAAATTATGTTACTTTGATACCATGTTGGGGGATAATGACATGTAAACATTGTAATTCCATTTGTTAATGATTATATTCTATTTGCATCTCATTCTCCATGGATTGCTTGTTGATTTGTGTGTGAAATCACTTAGGAATTTAGGCAAATTGCTTATATGTGTGAATTTTAGTATTTGCCCCTAGGTCCAATTCTTGGATCCCTAGGTTGCCTCCCATCTTCCTGCATCCTAATCAATCTCCCTAAACCTAAGTGAGAGATCTAAGTAGCTAGATTAGGTAATTCTAGTACAATTAGCATGGAGCCTTCTCAAGGCTAGAATGTGGGGGAATTGGGGTCCAAAACCCTAATTTCACCCCCATTACTACCCTCGGCCCCTAATTGCCCTAGGAATGTCTAATCTAGAAATCTAGACTTTATTAGACTCTAATTGGATTGAACCTAACCCCTAACCCAATTGAGCCTCGTAAGGGTCGTTGGGGGTGTTAGGGACTAGTTCCCCTATACACAACCTAGCATATCCTTGGCCAGTTAGTAGCTTAGGTTAATCCATTAGACTCTAACTTGTTGTTTGGTTTGGATAATCTAAATGGAATCATAATGTTCACATGTCACCCCCCAACTTAAGTGATAAGTGCATACCCCTAAACAGCCCACACATCTCTTTATTGCTTAAAACCTTAGTTTTGTGCTTGCTTAGTATAATTAGTTCTTTCCTTGCTTAGTTAGCTTCTTGCTTTGCTCTTGTCTTGTTCATGCTAGTGTAGTTCTTTAATTTCTCTTTTTCTTCTCTCTTGTTTGCCTTAGTGTAATTTGTCTTTTCATACCTAGCTTAATCCTTTCTTGCTTGTTTAGCCTTAATCTAGTCTAGGGTTAACGTAGATTTCATTCCTGCCTTTAACTGCTTTCTTGTTCATCCTTAGTTAACAATCAAATCAACCTTTAAACCCTTAACCCTAGTCTCCACAGTAGGAATCCAACAAAACTAACCTAGCTCTAGTGCCCCCTCTTTTCCCTGTGGATCGACCCTATACTTGCCACCTTCCTATACTAGGACATGACCTTGTACGCTTGTGGGTGTAATGTTTTAGTAGATGTAGGTGTGTTAGTTTAGGTTTATAAATTTTGAAAGAAAAAACCCATCACGTATGTTTCGACCTCGTGCGGCGCATCTAGTCGAGTCAAATCGGCTAGTGTGTTTCACCACTAGCGGAATCGCACCAGCTTTGCATTCTTGGCTCATGTGGTAAACACCACAATGGAAGGCTCTAATCTTTCTAAAGTTCTGACAGTTAGGGAGTTTGAAGATGTTTTCCCTGAAGAACTTCCAAGTGTGCCTCCGCCCCGAGAGATTGATTTTGAAATTAATCTAATTCCGGGCACGCAACTAATAGAACAAACACCATATAGAATGGCACCTGCTGAGATGGCAGAGCTCAAGAAATAGCTGCAGGAGTTGCATGAGAAAGATTTTATCCGACCGAGTACTTCACCATGGGGTGCTCCGGTTCTCTTTGTTAAGAAGAAGGATGGATTGATGCGGTTATGCATTGATTACAGATAGTTGAATAAAGTAACTATAAAGAATAAGTATCCTCTGCCAAGGATCGATGACCTATTTGATTAGTTGTATGGTGCAACTATCTTATCTAAGATAGATCTAAGGTCGGGATATCATCAGTTGCGTATCAAGGAGAGTGACATACCTAAGTCTTCCTTTAGGACAAGGTATGGTCACTATGAGTTCATAGTTATGTCGTTTGGACTAACTAATGCACCAGCTGCATTCATGGAACTCATGAATAGAATCTTCAAGCCTTTCCTTGATCAGTTTATAGTAGTATTCATAGATGATATCTTAATCTACAATAGAGATGCTCAACAGCATGAGCAACACCTCCATCAGGCTTTAACTTTGCTAAGAGAGCATAAGTTGTATGCTAAGTTTAGCAAATGTGAGTTTTGGTTACCATAAGTTTCTTTCCTAGGATTGGCAGGCTATTACAGGAGGTTCATCAAGAACTTCAATTCTATAGCTTTACTCCTGACCAAGTTGACCAGAAAGGAGGTTCCTTTTGTCTGGAATGACAAGTGCCAACAATCTTTCCAGTTGCTGAAGGAAAGGTTAACTAGTGCACCTGTGTTAGTGTTACCTGAGCAAGGGAAGGAGTACATAGTCTTCTGTGATGCTTCCAAGAACGGTCTAGGATGTGTGTTGGTTCAGGATAAACAAGTGATTTCTTTTGCTTCTCGACAGCTTAAGAAACACGAGGAGAATTATCTGATACATGATCTAGAGCTAGCTACTGTGGTCCATGCTTTGAAGATCTGGAGACATTATCTCTATGGAGAAACATTCCAGATTTTCACAGACCATAAGAATCTAAAGTATATCTTCTCACAGCATGAGCTGAACATGAGATAGCACCTCTGGATGGAATTAATCAAGGACTACGATTGTACAATTGATTATCATCCAGGGAAGGCTAATGTAGTTGCTGATGCACTAAGTAGGAAATCAGAAACACCATCCTTAGATAAAGCACAGTTGAACTCCTTAGTATGCTTTAAAAGAGATATGCTTATCTCCTTAAGGCAAGACAATATAGAGCTTAAGGTGTCATTGTTAGTCGGGCTATTAGCTGAGATGCAAGTAAAACCTACTCTAAGGAAGCACAGCAAGCTGATAATGTGATTCAGTAGATTAGGTCAGAGTATGGTAGTGAGAAATGGGATGGCTTCTATGATTCAGATGATCAGGTAGTCTGTTACCATGGTAGGATGGTAGTACCTGATGTTGATAACCTAAGGAAGTTATCCTTGGAGGAGGCTCATTATTCAATGTATGCCATGCATCTAGGAAGCACCAAGATGTATCATAACTTAAAAGGTATGTATTGGTGGCATGGATTGAAGAAAGATGTAGTTGAGTTTGTTATGTAGTGTCTGGTGTGTCAGAAGGTTAAAGCTGAACATCAGAATCCTATAGGAACAATGCAACCTCTGCCTATACCATAGTGGAAATTGGATCATGTAACCATGGAATTTGTAGTTGGTTTGGCTAGAACATCCAAAAGTCATGATTCCATATGGGTGATAGTTGATAGGTTGACAAAGACAAGACATTTCCTTCCTGTCAAAACAACCTACACAACTGAGAAGCATGCACATATATATATAGATGAGATAGTGTGTTGCACGGGGTCCCAGTTACTATTATTTCTGATAGAGGACCTTAGTTCATGAGTCATTTTTGGGAACGACTACATAAAGCTTTGGGTACATAGTTAAGGTTTAGTACAACCTTTCACCCACAGACAGATGGACAATCTGAGAGGACCATACAAACCTTGGAGGACTTTCTTAGGGCATGTGTCCTTCAATTTGTAGGAAGTTGGGATCTACACCCGAGCTTTATAGAATTTGCTTATAATAATAGCTATCAGCACAATATTGACATGGCACCATATGAAGAATTGTATGGTAGACGATGTAGATCTCCTTTATGTTGGTATGAAATAGGAGAAAATCAACTTTTGGGTCCTGAGCTTGTACAGAAAACAACTGAGAAGATTAAAGTAATACAACAATAGTTAAAGGCTGCACAAGATAGACAGAAGTCGTACACTGACAAACGGCAGACCTTTATAATTCCAAGTTGGAGACAAAGTATATCTCAAAGTCTCACCTTGGAAAGGTGTTCTTAGATTTGGAAGGAAGGGAAAGTGTAAAGAAGTGAAATCACTCCTCTACTAGAAAGAAAAGAACACATCCCTTAAAACAAACACCACGTAAAAATTTTCACCTAAGGGATGGAGATCAATTCATTCAACATGTATGTATCATTACACAATGAGTAGCAGCAAGAAAAAGAAGTTTTATCTAACAATTTACAAAGCTTGTTACAACACTTCACCACATAAGGTAATCTAAAGGAAAACTAAACATAAAGCCAAGGACTAAGCTGAGGGTCATCTAACCACCTCTTCAAGTCTCCCGAAGATCAGCTACAAGGTTGTTGTGAAGTTCACTCCCCTCGATCTATTCTGGGGTTGGAAGCATACCCCGACAAAAGAAGAAGAAAAGAGAAATATATAAGCAAAAGCTGGTATGTGTATTCTAAAGAAAAGCTTGAGCAATATATGACATTAAGAACATCAAATATGAATGCTTCCCATGCAAAAGAATAGGACTACCCACACGGGCATAAAAGATAAGATTCATAACCAAAGGGATACTTGCCATATGTAAAACAATAAAGAAGTGCCACATGCTCATATCATGACCAATATCCTGCATACATGTGAGATAAGCATAACACTAGAATATTATAAAAGACAAAGGCGGTCAATCACACATCTTGAACCTAGTGAGACATGGGCCAAGAATCACACATCTTTCCCTGGCACGGGGAATCACACATCCACCATCAAATACATATAACATGGTCCATGAATCACACATCCTACCTGGGAATGGGGAATCACACATCCACCATCCAAAATATCACAATGTTGCCACAAATGATACTGAGACAAAAACCAATGCAATTATACTACTCTAGGGTTACTGAATCACATAGCAGGAAAATGTAGAGGCAAGTAGGAAAGTTTAGTCCAACATCAAATAAGATTTTCCACAATGGTCAATAGATGAAACATCAATAAACTTCCACATAACAATAGTAGATACCATCAACAATATCCTCATGTTTCCATATCTCAACAAAAGATTCCAAGAAATTATTCAAGATCACAATAACCAGGATAGTTCACATGAACTATGATAACAAAAGAATAGACATGTGTGTAGGCAAAAGTCAAAAGAAAGATAAGATAGGTGAATTGCTCAATATGGATGAATAGGGGATACAACATACATAAGAGAGAAGAATTTCTCAATATGAATAATTGGAGATACAACATACCTTAGTATCAAAGTCCAATAGGTCCTAAGCACTTCTGGATCCAAAACTAGGTCACCAAAGAGCCTATTAAACACATATATCAATTTTATGTCAATTTCATACATAAAGACCAAACCCTAAAAACTACCTTTTTATTATTAGGTGAATTAGGTTATGAAAACTATTCCATATTTTAGGTTATGTTATTAAGAGTCTAAAACATATTTTATTGTATTTTTCTGACTTATATATTATTAGTTAGGATTTTTACAAGTTAATTATCATAAATTAGATTCAAAGAAAAACACCTATTATTAATATTTGGATTCAGTTATCAAAACTTATACCATTAGCTAGATCTTATTTTTCTAATTCCAACGAATATTTTTCCATAATTTTCTGATCATCCGATAATTAGTTATCAATTTTAACTACTGACCAATCAGATAATTACAAATAATTTGATCGCAGATAAAGGGAAGAGAATGTCCAAGCGGACCTGGGCAGGCCAATCACGGCCGCCCATGTCAGTGGACATCTTAAGCCAAGTCAGCGGAACCAGACGCTAAACAAAAGGAAAAGGAGTGCACGAAATGACCAAATTACCCTTCGGTCGTAAAACTAAAACACAGACCGGACAGAGGAGTATAGAGGACAAAGTGCAGGTGTCTTTGTTCTTCACTGCTCAAGCACGAAGCCGGCCAGCAGAAGCTCAAATCCCCGATCAAACCCCGATCAAAGGAGGTAGTTTCGAGAAAATGACCATGTCAGTGAGTTCACAAGCCCAAAACGTAGCTATCAACCTAAACTACAGCTTGAACGACAACCAGAAACACCATAACCACCTTCCGCCATCACCAGAAGGTCAAGGAGAAACGAGAGCGAGGCTGGGAAGATCAGGTGACGATTTGAGGCCAGGAAAAAGAAGAAAATACTCGGCCGAAGGTGCCCAAACCAAAACAAAAGCCAAAAACGCGAGGAGGGCGAGCAGGGACCTCGCCGGAAATGACCAGAAACCAAGCCCAACCCAAGCTTGTCGACCGGGAGGTAGAGACATCCACAGATGAAAGAGTAAGAATGAAAAAGGAAGAGGAAGGTCCAGGGATGCTCACCGGTGAACGAATTGGATCAGAGGTGACAGAGTTGGACTGGATGACACTGAGGTCGTCGAAGAAGAAACCGAGTAGGCCCGACTGCACCTTGCGCTTCGCGGTCCAATTGAAGTCAGGGTTGAAGAGAAGGATGGTAGGGGTTCTTCCTTGGCGATTGCGCGGGTAGAAAGTGCACCAAGAGGGCGGCTGCAGAAGACGCTGGAGAATAGTAAATTAGGGGTTCTCTTCTTATAGGGTTTTAGGGGTTAAGTTACGAATCAATGGAATCATAATCATATAAAGAAACATTTAGAATAAGAATCATAAGAATTCGCCGAGAAACAAGAGAGAACAGAAATCGGGAAAACTTGCGCCACAGTCTGACATCGAGCGGACTCCTACCCAAGGTAGGAGATGACCCACAGCCGTCAGATCACGCATCTGACGGTCAGAAATCGCCAGGGAAAATTAAAAGGGCGCATGACAGAGACTTTAGGCGATAAATAGGAAAAATAATTTGTATTATCCAAAGTGTAAACCAATAATGCATGTATTTTCTCTTTCCTCATTTAGGGGTTCTAGACTCATCCAAATTAAACTAAAATTTGCACATATGTCAAATTAAGCATGTAGATTCCGAATATACTCTTAATTTTGCCTTTTGGAAACCTTTAATGGGTTAAATAAATCATATATAATTTTCTCTTTCTTTCTTCATTTATGGCTTTAGGATTATCCAAATTAGTTGCAAATTTTCCCAAAGGCTTATTTTTATGTTTAGATTACAAAATTGGAGTTAGTTTTCCAATGTGAGGGCATTAAATATTTTATCTCACTTTATTGGCCAAATTCCTATTTTCTTTAGACAAGGACATTAATATATACAATTATCTCCCAAATTAAATGATACTTGGCCCTTAAGTTACTTCTTGGTCAAGAGAACGAATTTTACTGTCAAATTATCCTGATGGGTTTCCAATTATAAATTTTGGTACATTATCTTTCTAATTATCTTCTTTACCCATTAATTCCCATATTACCATTAATTTTTCATTTATCTTCTCCTTTATATAAAATTCGAATTCTCTCCTATTTCTCTTATTTTAGGAAGTGCTAGAAAGTTCTAAGACGAAATACTTTATGATTTCTATTTCTTAGTGACAATTTATACTTCAACCCTATATTAAGATTATATGAGGAGGTATTTATCCAACTAAGTTCTTTAATTTCTTATTATCATCTAAATGAGTTATTATTAAGCACAAAGTATTTTGTATTCCATTAATTTCATGTATTAGTTTATTCTTGTTTGGCTAAGACAAAAGGGTAAAACTACTAGGGTAGGGTTCTAGTTCTAGTATGTTACAGCACACCACCCCTTAAAGAGATTTCGTCCTCAAAATCAGAACATCTATAGGAAACTTATTCACCACCCCTTAAAAGGGTTCATCTCATACAATCAAACTTAACTTCAGTTATAAAAGTTCAACTATACTTCTTACACCCATTACATAAGCAACATCCAAAAGGAAACATAACTTGTAAAGACTAGTCTAAGGAACTATGGGTTAACTTGCTCCTGCTCAGCATCATTAACTTCTTCACCATCCAAAGCAAACACTCTTCCAGCTCTTCTTTCCGTAGGTCTTCCCCTATTATTGTTACCATTATTGTTGCCATGATTCTGAAGAGGTGCTTGCTGAGGAACATGTCCAGGTCCAAAACGAAGCTTGGGGCACTGAGGTCTAACATGTCCAAGTTCATTGCAATGATGGCATACCACTGGATGAGGTTTGTCATGAGGACACTTCCCTGGAGGATGATAACCATTGCACTTAGAACACTTGTCCCTTCTCTGATCATCACCTGAAGACTTCCTTTTCTTGTCGAACTCCCTAGGTTGAAACCCTGGGTAAGACTCCACAGCCAAAGCTTTATCAACCATCTGCTGAAAGGTCAAGGGCAGTTGTGGGATTAGAGCACGACCCACATTGTAGTTGAGCCCTTGGAGGAAAAGGTCAGCCCTACATTCTTCACCCAAACCAACTGCATAACATTTTAACAGCAGAAACCTTTGCACGTAGGCAGAAATGGATAAGGGACCTTGCTTCAAACTGTAGAACTCTACTTCTTTCTTCTTCAGGGAAGAAGTGCAGATGTACTTCCCTCGAAAGAGAGCCAAAAACTCTATCCAAGTCATGGTGGAGATATCTCTAGTCTTAGCAATTCCATTCCACCAAACTCTAGCTGGTCCATCCAAGACATAGGAAGCAAAACTAACCTTTTGTTGTGGAGGGCATGCCATACCATCAAAAGTCCTCTCCATGGCTAACACCCAATCATCTGCTTTGTCGACCATCTCTATCTCACCCTCACCCTTGAAGGAAGGTGGTTGCATCTTCATGAACTCCATGATTGTGAACTCCTTAGGCTTCGCAGGTACAGACGGGTCTTTCATCTTCCCCACCATGGAAGACGCAAAGAGTTGTCGAAACATGGCCAACTCCTACTCTGGAGTCATAGCTCCACCCGAACCAATAGCATCAGAGGTTTCCTGACCAAACCTAGCATTTTGAGGCGTCTCATACCCATACTGGTTGTCCATCGTTGAGCTATCACCAGCCATTAGGGTTTTGCCTGCACAAGGCAAGGACATGAGGTATAAGCAACCTAAGATAAAGGTAAACATCCTAAGGGAGACAAGTTTGAAATAGTTAGATAACCGACTGCTAGTGGCTCTGATACCATGATGTAAAGAAGTGAAATCACTCCTCTACTAGAAAGAAAAGACCACATCCCTTAAAACAAACACCACGTAAAATTTTTGGCCGAAGGGATGGAGATCAATTCATTCAACATGTATGTATCATTACACAATGAGTAGCAGCGGAAAAAGAAGTTTTATCTAACAATTTACAAAGCTTGTTACAACACTTCACCACATAAGGTAATCTAAAGGAAAATTAAACATAAAGCCAAGGACTAAGCTGAGGGTCATCTAACCACCTCTTCAAGCCTCTCGAAGATCAGCTACAAGGTTGTTGTGAAGTTCACTCCCCTCGATCTATTCTGGGGTTGGAAGCATACCCCGACAAAAGAAGAAGAAAAGAGAAATATATAAGCAAAAGCTGGTATGTGTATTCTAAAGAAAAGCTTGAGCAATATATGACATTAAGAACATCAAATATGAATGCTTCCCATGCAAAAGAATAGGACTACCCACACGGGCATAAAAGATAAGATTCATAACCAAAGGGATACTTGCCATATGTAAAACAATAAAGAAGTGCCACATGCTCATATCATGACCAATATCCTGCATACATGTGAGATAAGCATAACACTAGAATATTATAAAAGACAAAGGCGGTCAAGAATCACACATCTTGAACCTGGTGAGACATAGGCCAAGAATCACACATCTTGCCCTGGCATGGGGAATCACACATCCACCATCAAATACATATAACATGATCCAGGAATCACACATCCTGCCTGGGAATGGGGAATCACACATCCTCCATCCAAAATATCACAATGTTGCCACAAATGATAATGAGACAAAAACCAATGCAATTATACTACTCTAGGGTTAGTGAATCACATAGCAGGAAAATGTAGAGGCAAGTAGGAAAGTTTAGTCCAACATCAAATAAGATTTTCCACAATGGTCAACATATGAAACATCAATAAACTTCCACATAACAATAGTAGATACCATCAATAATATCATCATGTTTCCATATCTCAACAAAAGATTCCAAGAAATTATTCAAGATCACAATAACCAGGATAGTTCACATGAACTATGATAACAAAAGAATAGACATGTGTGTAGGCAAAAGTCAAAAGAAAGATAAGATAGGTGAATTGCTCAATATGGATGAATAGGGGATACAACATACATAAGAGAGAAGAATTTCTCAATATGAATAATTGGAGATACAACATACCTTAGTATCAAAGTCCAATAGGTCCTAAGCACTTCTGGATCCAAAACTAGGTCACCAAAGAGCCTATTAAACACATATATCAATTTTATGTCAATTTCATACATAAAGACCAAACCCTAAAAACTACCTTTTTATTATTAGGTGAATTAGGTTATGAAAACTATTCCATATTTTAGGTTATGTTATTAAGAGTCTAAAACATATTTTATTGTATTTTTCTGACTTATATATTATTAGTTAGGATTTTTACAAGTTAATTATCATAAATTAGATTCAAAGAAAAACACCTATTATTAATATTTGGATTCAGTTATCAAAACTTATACCATTAGCTAGATCTTATTTTTCTAATTCCAACAAATATTTTTCCATAATTTTCTGATCATCCGATAATTAGTTATCAATTTTTAACTACTGACCAATCAGATAATTACAAATAATTTGTTCGCAGATAAAGGGCAGAGAATGTCCAAGCAGACCTGGGCAGGCCAATCAGGGCCGCCCATGTCAGCGGACATCTTAAGCCAAGTCAGCGGAACCATGCACTAAACAAAAGGAAAAGGAGTGCGCCAAATGACCAAATTACCCTTTGGTCATAAAACTAAAACACAGACCGAACAGAGGGGTATAGAGGACAAAGTGCAGGTGTCTTTGTTCTTCACTGCTCAAGCACGAAGCCGACCAGCAAAAGCTCAAATCCCCAATCAAAACCCGATCAAAGGAGGTAGTTTCGAGAAAACGACCACGCCAGCGAGTTCACAAGCCCAAAACGTAGCTATCAACCTAAACTACAGCTTGAACGACAACCAGAAACACCATAACCACCTTCCACCATCACCAGAAGGTCAAGGAGAAACGAGAGCGAGTCTGGGAAGATCAGGTGACAATTCGAGGCCAGGAAAAAGAAGAAAATACTCGGCCGAAGGTGCCCAAACCAAAACGAAGCCAAAAATGCGAGGAGGGCGAGCAGGGACCTCGCCAGAAATGACCAGAAACCAAGCCCAACCCAAACTTGTCGACCGGGAGGTAGAGACATCCATAGATGAAAGAGTAAGAATGAAAAAGGAAGAGGAAGGTCCAGGGATGCTCATCGGAGAATGAATTGGATCAGAGGTGACAGAGTTGGACTGGATGACACCGAGGTCATCGAAGAAGAAACCGAGTAGGCCCGACTGCACCTTGCGCTTCGCGGTCCAATTGAAGTCAGGGTTGAAGAGAAGGATGATAGGGGGTTCTTCCTTGGCGATTGCACGGGTAGAAAGTGCACCAAGAGGGCGACTGCAGAAGACACTGGAGAATAGGAAATTGGGGGTTCTCTTCTTATAGGGTTTTAGGGGTTAAGTTACGGATCAATGGAATCAGAATCATATAAGGAAACGTTTAGAAGAAGAATTAGAAGAATTCGTCGAGAAACAAGAGAGAACAGAAATCGGGAAAACTTGCGCCACAGTCTGACGTCGAGCGGACTCCTACCCAAGGTAGGAGACGACCCACAGCCATCAGATCGTGCATCCGACGGTCAGAAATTGCCAGGAAAAATTAAAAGGGCGCGTGACAGAGACTTTAGGTGATAAATAGGAAAAATAATTTGTATTATCCAAAGTGTAAACTAATAATGCATGTATTTTCTCTTTCCTCATTTAGGGGTTCTAAACTCATCCAAATTAAACTAAAATTTTCACATATGTCAAATTACGCATGTAGATTCCGAATATACTCTTAATTTTGCCTTTTGGAAACCTTTAATGGGTTAAATAAATCATATATCATTTTCTCTTTCTTTCTTCATTTATGGCTTTAGGATTATCCAAATTAGTTGCAAATTTTCCCAAAGGCTTATTTTTATGTTTAGATTACGAAATTGGAGTTAGTTTTCCAATGTGAGGGCATAAAATATTTTATCTCACTTTATTGACCAAATTCCTATTTTCTTTAGACAAGGACATTAATATATACAATTATCTCCCAAATTAAATGATACTTGGCCCTTAAGTTACTTTTTGGTCAAGAGAACGAATTTTAGTGTCAAATTATCCTGATGGGTTTTCAATTATAAATTTTGGTACATTATCTTTCTAATTATCTTCTTTACCCATTAATTCCCATATTACCATTAATTTTGCATTTATCTTCTCCTTTATATAAAATTCGGATTTTCTCATATTTCTCTTATTTTAGGAAGTGCTAGAAAGTTCTAAGATGAAATACTTTATGATTTCTATTACTTAGTGACAATTTATACTTCAACCCTATATTAAGATTATATGAGGAGGTATTTATCCAACTAAGTTCTTTAATTTCTTATTATCATTTAAATGAGTTATTATTAAGCACAAAGTATTTTGTATTCCCTTAATTTCATGTATTAGTTTATTCTTGTTTGGCTAAGACAAAAGGGTAAAACTACTAGGGTAGGTTTCTAGTTCTAGTATGTTACGGAAAGTTAGCTCCTAGATTTATGGGGCCTTATCCAATCATGGAACATATTGGAAAGGTAGCCTATAAGCTGGAGTTACCATCTGAGTTGCATAGATTGCACCCAATGTTCCATATCTCCATGTTGAGGAAGTGTCATCCTGACGCAGAGTTAGTTCTTCAACCTATCGAGGTAGAGTTAAAAGATGATATATCATATGTTGAAGGACCTATGTTGATTCTTGATAAAAGAATCAAAAAGATGAAAAATAAAGACATATGTCTTGTAAAAGTTCTCTGGAATCACGTGGCATTGAAGATACTACCTGGGAGCTAGAGGAATAGATGAGGAGGAAGTACCCTTCTCTTTTCTCTTAATGTTTTCGTTGATGATTTCGGGGACGAAATCCCTATTAGGGGTGGATAATTTGTAACATCCCTACCCGGGGTTATGCTTTAACCCTAGATGTTTTGTTATGAAAGTTGATTATATGCTTGCTCTTATCTTTTGAAAAGTAATTAAGGCTTAAGAGGAACTTATGTTTCATTTTAGTCCTTTTTGAATAATGTTGAAACACTATTTTGCTTGTTTTGGACTAAAGTGCAAATTATCCAAGTTGAGGGGTTAACTTGCAAATGTTACATGATAAAATGTTCCTCAGATGTTGAATCATCATAGGAATGAGTATGATGTAGTGGTATGGCTTCCACAAGCCTGAGCACCAAGAAAGAGCGTGTTAAGCCATGATTGTGCAATAAAACCTAGTTTTGGAGTAATTCACAATTTACCCAAAACCTAGGGTTCAATATGAAAAATACCTATTATAGAGGGTCCCTCATGATTCTTAGCATCATTTATAGAAAATAATTAGAGAGGGTCGCCTCATTTGAATCACTTTGGAAGAGAGAGAATCTTGATATTAAAATAATCAAGATTTAAGCATAATTGAAACCCTAATTCAATTTAATACAAAAATAAATATATTAATTGATGTGCCTTTCAACCAAAAATGTGTTGCTTGAAATTCTACAAGAATGGACGCCCTTTTTCATTGCAAAGGAAACCAAAATATCCTAGTGAGTGGAGAACCCACTCACATTAATAAAAGGAAAAGTAATATCCACTCAAATATGTATATTATTATTATATGAATTAAGGTGCTTAATTTCTTTTCCTTTAATTCATGAATAAATGAGAGGATTGCAAATGGAAATAGGATGGCTTCGTGGGAAAGGAGTTGAAGGGGAGATGTGGCATCAATTTAAGAAAATAAAGGAATTAATTATTACTTTCTCTTTCATTGATTTTTTCTTATATACATCCCATTTCTAAGCCAAATGAAAGGCTTTCTTGTTCCTTTTCTTTCCTTACTTTGGCCGTGGACAAAGGAGATTAGGAGCAACATGAGGACGTTCCCCAACCTGTAGTTAATATCCCTAGTCATCTTCAACCTTGATTTCATGGTGGAGATCAAAAATCAATGCTTGATTTCTTCTTTTCTCCATGCAATCTTCAATCCTAGCCAATCCTTTTCACTCAAAATATTGAGAAACGAACCTTGTGAAGTTGAGAAAGATTTTTACACCATTAAAGACGTGGATTTTGGAGCTTTGAATCTTCCTTAAAGGCGGTTTATATAACTTGAACCCTTAAATGTTATTACTACATTCAATTCTCCATCATTGGTTGATTATTTTGTTCTTCTTGAAATCCCTTTGATCAATTGATGCAATTTCCAAATGTACGGCAGTAGTTTTTGTAGAATTGAAGCTTGATGATTATTACATCATCCTAAGCACACACCTCCACAAATATCCTTTGCAAACAGTTTCATGAACTTGAAACCAAACGGTCTCAAGATCGTTTGAAACCAAACGGTCTCAGACCATTTGGAGCTCAACTAATGATGTGATGGATGATGATCCAATGGATTGAATTGAATTGGTCTAAAAAAGGTTCAAAATTTGAAGGTCCATCAATTATCAACCCTAGATCAGGTCATTATTGAAACCCTAATTTAATTCCATGAGTTTTCCTGGTTTGGTTTGGGTCAAACGGTCTCAAGACCGTTTGACACCAAACGGTCTCAAGACCGTTTGACACCAAACGGTCTCAAGACCGTTTGACACCAAACGGTCTCAAGACCATTTGGGGCCAAACGACCTCAAGACCATTTGAGGTTAGGTCATGCTCAATTTGAAAGGTGGTCCAATGATTTCAAAGCAATTGGTTCCACAATGACCAATATTGAAGGTTCATCGATTTCAAACCCTAATCCAATTGGGTTCAAAACCCTAATTGAGGTTCAATTGAAGATTGATTCAGTTGAAAGATGATCCATTAGTTCAATAGAAGCTTGATGCATGGATTCAATTGATGAGTGGTTCCATGGATTCAATTGATGAGTGGATCAATCATTGAAACCCTAAATCGATTTGAGTGGTTGAGACCATTTTTGGTCCAATTGGTTTTGAGGAGGTTTGGACCAAACGGTCTCAAGACCGTTTGGGACCAAATGATCCCAAACTGTTTGGGTACTCAATCGATCTCAAGAATGTTTTGGCTAAACGGCTGCAAGCACAAAACTTCTAAACGGTTTCAAACCGTTAGACGAAGACCGTTTGGAGGTCTAAACGGTCTTCTACCATTTGGAGGTCATTCAAGCAAGACCATTTGGGGTCTAAGTGACCAAGACCGTGTGGGAAGTAATTAATCAAAACTGTTTGAACACTTAAGGTGATTAAAGGTCAATTGTTTAATTGATTATTAAATGATGTAAATCAAGGGTGATTACATTAGTTGTACCCTTAATAAGATAGGGTGATTAGTAACCTTGAAGGATTAATCTTTGGAGATTATGGAAGCAAAATCTCAACACACTACACTAACCCTAATTGGGTGTATTAGAATAAAGAATTGACCTAATTGAGTCAACTTTGAGGTACTCAACATCCCAGAGAGGATGAGAGAGAAAATAGTTCTTATATGTAAATACAAGCTTCAATTACTTCATTATGAGTAAAATATGTAATTAGGGATTGATCCATGATGGTGAGATCATGAAACCCTAATTAAGAAGAATAGTGAGTCTTAACCCTAAATTAGGGCAATACAGGGTGTAACCATAATTTTGGGACATTTGTAGATGTAACCCTAATTGGATGTGAATAGAAAACCCTAACCCTAATTGAGGGTGATGTTATGAGAAACCCCAATCAAGGGTTATGTAAGTGAAATCCTAATGCAATGATGTGATGTGAAACTCCAATTCAAGGTGATGCTATGTACTGATATGTGACACTTTGATATGAAATCCTACCCTGATAGAGGGTAAAGGTATGTGGAGCCCTAATCTTGGGTTATAGTACATGAAACCCTAATGTTGGGCAATATGATGATAAACCATAACCCTGATTTGGGTAATGGGATGAGTATTTCTAATTGACATGATTTGAGAAATTCCAACTCTAAAGTGGAAATAATGATGTTACTCTTACATTGCATATGTAATTAATATAACTGTTATCATGTACACTAATCATGCATGTATCATGAGATGTTGGACATAGCCAGGTATGAGCAATGATGATTCCTATTGAAATTGCTTTATGGGTCTTGTGAGACATAATATGTTGTGTTGCCTAGTGAAAGGTAATAAGAGATTAATGAGCTTTGGGAGCCATGTGAGATATCTGTACTGCAAGTATCATGTTTACCTTGGTCAGATGACCTGAAGGTATTAGTTACCCAATAAGTGGTAACAAGTGTTCTTGATAAATTGAGAAGATGTTAAGGGATGAGAATGCCCCTGATGTGACAAGGGATATTGAAATCCCAATGTTTTATAAAGCTTTGCAAAGGACTTGATGGAAGTAATACTTATTCTTTGTAGCATTTGTTATAATGAATTATGTCTGAAAACCTTACTGATGCTAAAAGAATACAGTATTGTACTTAATTAATCAAGTGAAATCTTATCATGTAGAGCCCTGGCCATAGATCCATCATCGTCAGTAGTTTGGTGATGGTGAAACAGGTTTTCCTACAGAAACTCTTGGAGGGCATACTTTTGAGTATGTGGGGGTTATAGGCATGAATATCCTTACGCCCTAATGGAGGAATTGATGTGAGGTAAACATTAAATCTCTCAATCCTTCATTATATATGGTGGGATGGATGTATCACTAATCTCTTGAATGTCGGGATGGATGTATCATTAATCTCCCGATGATCTTAATGTCAGATCGATGTGAGATAAATATAATATCTCTCGATTGCGAAGAGAGTACAACATGGCACTGTAACTCTAATAGCAAAGTTACTAGTATACCCTGGAAAGATATTTAGTAGAGACACTAGATGTCCTGCATTTGGTAATCACACTGACTGAGGAAGATGAGGCCATGGGAATCCGGCTCTTCGATTGACCTATGTATGGTACCAATTTCGATTTCACAATGGTCAGTTGGAGTATGAGCGGTATACCTCATCTCCTCATGGCTTACGTATGATTGTAAAATGTAATTAGCCGTGTAGCATATTTGCTTAAGGTTGAAATATGAGAATTATTGGTTGATGATATCTTGCTTAATATATCTTAGATGGATAAATGTTATACATGTCCTTCATATTCCTTATTGAATAAGTGACATGTTGCTTTCTCAAGATATAGCTTAAATGACTTGAATAGAGAGTAATGCTCTAATCTGTTTAGACATTGATTTATATGCTATTGAATACTCATGATTCTTATGCTCAGTTTTATTGTGTTAATTGCAATAATAATGTTTCTGGTGGAGAGTTATATCTCTCGTTGGGGCAATTTCAATTGTCTCACCCCCGTGGGATCCAACTTTTTAGGTAAACGCAGAAGAAGAAGCAGAAACCCTACAGCAGGTGAAGAATAGTAGCAGTAGCAGTAGAAGGATCAGCACTGACATCCAGATGGAGACACTGGCTGTCATGTTTGTGTATAGAGTCCTATGTGTCATCTCTGTACTCTCAGGTCCTAGGAGTCAATAGTTAGTTTAATATTGATATGAGATTTTGGCTTGATGCCTCGAGATTTTTATGCTGCCTATGTACAGTTTTAACACGGCAGTTGATGCTTGTAACTCTCGAGAAGGAATGGTACAAGAGATGTACTTGTGAACCAGAATGTAATTGAATTACTTTGGTTCTTTTTGAAAGATTTTTCCAGTGTATGGATCTCTTTGTAAAAGTTTTAAATTTTTAAGTGATTTTCAGTAATCTGCTGTAGATTATTCGCTACCGCTTAAGTTAATTATGTTTTTGTGAGTTGGATGCCACATTCAAGGCCCTCACAAGGATCCGCTAGTGGAGATAAGACTGAATACATGAACCAAGTCCCTCCACAAGTCACCCTAGATGCCCTAGTAGTAGCCTTGGCCAATTCCCTCCAACCTAGAGCTCCACCTAGAGTACATAGGATCTCCCTCATAGATTTCTTGAAGATTAGACCTGATGCTTTCAATGGTGAAGATGAGGTTGATGTGGTAACTAAGGCTGAGGAGTGTCTTAGCAACATGGAACATTGCTTTAGAGACTTAGAGTGTCCCCCACGTAGTAGGGTTAGATTTTCCACCCATATGCTCAAGGGTGCAGCCCGTACTTGGTGGGAAAACCTCTTATCCTCTAGGGAAGAAGATGGCCCTCCTTTCACTTGGGGTGAGTTTGTAGAAGTCTTTAACGACCATTATGTCTCTGAAGCCATGTTAGAAAGGAAGGAGGATGAATTTGTTAACCTTAAGAAAGTGGGTGACATGACTGTCACTGAGTATGCCATGAAGTTTCATAAGCTCTAAAAGTATGGTCTTGAGTACACTAAGCAAAAGAGAGCTAAGAAATTTATTAGAGGGATTAAACCCGACCTAAGTTATGCCTTGTCTGGTAGAGGTCATAGGACCATGAAATTAGCCCTAGATGCAGCCTTAGAATTAGAGGATCACCCTGGGAGGAATCCTAAGAAGGAGGTACCCCAAAACCATCATCACCAACACCCCCTCCACCCTCCAACCATAAGAGAAAAGCCCCTGAGCCTTCTTCTGAGAATGGGAGAACCCCATGCCCTACATGTAAGAGAAATTATGGTGGTCCTTCTAGGTATGGAACTTCTGTTTGCTACTATTATGGTGAGGAAGGGCATATCAAGCCAAATTTCCCTAAGCTCGCAAAGAAGGATCCCAACCATAACCAAGCTAAGAACCCTAATCCTCCACCCAAGGTTAAACCAAGGCTCTTCACCATGCAAATGTCAAATGGAGAAGAGGAAAATGATCAAGGTGGGGGTAGTTAAGTAATTTATGTTGAATAATAATGCTTTGTTTATGTATGCTTCTTTTATAATAAAAATTTGTCTAGAAAATTTGCAAGTTTATGTGAAATCCTTAAGGTGGGTAGAAACCCTAGGAAATTTCGAGGAAGATTTTTTTTTTAAGGTGGGTAGTATTGTAGAACCCCAATCTTACTATGCAAAATTTCCAAAATATTTGATTCTATGCATGCTCCTTTTCTAATAAGATAATTGTTGAGGACCTAAATGTAAATTTCCCATGTTAGTTTTGCAACTCACTTTATTATGTCCAATTGCTCTCTTATCCTTGTTTTATTTAAATAAAATGTTTTCACATATATATATACATATATATATATATATATCTATTCTCTTTTGTTTAAGAAAATGAGAATAAATGCTTTTATGTCAAATTTTCTCTCTCATATGGTAATTAGTGATTTACATGTTTAATTGCTTGCTTAATGGTCTCCATCTTGTTAATTGAAAAGAAATAATGTTGAGTGCACATAATGGTTTTTGTTATTTTAGGCCTAAAATGTATACAAGCAGTAAAACTAATTAAATAGGGATGTTCTAGACACTCTAATACACATATGGTCAAATTTTGGGCTCATTTGACCCATGTTTGACCCTCCAATCAAATTTAGAAAGGTTTCAATATGGTTTTTCTCAGAAATCAATCAAATGCACATTTATCGCATTTACTTTCCTATAGTTTCAGTTTTATTCCTCCTGTCATGCGTCTGTGATTTTGTTTTAATGATCTTCACATCTGTGACCATTGGATCGGGATCCAACGGTGCTTCAGTCTTCTTCTTCCTCCGTTTATTTTGCGAGCAGCAGCTGTTACACACCAGTTGATTGCGATCATTCAATCTCCTTTGATCCTTGATGGTTTCACTTGATTCTTTCGCCAACGAATCTATAGAGAAGAGGTACATCCTTTGACCCCTTGTTCGTCCCCTCTCACTCCCTGTACGGAGAATGCCCATTTAGGGCTTGGACCCCCTTGCTGCATGGGCGCCCAGCCGCCACCACAGAGTGTCCACCTCTGCCTTTTTGCACCCAAAACCACCTCCGGTCCCCCGACAGCTCTCCCCTAGCTTCAATTTCTCCTCAAACAGCCTCGAGCCCCAGGACCTTCCACTCCTTCTTCTCCGGTGAATTTGGCCTCGCCCCGGTAGCTCCGGCCTCCGTGATTCGATTACAGCCTAGGTAGTCATCCTCGACTCATCTTCCTTGTTTTCCCAATCTTCGTTTGCCATGGGTCTCCCTCATGTGATGGGTCCTATAGCCATGGTTTCCATGGCTCACCAACGCTCAAGCTCCAGACCATCCCAGTGGTCCTTCGACCATGAAAATGCTGGTTGTAGCTCCGCCTTCCCTCCACAAACTTCTTCTGGCCCTCATCTCACCGTTTCAGGTTGTTCTTTGCCATTTTGAACCATCGCCCGCCGCCCCTGTTTCCCGCAGTAATTCTCTGTTTCTCATTGTGATGATCTGTCCGGCTTTCTTTGCCTCAGGCGACAGTACCCGCACCTCCGTCAGACTTCCCCGAGCAAATCTGTGCTCCCTGTTGGGTCTTCTGACTCTATTCTCAGGTTCCACCCCCTTGCGACCTCGCTCCATCCATGGACGGGAGCTCTGTGCTCCAGCGTGCTCCGACACCTAAACCTTGGTCCTTTGGGTTCAGCAGGGTGCAAAGAAGACCACTGTTCCTTCTTCTTTGCCGTCAGTTGATCATAGCACTGCGTTCCGCTTTGGATCTTGCCAGCAGATGGCTTGCTCACACCATGGCTCATGCCGTGTAAGTGAGGAGCAATCCAGGTCCTGAAATGACCTTGCTACCCCTGTTAGTGTAATTCAACGATTTAAACTGCAAAGGGTATTTCAGGTTTTTCACCTATCCTCCCTTCTTTGATCGTGAGTCCTCAGTGGTGAGCCTTCTCGCTAGTTGGCCAAGCTTGATTGGTCCAACTCAGACCCGACCCACTAGATTTGGGTATAATTATATACGTGGCTTTTTCTTGTCTTTTCATTGGTCCGTTCTTTGTAAATTCATAGTAAATCGCCTGGTTATCGAGAAAATACGCAAAAATATGTTTTGGAAAGGATTTTCAATGGGGAACTTGATTTTATGATTTTTATCGACTAATTTTTCTATCTTCACATTTCAATAATTATATGATACAAATTAGGGTTTAATTTGTATAAAGAAGGATCATTATGTTAACTTCATGTGTTTAAGGGAATTTGATTTAGATTTATATGCACATTGTTACGGGATTTCTGAGCATTATGGACTTTCTGAGTAATTATGGGCTTTCCGAGCATTATGGGCTCCTTATGGGGCATTAAGAGAGGAGCAAATACTTTTGGTCAAATTCTTTATGTAAAAGATGCCAAGAAATGATTAATGTTAATGCATGTTCATGTTTATGTCAAATCATATTATATGTTATTTTCATGTCTTATAACATGCCAATGCCGCTTACTTACCATGAATGTTTTTCCTTTGCATGGCTGGGGATGAGATGTCCGTAGAAGTTGGAGCTAAAGGAAGGGAATCAACTTAAGGAGTTCTAAGAATCCAAGGATCTAAGAATTTGTTGCATGGTGGGACATCCATCTATGGAGATCCTATATTTTTCATGTTATATAGTTTATGTTTAGCATACCTTTAGAATCATGATGTAGTTTTCTTTCCAAGAACGTATGTATGAATCTATGTTTCAATAATGCCAAGTGTTATTTATTTCTTGATATGAGATCATGTATGTGACAACCCTCCCTGAAATTCCAAGTACCCCACATTATGCATAATGTTGGGGATTAGGCTGTGCTTCCGTTGGTTACATATGAAACCCTAGGGAGGGGTGTTACATCAATGGTCACATATTTCATACCAAGGCAAAAGATGCAAATCGAACAACACAAAATAGTGGAGTCTTTCTGGTAGCTAAGACTGATTGTTATTCTAAAACCACTGACCGCAATCCAATTACTAGAGATGTTACCTACTATGGTGTTTTGAAGGATGTTATTGTGCTCAATTATTATGAACACTTTAAGGTGACATTATTTAAGTGTGATTGGGTGGACATCTAATCAAAAAGGGGAATCAAGCATGATGAACATGGGTTGACTCTTGTTAATTTGAGATGAATTCAAACTACAGGAGAACCATTTGTAGAGGAATCTCAAGTTGGACAAGTATTTTATGTAGAAGATGTCACTACAAAAGGGTGGAATTTTTCTATAAAGATTGCCCCACGAGATATGTTCAACATGGAAGAACAATCTTGTATTGAGAATGTCGAAGCTTATGTGCAAGGTGAAACTAGAGATGGGCCATCAATGACATCATAGGATGAAGATACTGATTGTGACATAGTTAGATTGGATATGGAAGGAATTACTGTTGATAGTTCAACAATTGATAAAGACCAATCCCAAATTCAACAGGATGATGAAAATGTATCTCAAAGTGATGATGATGACAGTTTTGAATGAGAAGATTACAAAATAGAAGCCAATGTTTCTTTTAGTTTGTCATTATTATTTGACTTAAATAAGCCTTTTTGGCTTGACGTATCTCTTTAATTTCCTATCTCACATTGTGCTCTAGCTAGGTGTATGCATTTTGCATGTCTGACATTCTTCTTAATCAAATTTATCCTTGTCTCTTTTGTTGTTTACAATTATATTTGATTAAATATCAGTGTTTTGTTTTTAAATATTAATTATAAAACTTTTATTATGTTGTTCAATATTTTTTTAAATGTCTTCATTTTTATGTGACTTGATATACTCAGGATGAGAGAACAATACATTGACAGCTGCCATAACAAGACAACCACATGGAATGATAAAAACAACAACAATGACTCTTGTACAATGACTGATTTACCTAGCATTACTCGACATGGTTGTTGGCAATCTTTGAATCTGTCATCCTCAAATCACTCCAAAAAAATTTTAGCTCCCCTTCCAGCTGAAATTCAAAATGATAGAGAAAAGAAATTCAATAAAATTGTTGCTAGCTATGCAAAAAATACCCAATCAGCCACGTCTCCCCAAGACTCTAATATGGTTGGTGATTCAAAATCCTCTCAAACATGCACAACAGAAAAGGAGATGGGAACACGGTTCCAAAATCAGCACAACAAAGAAAGTGGTGATAAAGTTACAGGATTAAGAAATTCACAGCTATCACGTGTGCCTAATGTCAATGCTTCTATGTCTATTCATTCAAGAAGTGTAGAGAATCAATTTGCCAGTAACCAAAATAGCAATGCATTTCCTGATAACATGGACCAAAATGACATCTTTGATCACCATGTTGAGTCATTGAATGTTACAACAACACCTTCTGATGGGCTAGGTAATCATTTTATTCATATCATTACATTTATAGTGTTGCATTTAATGATATATAATTTTCCATATATATATGTTATCCTTTATGAATGAATGCTTAGGTCAAAAACATCGAGCATGTGGCCGAACACAATGTTTGAAAGTCTGGAAAAGAAAGCCTGACGATCCAATTCCCATTGAGCAAAATCAATTTGGAAAACCAGTAGGTGAAAACCAATGTCACTTATCAAGTTTTCTGACAACCATTGCAAGAGATATCAATCTTTTTCCACTAAACTACGAGGACTGGAGACAATTTCCAGCAAATAAAAAAGATTCTATATGGAATTTTGTGAAGGTATATTATTAAATTTTATTTTTAAATGGTTAAACGATGCTTCTAATTGATATCCTTTATGTCGGTAGAGTAAATTCACAATGGATTCAGATCTAAAGGAGTGGAAAATGAAGAGACTAGGAAAGAAATGGAAGGACCACAAGTGGGAGTTAAGGAGACTATACTTCCTAGAAGATAGTCCATATGAACAAGAGCTTGAAGAAGTTGTTCCCCGCGTGGACAGGTCTCATTGGAAATTTCTTATGGATTATTGGAGGAGTAATAAAGGAAAAGTAATATTTTTTTTCTATTCATTGATACTTAAATTACCTCACATCTAATTACTATACACAATACTGCAATATTTTTCACAGAGGAAGTCTATAACTAACAAGACAAGCAGAAAATTTCAAAAGGTTAGCCACACAACAGGAACCAAGTCATTTGCATGTCTGAAATATGATGTAAGTTAGTAATTTTTGTGATCAATTTAGACAATTTGATGACATCCGTTTATTTTATGTTTATAATAACCTTGTTTGAATGATAAAGATGGAGAAGGAAATAGGTGGAGAAGTGGATCCCATAATGTTTTTTGAAAAAACTCATCGTAAAAAAGATGGGAGCATAGTTGATGTTGAATCCACCAAATTTTTGGTACAAAAAATTCCTATCCTATAGTGCTATGTTACATATACTAATTGGAAAGAGGTATATATTTGATATAAAATTCATCTCCTATGATTTGTTGTATGTAGGAAAAAATTTCTGAGGCAGGAGAAGAGCTGCGAAGAAAACAACCTGATGTTACTTCAGATGAAACTTATAGGCATGTTATGGGAGAAGAGAGACCATGATATGTTCATGGTTATGGGCTTGGACCATCACCTTATGATATCTAGGGCAATAATTGTAAATCCCGAGAAGCTGAAGAAGCACAAAGGAAGCATTTCCAGTATAAGCTTGAAGAGCAACAGTTGGAATTTGATGCAAAACTTCAAGAACAAAAGGATGAATTCAACCATAAGTAAGAGGAGTTACTTGCCTTAACTAGAGCAGGAAACAGTCAAGCACACCATGTTGGCACTGGCCAAGTATGAATACATTTTTTACATGATGTGTAATATCAGTTATTTTTCATGCTGACTGTTTTGGTCTTATGTCAAAAATAAAATAATTATGCAGACAAACTTTTCAAGGCAAACTCCACTCCAAATAAGACATTCATCATTCAAGAAGGGACAAGTATATTTGTATTTGTGTAAATTGCTCTTCATTTTACGTTTATATAAATTTTTTATGTAAATTATATTTTGTTTCTAGGATGTGTATCTGTTGAGTTTCACAGATCCAGATGCTAGAATTACATTCAGTCGAGTATCGGAGGTTGACCCTATGAAAAGTGTGGGAGGTGCAATATTTGGAACATCATTTCTTGGTGCTTTTGTAGAGGTTTCTTTGTTGGGCAACGATCCTCTAGTGAGACTTTATGATCAATATCAATCTATTGATGATGTTGTTGACAACGTCATAGCATGGCTGAAAACACATATATTGCCAAGGTGAGCATAAAGTATTGCTTATAATATTATATAATTGAAAACAAAAGTGGTATCTAAAGTCATTTCCATTTGTTGCAGGACATGAAGTTTAAAGATAATTGCATTCTTGGATATTGTCTAGAGAGATGACATATATAGTTGTTTTTCTTTAATCCAATTTTTTATTAGTACATGACAATCCAAATAATGGTGTTTCATGTCCATTGTCATAGCAAATGTTGCCAAATGACAATCCTATTTTGTTTTGACCTACTTTTAATTTTGTTATTGAGAAACTTAGTATTATGGACAATACACGCACTATGATTGGTTTGTGGTTTTTAGCTATGAGGAGAGTTTGACCTTCTTGTGATGGATCATCTATGCATTTGTGGTTTTTTTTGCTTCAAAATCTAGTTCCACATTAAAATTACTCTTAAGGTAGTTATAGTTGTGTGATGGGGTCCGTTCTTGAGAGAGATGCCTTCACAGTTTGCTTCTTTGTGCCTCTTCCTGAAATCTACTACCTTTAGTAAGCAGGGTGTGCTTGAAGAGGGCAGGGTTTCTTGGCGGAGAGAGAGAACACCTTTCTCGTTGTTTTTGTTGGGATGGTCTCAATTCGAAAAGGAAAAGAAAGTAGTTGTTTGTTTAATCAATAATGTTATAGCTGCCCTTGTATTTCGTGAATGTCAACATGCCTTCTTGAATTTGTATCAACATTGATTTATTTTGTTCAATCCTCAGTTATACCAGCCATTCCATTACTTGTTATTTTTATTTTGTCTTCTTTTTATCTGGATTATGGTGTTTCACTCCCTCTTCTTCTCCATTTATTTACCCACCTGCTACATGCTGTCTTATCCCTCTTCAGTCATTATTAGCAATGTTCAGGGATTAGAGACTATCAAGGTGTCTTTGAAATGTCATGAGTGGGCCTTTAGCTCTAAAATCACTCTAGATATTGATTGAAAAAGTCTTTACAAACTTCCTGGTGTACTTTGCACTATATGAACAAGCTGACTTATTAATATATTCTATGACTACAATGTACTTAACATTTTATTATATGGTTAACTTGTTTGTTGTCAACCATTGTATTCTATGACTACAATGTACTTAACATCAGGAATTCTTAGAAATTACTACTCTTAGTTGGATATGCCCTTATTTAACCATTTATTGGTATCTACTATCCCAAAGAATATCAAAATCAAAATGTTATGGGAATATACATTTACTGTTAATACACATAGGTATAGGTAAATCTATGAACTTATTGAATACCAAGCTACATTTCATAACCATGGGTTCTGATTTACTATTTTTGATGCTCTTGTTAATGAAACCTTTAAATCGTATGTATGTACAAATGATGAATAACCTCTAACATGATAACTAAGTGCACTGTAGATCATCAAATGGAGATTTGTAGATAAGGTGGAAGTCATGGATGATAGTGACAAGTTTGAGGTGAGGTTTATCTAGTTCAAATCATTTGGTGGTAATGGTGCTAGTGTGCAGGTTGTTGATGAGAAACTAGGAAACAAAGTTGTTGGTATTGTTATAGTTTTATAGTAGCTACATTCTCGTTGGTGTATGATGGATATCATCCTTTAGTTTGTGGATCGAATAAGAAGAAGTTTGGGAGAGTATATGGTAGTTGGATATCCTCAAAGTGGTGCATCAGAATCCCTATATTCCATTTTCCAGCTATCAACATGAAAACTCTTTTATTATGCTAGTATTGACAATTTCTTTCAGGCCGAGTTTGTCCCCAACTTTGATAATTAAAAAAAATAACCATCTCTTTTTCCTGCACGTGTTCCAACATTATTTTTGAATGGCTCTTCAGGGATTGCGGTATGAGTTCTATCTTGTAGAATGGTGCTATATTTTTTGACTTAATGTATGGATAAGTTTATTCCTGGTGCTTCCTATTTACTATAATGGATCAGGTTGGAATGGCTACAAATATTCCTCCTCATAATTTAGGAGAAATTATAGATGTTCTTTCAACATTGACACATAATCCTGATGCAACAGTAAGGTCTCTGTCATTTTGTCCTATTTATGATTTTTTTTCACATAAAACTGTATTTCTTTCATAAGATTACTTTCAAGAGTGGGCACAACTATAGCCAAATTGATTACCTCCTTACAAGGCGGGTGGATCGTAACATATGCAAGGATTGTAAAATGATTCCTGGCGAAGAACTCATGACCCAACATAGGTTGCTAGTTTTGGATATTAACATGAAGATCAATAAAGGCAAACATAACGGAAACCAAGATAGAAAGATCAAGTGGTGGAATCTTGAAGGAGAAAAGAAATTGACTTTTCATGATAAACTCATCAAGGAGGTAACTTGGAACTTGGAGTCTGATGTTAACACTATGTGGCATAACCTGAGCTCCTGCATAACAAAAATTTCCAAAGAGGTTTTGGGGGAGTCTAAAGGTTGTGGACCTCCACAGAAGGAGACTTGGTGGTGGAATGATGAAGTATAAAAGGCTATTAAACTGAAAAGGGAGATCTATAGGAGCTTGCCCAAATATGGAGATGATGCAACGTTCCAAAGATACAAGCAAGCAAAGAAAGAAGCTAAAAAGGTGGTTCGGGAGGCAAGGTCTAGATACTTTGATGATATGTATAAGAAGCTGGACACTAGAGAAGGGGGAAAAGATATATATAAAATGGCTCATATAAGAGAAAGGAAAGGAAGAGACTTGAGTCAAGTAAAATGCATAAAGAATGAAGATGGTAGAGTATTGGTGAAGGACGATGATATCAAAAACCAGTGGAGAAATTACTTCCATAAGCTTTTCAATGGAGATAATGCATATAATGTTAGCGACTCGTGTGACATGAATACAAGAGATATAATTTACACACTACGAGTTTCACCATTTGAGGTCAAGAATGCTTTGAAAAAGATGAAAATGAGAAAGGCATGCGGACCAGACAATATTCCCATTGATGTATGGAAGAGTATGGGGGATGAGGGAGTTACATGATTAACAAATTTCTTTAACAAGATCATGAAGACCAAGAAGATGTCGGATGAGTGGAGAAATAGTATTATAGTCCCAATCTATAAGAACAAAGGTGATGTTTAGAGTTGTACAAACTATAGAGGTATCAAGATGATGAGTCACACGATGAAGCTTTGGGAGAGGATTATTGAGCAGAGGTTAAGATCTATAACGCAGGTATCAAACAACCAATTTGGTTTCATGCCTGGAAGATCAGCAACATATGCTATTTTTCTGATAAGGAGGCTTATGGAGAAGTATAGACAAAGCAAAAGAGATCTTCATATGGTGTTTATTGATCTAGAGAAGGCTTATGATCGAGTACCCAGAGAAGTGTTATGGATGGTTTTGAAGAAAAAGGGTGTGCTTATCCAATACATTGACTTGATCAAAGATATGTATGATAGCTCTACTGCAAGTGTCAAGACTCATGGAGGAGAGACACCAACTTTTCCTATTACAGTTGGGGTACACCAAGGATCCATACTTAGCCCATATCTATTCGTTCTGGTTATGGATGAGTTAACAAAGAATGTTCAGGATGATATTCCTTGGTGTATGTTATTTGTTGATGATATTGTTTTGGTTGATGAAACAAAAGATGGATTGAATGATAAAGTTGAATGTTGGAGAAAGGCATTGGAATCAAATGGATTGATGATTAGCAGGAGCAAAATTGAGTATATGCATTGCAATTTCAGCCAATCTCGCAATGTGAATGATGAAGCCAAGTTGGACGGAGTAGATATACCAAAATGTGACAAATTTCATTACTTAGGTTCTATTATTCAAATAGATGGGGATGTCTGAAATGATGTTTGTCACCAGATCACTACAGGATGGTTGAAATGGAGGAGTGCAACCGGAGTTTTATGCGATCAGAAGATCCCTCTCAGGTTAAAAAGTAAGTTTTATAGAACAGCTATACGACCAACCATGCTCTATGGGAGTGAATGTTGGGCGGTGAAGAAACAAGGTCTCGACAAGATGAACGTGGCTGAAATGTGTATGATGAGATGGATGTGTGGGAAGACAAGAAAAGATCGTTTGAGAAATGACTATATCAGGAATAAAGTGGGGGTGGAGAGCATTGAGGACAAGTTGTGTAAGGGTCGACTCAGATGGTACAGACATGTGCAACACAGACCTACTTGTGCGCCTATAAGAAGCAATGCTATTGAACCAAACATTATAAATAGAAGAATAGGAAGGCCTAAATTAACACGGGATGAGCTTATAAAGAGAGATTTTGAATCTCTACATCTCAATCAGAATATGGCCCATGATAGAGTTGAATGGAAATGAAGGATCCATGTAGCCGAACCCAACATAGTTGGGATTGAGGCTCATATGGTGATGATGATGATGATGATGATGATGATGATGATGATGATAAAACCGTATTTCATCTTTGCTCTACTTAATACTTTTCTCGGCCTTTTGGCTAAGATTAAGTGTAGTATCGGTTCTTATCAGTTTAATATCTCATACATGGGCCAGAGGCCCACATGATACTAAATTAAATCTTTGTTCTACTTATGTGTACTTATGGTTGACATCTATCACCATCTAATGTCTACATCACAGATGATGTTTTCTAGTTGCACACTCCTACATCATAAACATGAACAAGGATGGGCTTATTTAAAGAAGTCTGATTGTATTTATGTGGATACTCTGTTGTTAGTTCACTGATAGGCTTATTTAAAAAACTTAACTATATTTATGCATAGACATGGTGATGGAAGTTTTGAAGGGTATGTTTAGGGTATGGAAGAGGATAGTAGGGGAAGATGAGGGGGCACAACAGTATAATTTACAGTGAATGAGGAGATGATCTGGTGGATTCTTGTCTTCAATTGGAGGCTAGGAATGCATAGGGAAAGATAACGTGCAGTGAGACCAAGCAATGTGTATGGGGGAGAGAGATAAAGTTGCAATGGTTGTTTCCCCCACATTTAGGAAGCAATAGTGATGTAGGGGATAAGGACCCTCTCTTGGATTCATGAAAAGAGGTGGGATATTCATCGGATCATGTACTAATAAAATTCAAAGAGGGAACCTCACTACGTGATAACCATTAATCCAAACTTCAATGACAATCATGTGACCCAAGATTAAACCAATTAAACATAAGTAGTAATGTGTTTTCTATTAATTCCATTGACTAAGCAATCTTTATTCAAATTGATATTTGACACTCCAAGTACCTTGCTAGGTCCTCTGTAACATCTAACCCTAACAATGTTGATGGTTGCTCTAGGCGCACTATGAGAAAAGAATACATGGGGTTTTACCACTGAAATTGATTGTTCTGATGCACTCTTGAATTGCCTGAAGAATTCTGGAACAATCTCAATTTGATCCTGATTGTCTTGAGAAAATAGGCCATAACTATGTTGATATATGGAACTTCTGCCCATATGATTAATTTCATATGGTTAAATGAAAGAAATGTCAATGTGATAGGACATGTAACATGAACTATATGCAAAGGATAGAGCTAATGTTTATGAAGAATGCAGCCCGATGATCCTCTACTTATGATAAGTTTCTCTTTAATATTTGGCAAAAAGGATTTTTTTCCAATGTTTTTTTATATTATATAAAACAAAAACAACAAAATCTTAGACCCTACTTTTTTTTTTGTCTTAAGAATTTATATTTATCTTGCTACCAAATGCACCTATATGCTGAATATATTCGTGGATATGTAGTATTTTGTTAATTTAGTGATTCTCCCATGAGTTTCCTTGATTATCCATTCACATCCCTTAAAGTTTTCATTAGCATGACAAGTCTGCTTCTATGGTTAGTTTGATGCCTTCTTGAATAACTTAACCATTGTTTTTAAGCAAAACATACCAGTGTATTAATATACTTGGATCCTGATTCATCCTGTACTATAATTAGATGGGTTGCAGATACATTCACAACTTAAGGCATCAATTAAGATTATGGCCTATCAAGTATGGCTATGAAAGAGTGACAGTTGATTGCAAATGCTCAATATATATTTTTGTAGTTTATCATAATTTTGGCTTCCTTGAGTTGCTACAACTAACATTTATTTTCTTTCACAGTTCATATGTGTAATTGGAATAGCAATTCTTGTAAATATGACGATATTCCCAGAAAATGTTAAAATGTGTTGGAAAATGGATTAAGTAGTTTGGAGGTTAGACCTTTTAATTCTAGTGTACTTCCTAGGATTCATAAATAACCTGATTCTTTCACTTGGTATCTGTGTATTTGTTATCATGTAGTCTGTTATATTTAAGTTTGTGGTGATCTTCTCTTTGTAGTTGGCAAAAAACAAGAAGCTTACTTCAAGCCATGTCTTGCAAGGTTGTGCTCAACCTTTTCAATGGTATTATGTTATCATTCTTGCTTTGATCTAGCGTTGTACAAGGCAACCCCTTTGATTGGGTTGGCGGTGTTCGCACAGGTATTCTTCATTTTCAGTATACTCAATCGTCTTAACATCTAAATACAACTTTTAGACTGCAATGGTATGGTTTTATTTTATAGATGAGAATTCCTTGTCTGGATTGTTTTCTTGGATACGGCATCTTAGAACATGATCATTGTTCTGGAGGCTATTGACTAGGGAGAGAGAAACACTATAACTGATGTTTGTTGATGAGAAGTTCATATAGTTGACATGGTCTCTGTCATATAATGAGATGACTTCATTTTACCACTGGCTACCCTTCTTCTTGACCCACTTTACATTAATATCTTTATGTAATAGAAGGTTGAAGATCTATATCTACATCTACAAATGGTGTGCGCTTAGTAGATGTAACATGCAAAGAAGGGTTGACATGTTTTATAACTTCATTCAAATTTGTTTTATACCCAAAGTTCTCCTATATTCCATATTATCCTTGTGTTTTCTCTATTTTTAGAGCTAAAACCTGAGAAAGAGCATGCATGAATGACATTTGAGATGCCCTTGGAGGAAGCTATCAAAGGAAAATAAAATTGCAAAACAAGAAAGAAAGGTTTGCTTGGCCATTCATCCGTTAGTCTTTGGGTGGATTCGACATGGATGCTGCAGCTGCTCTGTATTAGGCCACTTGTTGCACCAGAGGTTTAGAATCTACAACTCTTCTAGTTCTGGAGACCAGAGTATCTATCATCTCTGCCTTTTGGTTGGGGCACACTTCTGGCCTAGTAGATGAAACTAGAAATCCCACAGGTGGTCTTTTTGGGACTGTTGTTGCAACCATGGGGATGTTGAGTACTGCTGCATATGTATTGACTATGGATATGTTTGGACCTATTGTTGATAATGCATGTGGCATTGTTGAGATGAGTCAGCAAGTAAATTATTTGCCGTTATTATTTGCTACTTTACACTAAACAATCCCTTATTATTTGTTGCCTTACACTAAACAAGCACCTTCAGGTTCATAAGAACATACAATCTAAGACCACCTTCAAGCACTGCCTAAAAGCCTAAATTGCAATATATTAATTATATCTTTTCTATTTCAGGCTCACACCTTCCTCATAAGGGAGATGATATGATTTCTATGGGTATATATGCTTGATGGGAGAGGAGAGAAGAAAATGGGAAGAACTCGACCATGGGAAGAATATGAATGTAACCTTCATTTGCAGCTTTAAAAGACTCAAGATCTAATGCCGAGCTGATTCTTGCTGTGAAAGATCTAGAAGAAATGCTGGAAGTGAGAAATAGAGAAACAACATGTGCATATTGTAGGCATGCATCAATAGAATAGGAGTTTGTTGAGGTATGTCTCAGATGCCCGACCGACAGATGTGCTCTAAGATGAACATAAATTGGAACATAAAGAAATTTTTGGAAGTATATCTGAGAACGAAGATGACGAAGAACTTGATTTGTTGGCAAACAAGAGAAGCGATGTGGGTGTAACTTGTTCTTTCGAACAAAGAATTGTAGCCTTGAGTGTGGAGGTGTTGAATTCATTCTAAGGGGCAAGGTAAAATGTCCTCCCCATGTAGTTGTCATTTGATTATAAATAAAAAGTATTCATACTTTTGGAAATCCGAGTTCAGCTACAACTGGCATTCAATTAGAAAACCTGATAATGAACTGAAAATTGAATGACAAAAAGGCATAAAAATGTAGTAATACAGAATTAGTATGTCATTAGTGGCTTTTTTTATACGTCGTTACACTAAAAAAGAATCATTTCATACAACAACATAATACAAATTAGTGGCATTTGTATAAAAGCCAATTGATGGACATTGGCTTTTTTATAAATGCCAAATGATGTTTTAGTGGCCTTTATTTGGAATTTTTTGGAAGCCACTAAAGCCAAACATTTAGTGGCATTTACAACTTATCTTTCTAGTGGCATTGGTACTAGAGGCATTTTCTTAAGTGTCAACAAATGCCACTAAACATGTTCAGTGGTGTTTTTTTCCAGTGGCATTCCTAAAAGGCCACTAATGTGAGTGTTTGTTGTAGTGTTACTTACAATTTGTTTCATCATGTTAGTCAACCTTTACTAGAGTAGCTGGTGTTTGTTGTTAGTTACTTGTGTCAGCTTTTATTACTCCTTCGCTAATTTACCCTCTCATTACATTTTTAGTGTTATTGTTAGCTTAGAGTAACTAACTGCTTCCTTTTTCCTTGATATGTTAATTGTTCCCTTGATTTGAAAGTTAGGATTGCTATGGTTAATGTAGTGTTGTTTGCTGGTTTAATGTATTGTAGTTGACTTTGTTTCTTAGTTGGATAACATTTTTTGTGCATGGTTAATTTAGGTTTATTTCTTGTTCATTTTTGGTGCTTGTTCATTCAAACTCCAAATTCAAACCCAAGCGTACACTCCACAAGGGGGGGGGGGGGTGAGAGTGTCAACCCTTGACCCAACCCATTCAAAATATTTATTTAAGATGTAGATTTGCATTTACAAACTTTTCTAGCCCAAGTGTGTGTGTTTAACATACATCAAGATTTGTGGCCATGTTGTCGGGTAGAGTGGTGCTCAACCTAGCTAGTTTATTTTATTTTGGCTCTTATTTTTCCCTCCTCATTGCTATATTTGTTATTTGTGTTTTTCTTACATTTAAGATTACTAACTCATCTTTATTTTGATAAGTGTAGCTTACAATAAACATAGAAAAGGAAGAAATTGCTAATCCCAATGGTGGACTACCACCCCATATGGAGTTCCACGAAGACCTATCCATGACAACTTCCTTCTGAGAAGATATATCTAACCTATTTCTAAAAGAGTTAAACAAATGTTGGGAGAGGTATTATCTATTCCACCATCCCTTTTGGGGCTTCTTCCTAAATTATATGAATTCAAGATTGAGAACCCATGTAAGCATATTGACACCTTGGAAGCATGATCTACTTTATGCACTTCCTTTACAATTGATGATTCAATTTTCCTTACACTCTTTTGTTTTTCTTTAATAGACAATGCCAAAGATTGGTATGGCTATAAAATGGAGATCATGAGTTGATTGGATACGAAAATGCCTTCTTGAAGAAAGTTTATTGTATTCAAAGGTTAACACAAATGTCATGTGCCATAGTCAATTTTAGCTAAATGGATGTTGGAAGGTTTCATGATTCTTGGGAAAGGTTTCATAGGATGTAGAGAGAGTGCCCTCACCATGAGATTCCCTTATGACAACTTGTTTGATATTTTTATGCCAGTTTTTATTAACTACATCAAGCTTCATTGGATTCTTCTTGCGGATGCACTTTCATGTCTAACCCCCCAGGAGTCATGGCCATTGTTTGAACACCTGGTACAATTTTTTTGCCATAGAGCTTCTAGCATTGTTAATGATATAACCATGTTGTTGGTGTGCCACTTGCATCCCTAAAGATTCAATCCCATAAATGAAGAAGATCCTTGTTTAAATAATGAACAGGATGAAGAATCAAGTGAGGAATGCTTTCAATCATTCTATCAATTATTAAGAACCTTTAGTAAAGAGGTGAAGGCCCTTCACTCTGATAGCAACCAACAACAAATTCCAAGGTGCCATCAAGGTTTTCATTGATGTTAAGGATTACATGTCTACTCAAGATCATAAAATTAATAGACTTGAGAAACGATTGGAGCGATAACATAACATATGCATGAATAGAACCACAAACAGGAATAGGATAAGAGATAACATGGCATAAAGGAAACTAAATTAGTACCAGACATAAGATCTTCGTCCCATATGTTAACCCATAAGAATTCCATTTGCATGTCATTCAATGTCATTAGAGTAAGAGCATCAAATTATGATAATATAGCAGAAGCAATGATCATTGCATGAGAGTCTTAGTGTACCTATTACCCAAAATAAAAAAAAAGTGGTACACGTCAGCACAACTATGCTGAGTATGCTATGAAATACATAAACTCGCATGTTTAAGAATATATGCTTGGAAAAACTTCATATGAAAGCAAGAAAGAAATAAACAACATTAAAGACTTCCTTATTAACAAGCAAGCATATTTTAGATGCATTTTCATTATACCTAAACAACAACATATGACCATTGACCAACTTACTCAAAGGAAAGGTCCGTAAGGGTGCTCAAGATTAGCTAACGCTTTTTATACGTGAGGGGCCTCAAGACCTAAGTCAATGAGCTAGCCCTATTACAACATTCCTTCTACCCTTACCCCGAGAATACAGGTAGGTACACAAGGTTTTTATAATGGACAAGTTCAATTATGTTTAAGATTTGCTCAACATATTTCAAGAAAAATGAACGTACTAATCATAGGGATCAAGTAGCTCAAAAAACGTATATAAAGCCAAGTTGTTTAAGAATACATACATACAAGCAAGTTCAATACCACTAGTTTAGCCAATAGGAGGATAAAGCATACCTTGATATGAGCATTAATTTAAAAACTTGATTAGAAAAGCATAACAAGCAACTTTGACTAGATATTGGCATTTAGGGACCAAACATTGCTCAAACAACATCCAAATGGGACCAAACTGGAAACATGATCTTTTCACATGATATCAAAACATATAGAGAGATTAGATTAAGGTTCTAAGCACCTTTCATAAGAAAAGCAAAGAGGGTTAGCCCAAAACATGGGTCAGGGTCCTTACAAGTCATAAACCCCTAACAAGGATTTCATCCCCGAAATCTCGAGCGGAAAGAAGACGGGTGTTACTTGCGCATCACATCATACAACCCCGCAAAGCTCCTAAGTGTCACAGATCTGTGACCAACATACTTTCTCTTCTCCCAGAGCCACTCAGGGTTTCCTTGTACTGGTCCTAGATTCAACCCTCGGTCTCATCATCCTTTGTCTGATAACACTCTTAGATACTGGAACATCATATGCAACTCGTATTACTCAGGTATCAGTTCCTTCTACTGATGTATCACATTCCTCGTTACATTTCCGCTGTGCTACTCTGATCTCACAGGCTTGGCACTTAAGCTTTGCATAACTTGTATCACTATCTTTCTGCTATATATGTTTCAACTGTTCCTTCTCTTTTCACAAGGATGTCTCTCCTCAAGGGGGATCTTTCTCAGAAGAGGTTATCACAAGATACATACTCTACAAAACACATGTATGCACATGACAAGGCTCATAAGGTACCTCACTATGCATTGCTTAAGGCTGAACATGAAAAGGAGTTAAACATCTTGGTTATTGGCAACCATATCACCTCAGTTTCAAGCCTTTCACTTGTTCATGTCAGCTCCTAAGAGCACAACAAGTACCAACTCGGATGGTCACAGATATGCACTATCTCAACTGATCAGGAAAGGATTCCCAGCCCTTGTTCGTCCATCTCTAACCGCTGCACATCCCACCTGGATCTTTCGTTACTCGAAACTTAGCTAGGAGCATTCCAAGGAATCAGGCTCAACTAGATGAACTTTCCCAAGATGAACTTACAACACTTCTTTCCCTTGTGTGCATACCTTCCGATGTCATGTTTATGCAGAGCATAAACCCCTAACATATGATAGCCACACTATAGGCACTTGGCCGGATCAAACCAAAGCCAACATCTCCATCTGAGACAACTTCACACCTTTCCAAGGATATCCATTCCCAGGGTTATAACGATCCTTGACATGTCACACAGAAAGGGTTTCACCCGACTGTCACATCCAGGAAGAGAAAGGATACAGAGGAAAGTATACTTCATCTTGCACAACCAGGTCATCAACAAGGTGCTCGACAACAGGTTATCTCTCTTCTGACTAACAGGAAGGAAACATATGCCAAATGTACAACAAGCACTCAAAGGAGGGTACATCCTGAACTGGATCAACTAGAGCAGATAAGAGGCAAGAAGAAGACAAAGCAGAATGGAGTGACTCCATTCAACCTGCCACCATACATTGGTCATACTACCGTTTCTGGCTAGCTTATGCCACAAGATCTAACTGTTTCCTGTTGCCATCTACTGCCTTATCAAACCATCCAGTCCTCACTTGCTTATCCTTATCAGTGTTCCTCCATGATGTTGATCTTCTGCCTCGAGGGTCACCACATAGATTCAAACTCCAAAACAAGCTTCCAACTTGTGGTTTCAAGGTCAAGGATGATATATCCAGATGGTTCACCTTCTTACTTCTACGATCTAGGCATCTTGATTCTTAACCTTTTACCAAAAGGCATGTTCTCATATACTAGTTTTCCTTACCTTGGTATCCATCTCTTGAGTCAAAACTCATCACTTCCAGATCTTCTTTATAGTCTACCATTGTCACAGGTTCAAAACATGTCAAGAGGATCCTATTGTCATCATCTATCACATATATCTCTATCTGGGAAACTAAGGTCCAAGATCAACTGATACTTTTCGAAGTATCCAAACAACGATCACTTCAAACGCACACATATCAAGTGACACAAGGTCCACTTGACTGCCACTCCCTCGAAAGGAAGGGATGCAAAGGAACAAACTCCTCCCATCAACCCATCAACATCTATGATTTCATATCAAAGGGGAGGATATTATCACTTTCTTGGATACTTACATGAGTTTTCAACTGTTTATGCATCGTTAAACCTTGTTCCATCTAGTTTTATCTCGTTTCTTCTTGGGTTCCTTGCATTTAGCACAGGAATCATCAAGACCATTACGTGTTGTTATTCCCGTTTCCTTATTACCGTTTCATCACCATCATGATTATTTCCTGATTATATCATATTTTTGTTTTCTCTTTGTGAAAAAAGATCATTATTCTTCACATATTCTTTATTGAACATGGATCATCTCCCTTGTTCTCTTTTTCTTATCATGAATTTGCACTTTATACTTACTCATTTCTGGTTACGTTTATTGGTTGGTCTGAGATTATCTCAGGTTCCGTCTTGTTTACTCATCACTTATTCTCCTCTTTCCTCTAACTTTATCTTTGCTTTCAGGTACTTTCTTCATCTTGTGTGAGTTTTACGCTTTAACTTACCTTGTTATCACAAGTTAATCTGTCTTTTGTCACGTACATCTCTCAAGATTACGGTTTCAAGAACTTATCTCATCATATTCTTATACAAATTTAGGTTTCATGGAACCATTACTTCCTCTTTTGTTTATCAAGCATCCACACTTTAAGAGGTTATGGTGCATTTATTTACTTCCTTTATAACAAGATGAAGGTATTAGCATCATATTCCTGATTTTTTATGCTCTTTAGATTTCTCCAGAATGACTACTTGATCAGAGTAATCAAGGAGGAAACAATCTAATGCTCCATACTTACCTTTGTCTTCAATATTTGAATACATGGCCAGTGCATCAAGTACTGAGATTAGGTAGTATGCACCATATATTATGTCACGGTCCAACCTTAGACACCATCCTAATCCTAGTCCTAGTGTCCATGTAGACTCGGCAAGCCTAGAGCTCTGATACCAAACACTGTAACACCTCATCCACAACGAAACACGATTACATGCAAACCAGCAGATTACTGAAAATCACGGGAAATTAAAACTAATTTACAACAAGCACCACAAGATGAAGCATATTACATCTGAGCCAACACTTTACATTTCATAACATCTTTTCCGGTGCCACAACATAATTTCCCATCATCTTGTTACATGAAATAATTGTTTGTCATGATTCATTACATCAAGATACATATTGAAAACCGTACATCGCTCATTGTACAAGAAACATCGAAAAGCTCTCCTGAAGACCTGAGTATATAGGGATGACACATAGGACTCTACTGCTAGATACTATCTATCCCACCAGGTACGATACCTCTACATATCACTCGTAGCCACATGATCTTCATCTCGCCAGGCACGTCCACCTAAAAAGGGTTATTAACCAGCGGGGTGAGACACACAGTCCCAACGAGAAACATAACCCTCTACCAACTTTATTATGATCACAGATAATTGATATAAGCAGATTATAAGAGCAGCATACTGAGCAGGGCTAATCTTACCAAGATATTTATAAGGCCTATAACCAGGTACTCTTTATGGAACATGATTGACAAGATAAGCTTTATAAGAACTCATCACATGATATAAGGTTCATATGATAAACTGTAGATTATAACTTGATCAACTTGTACAAACAAGGCCTCAACCAATGTTCCATATTTTCCCTAAGCAGGATACTATACGGCTTGATTACACATTATTATGCCATGAGGAAGTGAGTCGTACCGCTCAATTCCAACCTTCGGCTGCGAAGCCCAAAGCCGGTGCCATACAAGGTCAATGGATGATCCAGACTCCACAACCTCTCCTCCTCGTGGTCAGTGCACGATAACCAATAAAGTGGCCTCAGCCACAGGGTCAGTGTGAAAGACTGGATTTTGGCTTAATTTCGAGGACGAAATTTGTTTTAAGGTGTGTAGGATGTGATCGAGTGGACTTTTAGAATCCTAAAATATCCAAATGACATAAAAGAAACCCTAATGGACATAATTAGGGTTAAGATGAGATATGATAAGATGACAACCTGATGATAGTATATGGTCTTGTTTTGATTAGGTTTGACCAAGCTTATAGTTGACATCAGTGATATGTGTTTAGTATGATCTATCTCTTTGGAAGGTACGCCATTACCTCTTACTTGGCTTATTATACAATATGCTTGCGTTATATGGTAGTACAAACTTGGCATATGATATTGATTGAAATGATTGTTCTTGTATGATATGTTGCATGATTTTCCATACTTATTGCTATGAACACATGAAACATAAGATATCTGGTCCATTATATGATAGCACTAAATCTCTTTGGTAGAATAGTGCATTGATGATAGTACTAAATCTCTTTGGCAGAATAGTACATGTGAGCACTAAATCTCTTTGGCAGAATAGTGCATTTGTGAAGTACTAAATCTCTTTGGCAGAATAGTACATGTGAGCACTAAATCTCTTTGGTAGAATAGTGCATGTGGTTGATCAAGTTTACATATAATGGAAATGTGCCTAAAATATGTGTTCTCTTCTGGTAACAAATATCTTTGTGCAACTATACGCCTTTTCTTATATTTTGTTTAATGTTTCCAAGTATTAGTTTTATCTTATTGCCAAGATATGCTGAGAGGTATATAAAAAGACATGTAGGCGTACTCAGTACAATATTCTTGAAATATTGTGCTGACGTGTACCGCTTGTAATCTTTGTTTAGGTTGTCGTTATGCTCTTGAAGATCCAGGATAGTGAGAGTTGTATGGCGAGCTGATGTAAAGGTGGACCTGTTGTCTTAAGATCATGTTGTTTAGTTGAGTACATGTATATGTTTTAAGTTTGATGTTCAATATGTAATATCAAATGTTGTAACAATTCATGTTGTAATTATATGTTGAATGGTGAACATGTGTGTATGGTTTTATTATTGTTCATGTGCATGTGCTACTGATTGTTTCCTTTTGACTTCCTCTGATTTTCTTCTTCTTAGCCTAGTGTGGGATGTTTAAATTGGAATGCTCGCTGAGGTGAGGGTTTCAATTTAGATGTCACACATCAGATTAAGTTTTAGAAAATCTGGGGACGTCACAGGTGGTATCAGAGCATGAACAATAGCAAAGCCTGACATTTTCTCATTATGCAACTAAAAACTAAAGAAAACCTTGAACTTAATAATCTTTTAGGGTTAGATTAGTCGTCTTTTAGAGACTAGATCTGACCTAGCCTCTAGGTTATCACCTAGATGTCAGAGAACTAGGTCTAGACTAGTGCATGTTGTGTAGCAAGTCCTTAGATGTCGTTCTTTCCTTGTAGTACAGCGGTATGGGACGTTGCACTATTTGGAAATGATGTACATCAAGGGAAGAGAAACCCTAGACCTATAGCGCTCGTTGTCTAGAGTAGCTACACTAGTCTAAACCATGTTCTCACCCCTTTCCTTAGTTTGCATGACACTGTACTCTCTACTATGTGTGGGGCACTCGTTTCAGGATTTGGTTTTTGATTCCAAACGGATCGAACCTCGATAGTCTTCTCTGACGCTTGTTTTATCGGAGAAAAACTATATAATATTTTATTATCTATATGTATTACAAAAATGTGTCCCCACACATGTACGAGTAGGAGGTAGTCATGCAACCTAAGTGAAATTGAATGACATCAGTCTAGAAGAGAGAGTAGTTCTAGATTAGATGTCTAGAGCCTTGTTAGAATATGTGATAGAAGGAATATATGAAATAAGTTCGATGATATGATGTAAGTCTTATATAGAAGACACAAAATGGTTATGATGATCTATGTTGGTTTTCGAGGACCTATAGTTCAGTTTTGAGTATTTGAGATAAGTGTTGATGGTGCATGTAAATATGCTTTTATGAGATAAGATATGTTAAGCTAAGATAAGGTTGTGAGTCAGCAAGAGCCTCAATCTCTTCTACGAAGGAGGACCTCTAGTGTTAGGACCAGTTTTGGGGTTAACTCCAGAGAGAGTGAGACCCATTGGGAGAAGGTTAGAGAACCTAAACTCCAAGATATGAGAATTCTGAGATATGTGATATGATATGTCCTAAACTAGACTACTCCTGAGTGATTGAGTTGGGTTGCTTTATGTATGTTTCCTATAGTCTTGTTGAACCCTAGATGTCCTTGGGAAGACCAAACCCTAGAGTCAGAGGGAGGCTGGCTATATGTGCATATGTGAACATGAATATGAGTACCTACCATCTGGGTGAGGGAGAGAGCCCAAGACCCTGGAGGAGGTAGCTATGTTAGTTTCTATGAAGCCTCATGCTCGGGTTGGTGGTTTCCCGCATGGGAATCTAGTGGTTGCATGTATAAGAGAGTTTTGGGTAAGCATGTTTCATGGTTAGAGATCTGTGAAGAGTATGCAATATCATGTTTTAGTTGTGCTTATGTGGCTTAGCTTGGAAAGCGATCAACTAATGCCAATGAGGTAGACTTGTTAACCCTAGACCAAAGAGGGAAGATAAAGTATATGCGTATGAGATACTAATAGAGTTGAGTTAGCTCAAAGAGACTAAGCATGACACTACCCTCATGATATGGGTCACGAGAACCTCAGTTGGACTAGATAAACGTTTCTATATATGTTTAATAAGCCACTCACATAAGTTTGTTTAGCACAACCATAATATAATATATGTAAGGATGTGATCTAATCTCGAGACGTGATATATAGACATGATATGATGAAAACCTTGAGATGGTCTAATAGATTTCAAGGCATAATTAGTTAACCATGTACATGAATAAAGATGATAATGTGATATTCTTGGTTAATCTTGTGATGAAATCACTAATAAATATTGCAATTTAATGATGAGCAATGAAATAAGATCATATGAACAAAACATGTACATGAGGTGTTAATCTCAGTGTTTAGTAAAGATGAAAAATATAGTTTGACAACTAGCACAGCATAATGATTATGACACCTTGATAATGGGTTAACTTGGGTTAATTCCTTTGGAACATGATAATACGATGTTGAAATCCTAATGCATGGGTAAAGATAAAGACGCAACCCTAATATATGAGATATGTAATGACATAACCTAAGTTTCTAAACCTTGAATGGAGTGTTGGTGCACCAAGATGGTTGTAACCCCCCCAATAGTGCTTTGGATACATGGTTCTAGATAACTTTTGTTGATATGTTACACATAGAATAGTTCCTACATGTGGATGAAGACACGGTAGTTTTCCTTGGAATACGAGTATAGTTGATTTTCGAGGACGAAAGTTCTTTTAAGATGTATATGATGTGAAAGACTGGATTTTGGCTTAATTTCGAGGACGAAATTTGTTTTAAGGTGTGTAGGATGTGATGGAGTGAACTTTTAGAATCCTAAAATATCCAAATGACATAAATGAATTCATGTATGTTGATTTATATTAATAGTTACAAGTGATTTGGTAAGGTTTGGTTAGTGATTGATGTTTATATCATGGGTAATATCCCAAGTGTATGTTGTTTTGAGGAATTTTAATTAAATGATCTAATAACTGAGTTTTGTCACCAAATTTGATTAGAACGTAGCTTGAGGTGTAGCAAAGGTATGGTTAAAATTTTGTGGCAATCGGAGCATCATAGAGAGAGGTATTCAGGTTTGAATTTTATGAAATAATATACTTCTTTGATGATTTATGGATCAAAGTTCCAGTCTTTAGCGTGTGTGATGCGCCCTTGGTTTGGGCTGGGTCTGCATTGTGGAGTTTTGACCTTAAATCCCAAATCCGGTGGCTGAGGCCTTTGAAAAGATAGTGCCACGGATTTGCTAAGTGATGGAGTTGTTCTCAGCCTTTGGATGGGAACTGACGTCCAAGATTGTGTCCCCTACCTTGCGGTTAGAGGACAGTCATGGATGACTAGTCGTTGCGACGTGGTTTCCAGCTTTGAGACGAATCATGTTTTGTTGAGCACTTATCAGGACCCTTAGATAGAATCGAATGGCTTAGGAGTTAGGGAGTTGTTTTCATCGCAGTGGTTACAATGAGCAAAGGCGCCAGCTTCATTTGATTCCACGTCCAGGTCATGCCCTGAGGAAGCGAGAGTGGTGAGCGGTTTCCTTTGACTTAGGGTCCCCCGTTCAAAGCATATGTAGGACTAGAAAGAGAGAACAAGACCTCTCCAGCTCAATAGTATCTTCATCGCCACAGCAGTAGATAGAGCGGGGCATGGAGACACCAGGCGGGCGAGGAGGAGGCTGCGTTGCTCGATTGCTCGCCATTGGGTTCAAGAGCAGCCGAAGCATGGAGTTCACCATGGCTGACGAGGAGGCATGTGGATGCTAAATCCGTTGTCGCTGCTAAGGAGTTGAAGAAAGGGGATGAAGCCTGAGAGCTTTGTGGGTGTAGATCGGTGGAACATGTGCTGGAGTACTGCCGCACGCAGCATCGGCCAAAGACCAGTCGGTGGCTGTGGAGCTCCGACGCACGTAGGCATCGGGTTTGGACGTGAGAAAGGATCAGAAGGAATAGCAGTGGTGCTTTTTCCATAAATAGAGCAGGAGGACAGCGGCCCTAGTCCACCCAGGCACACAGAGGTCGACGACGGAGGCTTCTGTTAACAGACCAAAGCACGCACCAAGGGCGTCGAATGAGCAGAACTGGCGAGGAGGAGCAGACGTTGGCCAATATCTCGCTGGTGCTCCAGTCCAGCATCTACGCTTGCATAGGTAGACGGAGAGAACCTCACAGTAGCGAGCATGATCGCGTGAAAGTGAGACCAACCCGGCGGCAACGGCGCCTGTTCACGGAAGAACAGGGTCGTGTATCGCATGGAACCAGGGAGATGAATATCCGAGGAGGTTCGGGAGAGACCACCAAAGGTGGTGGTAGCCACAAGTTCCGACGAGGTGGACCTGGCAGAGCATGCTTGCTTGCCGGAGCCTAGCTCTACGGCGGTGCCCTGCGCAAGCAAGGGAAGCAGGTTTTCTTTTTGTGAGATTGAGATCGCGAGGTGATGAGGGCAGAGCCGACCGGGCTAGCAGATTTGCTGATCCACGGATCCCACACAAGATCCGACTCAGGCAGACCCAGGAAAAGAAAGAGCAGCATAACCAAAGTGACACGTGGCATGATTCGATTGGCCCTCAGAGGTAATATCTTAGTTAATTCCCCGATCTTAAATAATTCATAGAATTTAGCTCTGTTGTCAGAAAAATGCAAATAATATACCAAAATTCTCAGAAAAATAAGTAGAACAACATGACATCCTTATATCAGGATTTTGATGCACTAATAATAGAGATATCATGTAAGTGGTGAAATGCTCATATGATGGATAATAAATATCAAACGATGCCCTAAAATTATGAGAAAATACCTGTAAACCATATTTCATGTTTATAATGCATATGATGTCAGATATGGCCATGTTGATTTATGAAATCATGCATTTTGCTTAATGTTGTTAATTAGGGCTTATAACCCTAATTAATATACAATAAATGCATACATGGTCAATAAATGATAAAATTCACAGAGTAAGCTTATATTAGTATATGGAAGCTTCAGTTTTAATTATGAGATCATAATGATGAACAGAATCCATGTTATATGAAGATGAATCTTAATACATGTTATAGAACCCTAATCTAGGTTAATGATATAACCTAGAGTTAATTAATGTGCACAAAAATGCTATGGAAGATAATGTTTGGATAATGAATAATAACCTGGAATATGACATTAGTATGATAACTCTAAGACAAGAATGCAAGTAATCATGAGAATATCCAAATGAACTAAGAGAAACCCTAATGGACATAATTAGGGTTAAGATGAGATATGATAAGATGAGAACCTGATGATAGTATATGGTCTTGTTTTGATCAGGTTTGACCAAGCTTATAGTTGACATCAGTGATATGTGTTTAGTATGATCTATCTCTTTGGAAGGTACGCCATTACCTCTTACTTGGCTTATTATACAATATGTTTGCGTTATATGGTAGTACAAACTTGGCATATGATATTGATTGAAATGATTGTTCTTGTATGATATGTTGCATGATTTTCCATACTTATTGCTATGAACACATGAAACATAAGATATCTGGTCCATTATATGATAGCACTAAATCTCTTTGGTAGAATAGTGCATTGATGATAGTACTAAATCTCTTTGGCAGAATAGTACATGTGAGCACTAAATCTCTTTGGCATTATAGTGCATTTGTGAAGTACTAAATCTCTTTGGCAGAATAGTACATGTGAGCACGAAATCTCTTTGGTAGAATAGTGCATGTGGTTGATCAAGTTTACATATAATGGAAATGTGCCTAAAATATGTGTTCTCTTCTGGTAACAAATATCTTTGTGCAACTATACGCCTTTTCTTATATTTTGTTTAATGCTGCCAAGTATTAGTTTTATCTTATTGCCAAGATATGCTGAGAGGTATATAAAAAGACACGTAGGCGTACTCAGTACAATATTCTTGAAATATTGTGATGACGTGTACCGCTTGTAATCTTTGTTTAGGTTGTGGTTATGCTCTTGAAGATCCAGGATAGTGAGAGTTGTATGGCGAGCTGATGTAAAGGTGGACCTGTTGTCTTAAGATCCTGTTGTTTAGTTGTAGTACATGTATATGTTTTAAGTTTGTTGTTCAATATGTAATATCAAATGTTGTAACAATTCATGTTGTAATTATATGTTGAATGGTGAACATGTGTGTATGGTTTTATTATTGTTCATGTGCATGTGCTACTGATTGTTTCCTTTTGACTTCCTCTGATTTTCTTCTTCTTAGCCTAGTGTGGGATGTTTAAATTGGAATGCTCGCTGAGGTGAGGGTTTCAATTTAGATGTCACACATCAGATTAAGTTTTAGAAAATCCGGGGATGTCACAGTCAGTCCCGCTGGCTGCCCTTTCTCTAGCCCAACTTGGTACAAGTCTCGGCACTAGTATACATCTGAGCCACGGGCCAATTCACCGTGCTCCCGAGCCATGAACGCATTCATGCTCTATCACACTAAGCCATGGGTCTGTTCACCATGCTCTATCACACTGAACCATGGGCTTGTTCACCATGCTCTTATACACATCTTGAGTCTACAACCGCAGTTGCGTACTAATCATCCTATTTTCGGCTAGGAGAAACCTCGCATATTCAACAATATGCGCTCCGGGTTAATCCCGCATGAGAACCCATTTCACCATCACCTAATTACTGACGATGATGGATCTATGGCTAGGGAAAACTACATGAGAGATTCATCTATAATTAGTTAATGTGTTTTAAGTAGATTGTTGGGGCAATCAAGTTGTATTAAGCAACTATATATAAAACATGAACAACATTAGATTCATTACATTGGTGTTATATTGCTACTGCTATTTCCATTTCCCTCTACAATCATCACATTGCCATGGGATATAAATCCCTCACATCATCTCACAGTGCTACTGCCTCTCAAGGCTTCATCATTACACATCACCATGGGATATCAATCCCTGAGTTCATCACATTACACCAGTGCCTCTCAAGGCATGATCAACATCATTAGGGAATATCAATCCCTCATGTCATTACTAGAGGATCACACCTCAACAGGCCTTCCTCATCATACTGGTGATATATGTTATCTCATCAACAAGACATATCATTATTACTTATATATTGCACATATATCAAGTGCTATACATAGCTCATAATCATATCATCACCATAGCTCTTACTTGGCTATGAATTCAATACATCTGCATGGTTAGCTTGCATAAGAAAGAGATAACTGGATCACCAAACATAGAACATAGGTCTTAGAGAACATTGTATGATCATCATGCTATCAAGAATTTACGTGCACAGGATTGGAACAACATCCATGTTCATAGTTGTACCTGTAGTCAATTTATATTATTGTTATCACACTATGAGCATCCATCATGCCCCATATCACGTGAACATATCTTTGATTATCATGTCATCAAGATTAAGGTTTATAGCATTGGAATATTCTTCCATAATTATGAACATATGCATATTAGTGTCATAATTGGTGTATAAATCAATACATACTACTTTTACCACATCATGGGTATCCCATCATACCTTATATCTCAAATCATATGTGCATCATCCCTAAGGATTAATTTTAAGGATCATACACCATGATCCACCATCCAACTTAATCAGAAGTTCATCTATCATTAACCATAGGTAACCACTATACAAGGGTTCACAACTTATCTCCTCATAGCTCATCATAAACAAAGGTGTGAGCTTAAGTTAACATACATAGGGGTATCGGGTTAGAGCATAACCCTCACTAAAAGGGAGTATCAGATAGAGTACCAATTCTCACCCAAGATTGTCGGCTACAAGCATGTCATACATTTATGCACAAAGGGGGTATCGTGCAACTAGGGCTATAACATGTATCGTGCATCCACATGCAGGGTGGTATCGGGAAACCAGGCATTGTGTAGCTCATGGGCACCATCTATCATCCAAAACCCTACCGCCCATTAGGGTTAGGGTTTCATACCGGGCAACCTTCAACTCTCCACCACCTAAGGCCATATCGGCCAGGATCATGGAGCCCAATAAGTACACCCACTTGGTTAACACATCAAGATACTCAAGGGGCTCTCATACCACCCAAGGTACACTACTTCAATGTTGCCATGATGCCCATGGTAACCTATCGTCCCGGGGTACTAACAAGATCAACACATGTACCTACCAAACCTCAACCCTAGGACCATCCAAGCTATCAAGTATGAACTCATGTTGGGTAACCATGCAAGAGAGAGACCATGTGTCAGGCAAGGCATATCGACCAAGGTAATATATCTCCATGTGGGGTATCAACCACACACTTAGCCCTTATGCCACCCAAACCATGCACACCTACACACGTATATTGTTCTAGGGTTGATGATATTGGGTAGCATATCAAGGGACTGTCCATATCGCCCATCCTCATATCCTTGTCGCTCATGGAGCACCATATTGGGCACCCAACATATCGCCCAAGGAAACATCACAATAAGAGTACCCCTATCGGTAATCTTAGGGTTAGGGCAACTCTATCACTCAAGGATCCATGTCGTCCACAGGCAGGGTGACCACTAAGGCACCATGTCAGGCAACCACTTAGAGAGGAGAGTGTCGTGCAAGCACAAACCTCATGCCCGACACAAAATCCCCTCAACCACACTCATATCGGTCAAGGAGGCAGCCATGGTATCGCCCACCTAGGGTTTCATCATTCTAGGCTCAAGACTTATCCATATCGCCCAATAATACTACCATGGTAAGGAGTCATATCGGGCAACATAACATTCAAGGCAAACCCTAAATGAGGGGGGTATCATTTAGGGAATCAAAAAGGTGTATCGTGCAAGGCAGAAGGACCATATCAAGTTGGTCCTCTATCTACTCAAGACCATGTCATGCAACAAAGTGTAGATCATATATGTCGCCCAGGACAACCCTATCGCCCAAGCAAGGGTTGAAGCTCCATATCGGCCAAGACACTAGAGTTAGGGTTTTATGTCGGCCAACTGCCATATCACCTACCATCATCATCTTGGGTAGATGTACATATCAGTCACAAGGTCAATAAAGAGTTCACTTATCATATCACCCAAGGTTCAACTCTAGAAGAGGGTATCGAGCAACAACCTCAAGGAGACAGCATGTAGAACATATATCGGCCAAGGTACCAACTAGGTGTCCACCAATCATATCGTCCAAACCCTAAACCCTAGAGTAGGAAAAAGGATATCGGTAATCGCACCATATCGTCCAACATTACCAAAAATTGGCTCACCTCTCAACAACCAAGTGATAGGGGTCTTGCACAACCTTTAGTATAACAAGCAACAAGGGTTGAGCAACACCCTATCGGTCAACCAACTCAACCTAACGTCCAAGCACCTAGACCATAGGTTCACTCTTCATCAACCAAGGAGAGAGAGGGGTTTTGCCCAAGATACTAGAGCATGGATCACCTCTCAAGTCCAAGGGATATCATTCATGTGTCAACAACCCAAACAAGACCTAACGGGCAAGGCACTATATCGTGCAACCATTGTATCGTGCAGGCACCCTATCGGGTGGTTCATCTTCAACCTCAAGTCACCCAAAACCATTATGCACAAGATAAACCAGAATAAGATAGTAATAAAACGTGACCATTTCCATTAGATCAGATCCCACTTTTCATATATATAACTATCATGGAGAAAGATACCAAATTAATTACAAGAACCAATATGTGCACATAAGAAGGGTGAACATAATAGAGGTGATTAAGAGTTATGTAACCCGCCTTAAGAGGATCTCCATGAAAGTCATCAAGCTTCTTGGTCCAAGAAGCAAACTCACGTTCCCCTCCAAGAACATCACCCATACAAAGCTCCAAACATGCCTTCGGCACCATCATCATCACCTCAAGAAACAAAGGAAGAAGAAGAAGAAGAAGATACCATGGTTATGTATAGCTCAAGAAGAAGAAAAGAGGGGAGATAACCACGACCTTGCCTTCTCACATAAAGGGCCTATACATGGACAAGAGGGGAAGAGGAATGTGAAGAAGAAATCACAAGGAAAAGCTAGCAAAGAAGCATGACTTACCAAGGTCAGATCTTGAGCAAGGAGTTTCCATGGCCAAGGAGCTCGCCCCTCCAAGCTCCATGGGAGTCTTCCTTAGCTCCCAGAGCTTCCATGCTCGTCCCATATAGGTAGGGGAAGGAAGTTGGCCGAAAAATGATTGCTTGGCTAAGGAGGAAGGTGGTTATATACACCAAGGAAGAGAGAGGTAGCAAAGGAGAGGTGTCATAACCACATAAACGAAGGTGCCACTTGCTCTAGCTCATAACGCCACTTTTTGCCACCCTAGAAGCTCATGAATGGCCTGGTGATACACTCTAGAATGTGTATCGTGCAGCTGGGAAAGTGCCATGGCTGATACACCCCTCTTGGGCGACATACCTCCAAGCCCTAGCCGATATACTAAAGGACAAGGTGGCATATGTGACACATATATGATATAAAGACCATATAGAGATGTCACTCCTCATATAACAACCAAACAAGGTGCCCCTACTTACATCCACGTTCTAGATGATTCAAAACATAAGGGAGGTGACTCTAGAGCTGATAAATTGCATATTGACCCTCCACTTTGGGTAATTTCCAATTTACACCAAAACTAGCACATAAAGCATAAGCATCAACCAACCAAGCTCAAACTTGGAACATAGGTTCTCCACAACGTTCCCCACAACATCATTATATTTCTAAGGATGCAAAAGAACTAAAAGAATGCTCTACATGTGACATATTGCAATATAACCCCTTACTTTGGGTAAATTGCACTTTGGTCCAAAATAAGCAAACATTGCTCAAAGAGCATCCAAACGGGACCAAACTGGAAACATGAGCTTGTCACATGATATAAAAACATCTAGAGAGATTAGATTAAGGTTATAAGCACATTTCATAAGCAAATCAAAGAGGGTTAGCCCAAAACATGGGTCAGGGTCCTTACATTGTAGTTAGGGCTGGAGGAGTCAAACAGATCCTCTAGAGTAAAATGTTAGGGCGGAGGCTTTGGAACCCTAGGGGCCTTTTAGATATTGTGGTCTATATGCATGTATTCTCATATTATATTATGATTATATATAAATTCAATATAATGTTTTCATACCTCAAGAAATATAATGATCCATTTGAGCCACCCAATATAGTCACCTTCTACCTCTTTGACTGTGGTGGCATCCGGGTGCTCTTACGAGAGTGGTGTTTCTTTCCATGCCAAAATGAAACATATGATAGACACATGAACATGATCAATGTGAAAGGGAACACCATGAACCTTAACAGAGTGCGGGAAAACCTTGACATCTGCCACGATGTTGTATAATGGAACATCGATGGCAAGATGACATTTTCTGGCCACCTACAATTTTATGAAACACAACATTTAAATTGACACAAAAATATATTGACTTGAGGGATTAATTCATCAAAACATATAAACACAAGATATAAATTGACGTACATTGAATCTTACCCCAGCTGTGCCACGTGGGTCAAAAGGAGTACTCATAATACCCTCCTCAGATGTGACGATGTACAAGATTTATGACTATTGGAGGAGCTCATGCCACATCAGAAGCCTTAATATGCTCCAAGTTTACAACTATCAATCTTTGCACATACTCTCAATCCATTCCCCCTTTCTTGGAAGATTTGCACTTTTTCTAGGATGAGCCAAAAAAAAAGATTCTAGCCCAAATCCAACTCCAACGACTCTAACACATCTAGGATGCTCTTCTGTCCCTAGAGAAACTGTCAATTCATCATGTGTGTCCTGAGGGGTGAACTTGCCCTCCTTTCTTTGCTCACTCAACTCCAAATATTCATCATCAAAAATGAGTAATCACTAAAACTTAACAATCTCAGGAAAAAGAACACGAACCTGCAGTGTGAGACCAAAAAAATTACCATTTTTGCAGCCACCTCCTAGGTTGCTTGGATGGGGACTTTACCAGATTTGTTTTTCCTAGCATCTATCTAATCCAAATAGCAAGGCAACAATCCAGAAGCACTAGAAGACTGAATAGTAGAAGGCATAGAAGTAGAAGGCCCTTGCTCTTATTCTCTCAACTGGCAACATTTAACATAACCACTTGAACCCAACTGGTGGTTGTGCACATTCTTGTCACACTATTTTTAGCATTGTGAATGGCCTGATTATTTCAATAAGAAAATTGTTAACTAATCATAAGAAATCATAAGAATGTAACTAATTCAATATTTTGAATTCATCTATTTGTCTCTGCTCAAGAAACTGCTGCCATTCTTTTTTATCAATATAGGGCCATTGCAGAATGGGTCATTGTCCTTCTTAGACCAAAGATGTAGTCTCTTGTGAGGATCGTCCACCGATCTCTATGTCTTCTACTGACAAGTTGTATAGAATTCTTACGTCGCGTCTTTTCATCAAGCTCAAACATGCCTCAAAAAGGTTCAACATTGACCAGTCATTAGAAATTTGAAAAGAAAGAATAGGAAAATACTATAAAAACATAAATGCATATATATCACCTCTAATTCCCTCAAGATGAGGTCTTTAGTGGCCTTTTCCACATGTCTCAAATCCTCAAAATGGACAGACACTTTGCTTCAAATAAGGACCCCACAATAGCTGACAAACTCTTTAGTAATCGGTGTGCCTACTTCAATAAATTCAAAGACACCCTTCTTCCCTTTGTCCCTAGTTGAGGCTTTTTTTAATCAAAGTTATCCCTCTCCTACGTGTAGATTTAGAAGCACCATCATCACCCTAGTCAGGAGGCCCAGTAGGATGCTCACGCTTGGGATCCTCACGCTCATGATCGTTGAGATCCTAGTCAGATGCCATATATAAAATCAAAAATAAACATTTGAAAAAGTCACATCATATATGAAAAAATAAACATGTTACATGATGCAAATATAAAAAATGAAGTAGAGAATGGACTAGAGTCATCATAAAAATACATGTACGTAGTATACCTAAAACTAATATCCCTTCCATGTGATCTTTACATGTATAGTCATCAATGTTAGATACAACATTTACACTTGGTAAGACAATAAAGAATGGAATAGAGTCACCATACTTGTCATAGTACTCTTCTTCATAAATATGATCTAAATGAACTATATTTTCCCATGAAGAATGATAGGCCAATTTTCTTTTGTAGGATCATTGATATAGAATACCTACTTTGCCTGTGATATCATGATGAATGGTTCATCCTTCTCGCATGTCCACTCAAAATTCACTATTGTGAAATCGAGTTCATCAACTACAAATCCTTTTTTGTTATCAACCCATTTACACCTAAATAAGGGAACTCTAAACTTTGTTTAGTCAATTTCCCATATTTCTTCAATGACACCGTAATAAGACATTGTTCCTTCACGTGGACTCTTATCCTTGGCACTAGAAAACACAATGAATATGCTTGAAGGGTAACCCCACTATTTTGGGCGACACTCTTATCATCTTGATGTTTTGTGTAGTATAAAAATCCATTTATGTCAAACCCTTTGTAAGATGTAACATGTGTCTTTGGCTTATAAGTGAGCCATTTGATAGTTTATGTAACATTTTTTGGTGTTTGAGATGGAAGACTAAATATTTTCTCATCAAACCACCTAATAAATGTACGATTATGCTCTCTAGCATGCCACATTGAAGTGGCTTGAGGATATTTTGACTTGAGCTAGTTGGTGTGTTTGGTGATATAAATATTCACATCATCAATATTGTGCAAAACATACATGTGTGCTTATTCCCACTACTCACGACTAATATCTATATGTCGTTCTCCCAAAGTACTTTTTATAGAATATATGTCGGGATTCACAGTATTAGCAAGAGTTTTATTGTAGCTCAAAAAGTCATTAGAAATATCTATAACCTCCCTAGCAACATAGACCTCAATGATACTCCCTTTGGGTCGATAACGGTTTCGAACAACACCTTTGAAAACACTTATGTATGGCTCAGAAGGCTGCATCCAATGCCAAAAAATTGGACCCAACATTTTTAATTACTTAGTCAAATGGACAACCATATGTAACATGATATCAAAGAATGATGGGGGAAAACATTGCTCAAGTTGGAATAGGGTAAAAATCACTTCTCTTTGCAACTTATCTAGATTCTCAAAATCTATGATTTTGCTCAATAGAGTGTTGAAGAAGAAGAAGCAAAGCCTAGTGATTGCAAACCTTACATGCTTAGGAAAGATAGATAGAATAACCACATGCAATATCTGTTGCATTAGAGTGTGACAATCATGAGATTTAAGACCTATCAAATTCAAATCCTTCACTGATATCAATCTACAGATATTGGATGAGTATCCCTATGGTACCTTAACATTAGGCAAGCACTCACAAATTCTCTTCTCCTATATAGACAAGGTGTAACAAGAAGGAGGTAAATATGTGCAGTGACCCTTTCTAACTTCTATTTTAATTCTTTCCTTATACCCATTTCATGTAGGCTCATTCTGGTTTGATGTCCTTTTTAGTCTTTCCTTTTATACTCAATACAGTAATAATGATCCTATCATAAATATTTTTCTCGACATGCATGGCATCGATACAATGTTGAACTATCAAAGAACTCCAATAAGGAAGATCCCAAAATATCAACCTCTTTTTGAATAAAGACTTTTCATATGTAGTAGTGCATGGTATCTTACCAAAATGATTTACAATGTTTTGTTTACTCTTGCATAAACATACTCCCATGACATAGGTTTAGGGGCACTCTATTCCTCATTTGAGCCATTGAATATTTTAGACAATTTTCAGTAAGGATGCACCTTTGACGGAAACCTTCACTGACTAAGATATAGATTCTTACCACCATGTTTTAGTCAGATTGGATCAGTATTTTCCTCATATACAAGACATGTCTTGGTTCCTATTACGTTGTATCCGAACAAGTTCCCATAAGCTATAAAATCATTAATAGTACAAAACAACATAGCATGTAAGTCAACAATCTCTAAGCACAAATCATCATAAGTCATCACACCTTCTCCTCCAAGTTTCTTTAGGTCATTAGTTACAGGTTCAAGGGAAAAATCAATATCATTGCAAGGTTGTTGGGGCCTGATATTAGCAAGGACAATGTGATGTATTTATTCTTCATAAAAACCATGGAGAATATTGTATATAACAAATTATCACATGCCAACTGTTGTGTTGTCTACTTAATGTTTCATATAGATTCATCCAATTAGTACAAAGTCCAAGTCTTAAATTCCTAGTTTCTTCGCCAAATTCAATGTATAATAAATCAATCTTCTTCCATTAAGGAGAATCAAATGCATGTCATAGCATACCATCGTAGTTTTTCTTTACCTCTGCACACCAAGATAATTTTTTTGCATATACGGTATTAGCAAACAAGTGTTGAAATTGTGGTATTATAGACAAATAATACATCACCTTAGCAGAAGACTCAATTTTGGTCTTACATAATGTCATCCTTTTGTACCTAGATGATGAGTGAAAAATCATCACCTTTATTTTCATATTTTAATCTTTAATTGACAACATGTTGTTGGTATTTGAATAGTTTTAGCATAAGTTTGTCTAGTTTATCTTTTCTCCTTTCTATTTGAACTTTTCACTATTTTTGGTTGACTTTTGTAGGGAAATGATGAAATCTACCCAGATTTTAGTCTCTCAAACCGCCTGGTTCAGATCACAAACCACTCAGTTCAGATATGAATCACCTGGTTCACTCCTAGACTCAGTCAAGTCGCCACCACCAACAACCAATCTAGGGTTTTATCGAACCAACTCACAACATTAATATAGTCAATTGATCAAAAAGCAATTTGATAAAATCTCTCTATTTTTGACAAGCAATTAAAGCCTAAAAAGACCAAGATTCGGAGGATTTAAATCTACCTAGATCCGGTCTCACTAACCGCCTGATTCAAATACAAATTGCTCAGTTCAGATCACAAACCACCCAGTCCAGATATGAGTCACCCGATTCAGATCATGAACCACCAGTGCATATACGAATCTACTGTTCACGCCCAAACTCTATCAAAATTTCAAATAAAAAAGGCCATTATTACAGTCAAACTTCAACAAAATGGATCCAACAGCCACCACCACCACAAGGTCTCATTTCTAGGGTTTTTGCCCCTCCTTTCTGTCTATAAAAGGAGGGGTTACATCAAAACAAAAGACATCACTTGTTATATATCTTATTATGTAGTTTGTGTCATCATTCTTTTACATTATGTCAAAGTAGTTCCCTTCTGGGGCCTGGGGACTAGTCCCATAGCATGTCCTTCTTCGGTGTAATCAACTCCATTATTTTAGTAAAAAATGATTTTTCTTATGTTTATGCTTTGATCATTGGTTGATTTATATACTCTTGTGATTGTTCTATTTATGCTTTGATCATTGGTTGATTTATATACTCTTACGAAGTGATGTGATTGTAGATCTACAAAAAAATGAATATATAATCCCTTCATTGTGATTGCTATCATTTTATCCAACTAATGTCATACTTGTTCTTCTGGTAGAATGATTCTTTTTATGGGGTTGATGAGATATCAAATTCCCACAAGAACAAACTCATGGTCTTTTGACACGATCACCTAATTGAGATTATGATCATTCTACCCATTTGACTTGTTTGTTATAACCCATGGTGACACGATCACCTGATCAACGGGTTCAAACGTCAGATGAGAATCACATGTCTTTGGATGATATTTTAAAATGTAACATGTTGGATGGTTGGATGAGGATCTACAAATGTCAGTATCAATGAGATTGTAGGAAGTCCAGCCCTTATGTGATTGTGCTATAAAAGGACACAATCCACATGGTCCTGATTTGATTATTGAAACTATAGACTTAATTCATTGAGGAAAATCATGGCTATTGGTCATGATCACCTGGACCCCCAGTTCCTTTGTCATTTTATCTTTAGTTATTTTTTAATCTTTTACTACCATTCTTAGCAGTAACCAAACTTCAACAAACCAAAATTTCCTTTCTTGTTCTCACAATTTGTTTTGGATTTAAACCATTTTCTTCAACCATCCCTTGGATTGATACCTTACTACCAGAAGGTTAACTCGTTGCTTGCAATGAGTTGACTGTCTCTTTAGAAGGTAAAACTCTAGGACATGCCCTAGTGATTTGGTGTGTAGTCCAGCCCTTGTGTGGTTGTGCTATGAAAGGACACAATCCACATGGTCCTGATTTGATTATTTAAACTAAAGAGTTGTTTTGTTGTGTAAAATTATGGCTATTGGTGGTGATCCCCTGGAACCCCATTTCCTTTAACATTTGATCTTAAATAGTTATTTCTCCATCTTTTAATTCTATTCTTCGCATAACCAAATGTCAACAAACTGGTTTTTCCTTTCTTATTCTCACGATTGGTTTTGAATTTCAACCATTTTCTTCCGTAGTCCCTGGGATCTATACCTTACTACCAGAACGTTGACTTGTTGCTTGCAACGAGTTGAATCCCACTTTAAAAGGTTAAACTCTAAGACTTCCCTAGTGATTTGGTGTGCAAATAAAACATAGAAAATTTGGCATCATTGTTGGGGACAACACATGTTGTTTTTTTAATCTAATCACTTTTATGTATTAGATTTTACTTCTTTCTTTTCATAGTTTTATTTTGGTTTTATAATTTTAGTTTGTTCCATTATTTCCTTCTTATTCATAATTTCTTTAGCTTGTTTACAATTTTTAGACTTGTTCTATAATTTCTTCCTTCTTTATAGTTATTTTATTTTGTAATTTTAGTTATTCTATGATTTTTAGTTCTGTTGAAATCTCTTCATTTAGTTTAATTTCATAATTTTTAGTCTTGTTCCATAATTTCTTTTCTTAGATTTTTGTAATTTATTTTGCCTAACGAGACCCATTCAAGTAGTGTATCTCCTCCTTATATCGAGTTTGCATTCCGTCAACACTACTTTCTAGTTTGTTTCATAATTTTTAGTCTTGTTTATAATTTCTTAGCTTATCTTTGCAATTTTTAGTTCTTTTATAATTTGTAGTTAACTTCTTAACTTGTTCTGTAAATTTAGTTTCTTTTCATAATTTTTAGTTTTTTATAGTTTAGATCTTTTTCCTTTCTTTCTATCTTAGATTCCTTTTTGTAATTTATCTAAATGACAATCTTTTCAAATGGAATGGTCAACACATTATTGTTGATAATATCAATTGTGTCGTTATTACAATCGTTGGCCTATGCTAATTTGGTAGGATCCAACATAAATGACATAAACATGGCGTCATCATCTTCGTCTTTAGGAAAAATCATCCTAGACTGTTGTAACTACTCTAGGGGGTCTTTGATTGGGCCTCTAGTAAGTAGATAACATGGCTTGTTGGGTTTCTTGTATTTCTTGTTGCTCTGCTACTATCATTTTTAGAGTTAATTCATTCCTCCTATTGAGATGTATATTGGATACAATAAGGTTCATACCCCCCCCAATTTTAGTTTGTTATCCTCATCTTACCCCCATAATATTCTTGGTCATAACATCCCTCATATTGGTATGTGCAACATTGTTCCCCACAATAAGTTTCATAAGTTTGTCGATTGTAATTTCTATTATATCCACCTCTATAGGAAGATTTGATATTACAAGCTGCCATCAAAAATGACGGGACACATTTGGACATACGATGAACACCTTGGTATTCTGACCCTTCCTCTATAGGCTTTATTACTTGAGTATGAAAAGTTACAATAGCAAAGTCATCCTTATCCTGAAGCTCCAACAACTCCTCATATCATAGACATAAATCCATATGGTATCATTGAACAATCCATTTGGGTTGAACCCTCTCTAGATAATGAACCAACACCCCTCCATTATTAATCAGTAGATGTTTTTGGAGATGGCTTCCTCATTAAGACCCTTACACTCCACCATCAATTTCTTTTTCACATACGACTTATCTAGATGGGGAGCCACAACCACTTGAAGAGAGTCACATGCCCCCTCTCATTGATTGTAAAGATGATATTCCCATTTTACTTCCTCCTGAACCCTTGGGAGCATCATTCGTAGAGGAACCTGATCCACATGCTATAGTAACAAGGAAAACCACTAATCTCATTAATAACAATGTTGATTTCATAATTTTTAGGAGAGCAAAAATATTCATAATGCTGACATAAATTCAATTGTTCCTTTCTTATCAGCACCACTTATCCTACATGCAGATCAATAAGATGGGGGAAACCAGATCCTGATCCTCCACATGATCATGCACAACTGACACTCCATGTGCTACCAGCCTGCCACCCACCAATCTCCCATAGTCCACATTCATCACCAACACTTTCTTCACTGTTGAAAGGAGATATGTGGATCCTATTGAAGGGACTATGAGGCAAAAGGAACTATGAAAGTCCCTTTGAGCTTCCATTACCACCCAAATATTGGATGCACTATGAAGCTCCACTAACTAAGGTTTCAACCCTCATACACATTCCATTCAACTGGACTTTCTTCGAGCTATCAGGCCCCTAGTGATCTTTACACTTTTCTTCCCTCCAATCCAGACTTAAATTTTGCTCGGGACGAGTCAAATTTTAAGTTTGGGATGGAGGTGGTAGTACATACTCATTCCACTGACTCTATCTTAAATCTCTCGCAATTTCCATTATGTTATGTAGTTTAGCTTTATTTTTTTCTTCTTCAAAAAATTTCCTTTAGTTTTGACCTTTATCTAGTGGGCCAGGCCTTTATGAAGTTGGTCATGATGATATGCATGTTTATGAATATACCCCCTTGAACGATGTAACTTATTTTGTAACATGAATTCTAAAATCAACCATTGATAGAAATTATCATGTCACCTAGGATCTAAATTAACACCATTCCTTGGAAAAGATGGCAAGCCGTAGAGGACTGATAGGATAAAAAAATAATGCTTCCTTATTTAGAGTTATAAATTAACTTGAAAATTTTCTTGATTTTCATGACTCGAAATTAATTGACTCAATGTATGATACTTCCAATGCGCTTAAATTTAGAAAAATGAGTTGCAAAAAGAGTATTGTTTTGAACACTTCTTCCGTCACTTCTTATCTCTCCATATGCAAAAGAAAAATAAAATAAAAAGCCAGTGTGCCAAACTCCAAGTTTGGGGTGGCACACCCCCTTCTCCTCCCTCTTTCACTTCTTCCATTCCCCTCGCAAATAGGGGTGTACCATCAAGAAAAGTTACCAAAAGAGCACACCGAAACATGCAATCAATGTAACTACAAACAAAGAAATAAAAAGGTCTAAAGTTGAAAAGAGGAGAGATCGCTTCCTTCCATACCTCCTTTCACTCCACTTTTATACTCAGGGGAATCTACATAACCCCATAAAATCTTTGATCCCTATTCTTGTGCAATAAATTGTTAGAATATGCGGGAGTACCAAATAAAAAGGGAACATGAAATTTGTTCTATTATGGGTCTTGAAATGGAACCAAGTTGTGAAAAAACTTGAAGTAGGGAATATGAAAATTGTTTCTATGACTAGGAATATAAGGTTGCTTCATCATACAAGGTGGAAGGACCCAAGTGGTGTTATGTAAGTGAGGATGACGGGCCACACATATTATGTGTTTAAAAATCAATGTTGCTCGAGGATGAGATTTTTTTTATTTAGGGTATTTTGATGAGTGAAAACTCATCACCTTTATTTGCACATTTTAATCTTTAATTGACAACATTTGTTGGTCTTGGAATAGTTTTAGAATAAACGGTCTAGTTTAGCTTTTCTCCCTTCTATTTCAAGTTTTCACTAGTTTTGGCTGATTTTTACAGGGAAGTGACCAAATCTGCCCAGATCCAGTCTCATGCACCTCCCAGTTTAGATATGAACTTCTCAGTTCGAATTATGAACCACCCATTCAAATACGAATCACCCAGTTTGTACCAAGACTTAGTCAATCTCTGCCAACAACCATTCTAGGTTTTATCAAACTAACTCACAACATTAATATAGTCAATTGGTCAAAGAAGACAATTTGATAAAATCTCTCTATTTTTGTTAAGCAATTAAATCCTCAAAAGACTAAGAGTCAAAGGCTTCAAATCTACTTAGATCTAGTCTCACAAACTTCCAGGTTTAGATAGAAATCATTGATTCATAACGAACCACCTGATTCAGATACAAATCACCAAGTTCAAATCAAGAACCACCCAATTCATATATGAGTCACCCGGTTCTCGCCCAAACTCCATCAAAATGTCAAATAAAGAAAACCATTATTGCAGTAAAACTTCAGCAAAATGAATCCGACGACTGACACCACCACAAAGCCTCATTTCTAAGGTTTTTTCCCCTCCTTTCTCCCTATAAAAGGAGGGGGGACTCCAAAGAAAAGGGCATCACTTGTTTTATCACTTGTTATCTACTTTTTATTGTCGTTCTTTTACATTATGTCTGAGTAGTTCCTTTTGGGGGCATAGGGACTAGCCCCATTACTTCTTCTCATTTGAAGTAATCAACTCCATTGTTTCAGTAAAAGATTTATTTGTCTTCTATTTATACTTTGATCATTGGTTGATTGATGTACTCTTGTGGTGATGTGATCATGAATCTCTACAAGAATGAACCCATAATCCCTTCATTGTGATTGTTATCTTTTATTCAACTGATTTCTAACTTGTTTTTTCTAGTAGAATGATTACATTTTTGTGGGGGTGCCGAGATATTAGATTCCTACAAGAACAGACTCATGGTCTTTTAATGCAATCACCTGATTTTGATTATGATCCTTCTAACCATTTGACTTGTTTGTTATAGTGGATGGTGACAAGTCACCTGATCTATGGGTTCGAACATCGGATGAGAATCACATGTCCTGGATGAGATCCTAGAAAATAACATATCAGACAGTTGGATGTGGATTTGCAAACGTCAGGATCAACAGGTTTGTGGGAAGTTTGACCCTTGTGTGATTGTGCTCTGAAAGGACACAATCCACATGGTCCTGATTTGATTATTAAAACTAAAGAGTTGATTCAATGAGTAAAAGCATGTTTATTGGTGATGATCTCCCGGAACCCCAATTCCTTTATCATTTAATCTTAAATAATTATTTTTTCATCTTTTCTTTTTTTCTTAGCATAACTAAACTTCAAGAAACTAGATTTCCTTTCTTGTTCTCATGATTGTTTTGGATTTTAACCATTTTCTTCCGCCATCCACCAGATCGATACTTTACTACCAGAAGGTTGACTTGTTTCTTGCAACGAGTTGACTGCCTCTTTAGAAGGTTAAACTCTAGGACTTTCTGTAACGCCTGGTCCCACTGCCCAAGGCTCTAGTAGAGTTTCAAGAATGACGATTGGCCCCACAGACCACCACTAGCCTTAACTGCGTGCTTTGTCCTCATGCACGTGTAATCCGGGGTCAACTTCCTGACTGGTCACCCATCCTAATACTACTCCAAGCTGAGCACACTTAAACTATGGAGTTCTTTAGTGATGGGCTCCCGGAAAAGGAGGTGAACCTTGGTGATATGGGTAGTCCAATCATTCCTTATAAGATCATGTTATTCGAGGCCTCAAATTCTGGGACATTACAATCTGCCCCACTTAGACTCTTGACGTCCTCATCAAGGTTCAACTATATGGCCTCATAATCTGACCCCATTTCAGTGTAGACCCACAATGGCCCATGGACACCCAGCTCCCGATCACGGAATACCAGCGCAAGGGTGGCTACGTCAACCATGGACAACCCTTTCCTACATGCCTGGACCGCATGGCTCAAGACTGACATGTCATGCCCATGTGGGCCCCACATACTGGAGGGGTTATGGATCTGATACCATTTGTAACGCCCGGGCCCACTGCCCAAGGCTCTAATTGAGTTTTAGGAATGACGACTGGCCCCACAGACCACTACTAGCCTTAACTGCGTGCTTTGTCCTTATGCACGTGCAAGCCGGGGTCAACTTCCTGACTGGTCACCCATCCTAGTACTACTCCAAGCTGAGCACGCTTAACTATGGAGTTCTTTAGTGATGGGCTCCCGGAAAAGGAGGTGCACCTTGGTGATATGGGTAGTCCAATTATTCCTTATAAGATCATGTTATCTGAGGCCTCAAATCTTGGGACATTACACTTTCCCTAGCGATTTGGTGTGTAGTCTAGCCCTAGTGTGATTGTGCTCTGAAAGGACACAATCCACATGATCCTCATTTGATTATTGAAACTAAAGAGTTAATTCATTAAGTAAAAGAATGGTTGTTGGTAGTGATCCGCTAGACCCCCAGTTCCTTTATCATTTGATCTTAAATAGTTATTTCTGCATCTTTTACTTCTATTCTTAGCCTAACCAAACTTCAACAAACTAGATTTTCCTTTCTTATTCTCGTGATTACTTTTAGATTTCAATTGTTTTCTTCCTCTGTACCTTAGATCGATACCTTACTACCAGAAGGTTGACTCATAGCTTGCAAAGAGTTGACTGCCTCTTTAAAAGGTTAAACTCTGGGTCTTTTCCTAGTGATTTGATGTACAAATGACACACGTCTAATTTGGCATCGTTGCCAGGGATGACAAGTGCTATTTTTTTGAATCTGATCACATGTATATATAGGATTTGTCTTCTTTAATTTCATAATTTTAGTTTTGTTTTATATTTTTTTGTTTGTTCCATGATTTCCTTCTTGTTCATAAATTCTTTAGCTTGTTTATAATTTTTAGATTTGTTCTATAACTTGTTCCTTCTTTCTAGTTATTTTTGTAATTTTAGTTATGTCATAATTTTAATTTTTCGAAATCTCTTCCTTTAGTTTAATTTCATAATATTTGGTCTTGTTACATGATTTCTTTCTTTAGATTTTCATAATTTATTTTGCCTACCTAGAACCATATGGGTAGTGTATATCCTCCTTCTACCGAGTTTTCATTTCGGTTGTACTACTTTCTAGTTTGTTTTGTACATTTTAGCCTTGTTTATAATTTCTTAGATTATCTTTGCAATTTTTAGTTCTTTTGTAATGTCTAGTTAACTCCTTAACTTGTTTTGTATATTTAGTTTGTTTTCATAATTTTTGGTTTTTTTATAATTTAGATCTTTTTCTTTTCTTTCTATATTATATTCCTTTTTGTAATTTATCTCAAAAAAATCTTTTCAAATGGAATGTCAACACATTATGGTTCACAATGTCAGTTTTGTGGTTATTACAGCCATACATCACTAGATTGTCCAAATGCATCCCCTCATTTTTTGTGGTACCTTGTAATATCGAGTCTTCCTAAGAAGGTGGATATGAAGAAGGCCATTATTACAGTCAAACTTCAACAAAATAGATATAGCGACCGCCACCACCACAAAGCCTCATTTCTAGGGTTTTCCCCCTCCTTTATCTCTATAATAGGAGGGGGGACTCCAAATCATAGGACATTACTTATTTTATCTCTTGTTATCTAGTTTTTGTTGTTATTCTTTTACATTATGTCTGAGTAGTTCCCTTTTTAGGCATGGGAACTAGCCTCATGCATGCTCTTGTTCGATGTAATCAACTCCATTATTTTAGTAAGAGAATGATTTCTCTTCCATTTATTCTTTGATCATTGATTGATTGATATCTAGATACTGTAAACAACATAGAGGAAGAATGAGAGGAATATCTTATCGAGGCAGTCACGTTTGCTTTGGAAGATAAGCTCTTCAGGCATCTTGTGGAGTGACGTGATTGCGGATCTCCACAAGAATGAACCCATAGTCCCTTATTTGTGATTGTTATCTTTTTATCCAAATGATCTTGTACTTGTTCTTCTAGTAGAATGATTATATCTTTGTGGGGTGCCAAGATCTTAGATTCCCACAAGAACAAACTCATGGTCTTTTGACACGATCACCTGATTTAGATTATGATCCATCTACCCATTGTTTATTATAGCCCATGGCAAAACGATCTCCTAATCCATGAGTTTGAATGCCATACGAGAATCATATGTCCTTGGATGAGATCTCAAAAAGTAACAAGTTAACAGTTAGACGATCATCCACAAACATCAGTATCAACCAATTTGCGGGAAGTTCAGCCCTTGTGTGATAGTGCTATGAAAGGACACTGTCTACATGGTCCTATTTGATTGTTGAAACTAAAGAGTTGATTCATTGAGTAAAAGCATGGATATTGGTGGTTATATCCTAGACCCCCAATTCCTTTATCTTTGATCTTAAATAGTTATTTATGCATCTTTTACTTTTGTTCTTAGCATAACCAAACTTCAACAAATAGGTTTTCCTTTCTTGTTCTCACATTTGGATTTCAACCATTTTCTTCCTCCGTTCCTTGGATCAATACATTACTACCAGAAGGTTGACTCGTTGCTTACATGGTCCTAATTTCATTGTTGAAACTAAAGAGTTGATTCATTGAGTAAAAGCCTGGATATTGGTGGTGATCTCCTAGACCCCCAGTTCCTTTAACATTTGATCTTAAATATTATTTATGCATTTTTTACTTCTATTCTTAGCATAAATAGACTTCAATAAATCAATTTTCCTCTCTTGTTCTCACACTTGGATTTCAACCATTTTTTTCTGCCGTTCCTTGGATCAATACCTTACTACCAGAAGGTTGACTCATTGCTTGCAACGAGTTGACTCCCTCTTTAGAAGGTTAAACACTAGGACTTTCCCTACTGATTTAGTGTGTAAATGACATGCATCACTATACACCCCACATTTCAAACATTCTTTCATATCGATATTGTCATTTTGAAACAACACACAGTCATTCAGGCATGCATGTATCGTCTTAGCCTCCATTCCCATTGGGCACACCATCTTTTTCATTTTATATGTTGATATTGGAACCTTGTTATCTTCAGGGAGAATTTCTTTCAACAAAGACAATAGAGAAGTTAAGCTTTTGTCACTCCATCTATTGTTAGCCTTCAGAGTATACAATCTTAACACAATGCTCAACTTCATAAACTTAGTACAACCTAATTATAATGGCTTCTCAACATCATGCACAATGTTTGTAAGTAAGAAAGGTGAATCTGTAACATTTACCACACAACTATCTAGCATCACTCAATCATATCTATTGGAATTGGTTCATTCACATCAACATTGTCAACCATTTCTTCTTCAACACAACTACCACTATTGACATCTGCTAATCTCATACTAGGAATATCTATGCTAGTACCATTTTGTATAGACCTGTACAATCCCATTACACATGACATGATTTTGGATCATGTCAACAGTATCAACTTTCAAGTTGTTATTATATTTCCTACAGGGATAACAAAACCTATCTTTGGGTTGTTTTCTATGTTCCTATGAAAATCTTACAAACTAATTGAGACCATTAATAGACTCTAGAGTGCAACAATTTGGACTAGATATCCATGATCGACCCATGCTAGTACCATTCTATATAGCCATGTACAATCCCATTACACATGACATGATTTTGGATCATGTCAACAATATAAACGTTCAAGTTGTTACTATATTCCTACAGGGGCAATAGAACCTATCTCCAGGTTGTTTTCTATGTTCCTATGAAAATCTTACAAACTAATCGAGACCATTAATAGACTCTAGAGTGTAGCAATTTGGACTAGACATCCATGATCGATCCATTCTATGATTAGATGGGAGATGAGTAGATCATCAGGTGTTAGATAATAACTTAATTTTAAAATAAAATGTGTTTGAATTGAGCCACAATCATCCATTAGCATTCACAATGATGAATGTGTACCACCTATCCCATTCTTGATCACTTCATCTCACTAGTAAGTATATAATGCACGTTCGATTTCAATAAATTTTGGCAGCATTTCCCTACAGTTCTCCAAGAACATCGATGTAGATGGGAAAATACCCACCTACATATATACCCATAGAATAAAAGGGGAAATTCTTTCAAAATTTATTAATCGGATATTCATTATACACTTACATCCTGAGTGAGATAAAGTGCTCAAGAACAATCACAAATCAAGGACTATCCAAGGTTTACTCTTAATGAGTAAATCTTGGACGCATTTCTAGGCCAACAACATGGTTTAGAAACCAGAGTTTAGAATCCAAGGTTTATAGATCATAATTTATATATTAGCATTTACATATTAGGGTTTAGAAATAATGGCTTACATATTAGAATTCACAAATTACGGTTTGTATACTAGGGCTTACATAATATTCAAATATAACATCCAAACAAACCAAATAACCAATTCTAAACTCATATTAGACTAAGAACACCTAAGTTTCTTCTTAGGGCTTACATATTATTCAAAAAAAGTAGTAGGGATAACATATTATTCAAACAAATCAAGCATAAAATTCTCACAATCATGTATCACAACAATTTTATATGATCATCACATTCATGCATCATAACAGTTCATGTAAACATAATTCAAGAGTTCTTATCATTCATAATTCAAGAAATTGGGCAGTGGAGATATAAGATGCAAAGAACATTAATCAAAAAGGAACAATGACTATGAAGCCAATAAAATAGAAAATGCTTAAAATTATAAAACCCATCACCAAAATAGTAGGCAATAGAAGGGGGATACACATGGTACATTCATTGAGAAAGAAGAGATCATTCAGTACCTCACTGACTCACACTCGTAGGGTAGGAAATGGTTTTGATCTTGGATTGGAGAGTAGCTTGGTCTAACGAGGAGCTCAAACTACTAAGGAGTCAGCGTTGGTGTGGATGTGGAGCAGAAAGGCAGTGTTGATGCTGATGTGGAATAGCACTAGAAGGAGTAGCACCGCCAGTAGAGGAAGAGTAGGCTGAGCATTGGTGGTGACTAGGGATGTGGAGCATCAGTAGAAGGAGAAATGGTAGTGGAGCAAGTGCGGGGATAGCGTGAACAACGGTGTTGGCAATGTCGACAAGGGGGTGGAAGAAGAGGACGACCAAGAGACATGGGGGATGGTGGTAGAGGATGACCAAGAGGTGTGCGGGGTCAGAGATAAATCTCACGGGGAGGGGAAAGAGGAAGAAATGTCTATTTTTTGGTGGTTAAGTAGAACATATGTTGTAGGTTATTAGAAAAATTGATGACATACCGTATATTGTCGTTCATTGGACCAAAACGTCGATGAAACATGTGCTTGTGTAGCCCTATATTGTGATTTGACTATGACAAAACCAATGACTAACGGTGCACCCCAACGACACCTATGATGTTGGTTTCTTTCATAACAATTGATGAGATAATTCAATTTAGGGGGATTCTGTGGGGCACATGATGTATACCCTTTCTTGTCAGTTTTGTTAACATGAAACTGACGAGATAGATTATAAGGGTTATGCTTATATCTCATTGGTTAGTTTACTAGGAACCAATGAGATACAGTTTTTTTGAGGGAAGTGAAATATCTTTCAAAATTTTACGCAAAATTGCATTTTCATAGGCACTCTATATTGTCAGTTGCTTTATGAACCAACTGGCTAAATAAATAAAGCACAACCCATGTTTTCTCAAGATGACCAACTGTGGTGGTTTTATTTAAGTAATTGATGAGATATATTATGTCGTTGGTTTCCCTTGAAAAAAATCCAATGCCATAAGTCATATATGTAGTAGTGTTGGTAGGAGAGCCAACTTCGACCTTACCCAAAGTCATCATTTTATACCTTGATGCCCCACATTTGGGATAATCTTTCAAACAGATATAGTCTTTTTGAAATAGCACACAGTCCTTTGAGCATGCATGTATCTTCTTAGCCTCCATTCCCATTGGGAATGACATTTTCTTTCTTTCATATGTTGAGATTGGAAGCTTGTTGCCTTTAGGAAGAATTTCTTTCTACAAAGACAACAAAAACGTGAAGCTTTCGCCACTCCACCGTTAGACTTTAGAGTATACAATGTCAACACAACATTCAATTTTGTAAACTTAGTACAACCTAAGTATAATGGTCTCTCCACATGTGCACAATGTTTCTAAATAAGGAAGGTGTATTTGTAGGATCTACCCCACAACTATCTAGCATTTTAGTAACCATGTTTATCGGAATACGTTTTCTCACATCAGCATTGTAGGAAATTTCTTTTTCAATACAAAAACCACATTTGACATATATCAATCTCATAGTAGGAATGTATCCATGCTAGTACCATTTTTTATAGCATTATACAATACCGTTGTACATGACATGACTTTTTATTTCACCAACATTGTCGACTTTCAAGTTGTTACTGCAATTCCTACATAAACAATAGAACAATGTCTGAGTTGCTTCCTATGATTATCCGTAGATCTTATAAACTGATGAAGACCAATAATAAAATCTAGAATGTAGTGGGAAATGACATCCATGATAAATCCATTCTATGAACATAGAAAAATGAGTATTGAATCATGTGTTAGCTACGTCAATTTTAAAAAAAAATATTTAGAATTGAATCACAGTTTAACGTTTAGGATTTAGCATTTAGGGTTTAGGTTTAGGGTTTAGAGACTAGGGTTTATGGTTTAAGATTTAGGAATTTGGGTTTACGGTTTAAGGTTCAGGGTTTCTAGGCCAACATACTATCTAGGGTTAGACATCAGGGTTTAGTGTTTAGGATTCAACATTTAAGGTTTAGGGTTTAGTACTGAATGTGTACCACCTATGTAATTCTTGAACACCTAATCCACTAGTAAGTATATAATATGTATTTGGTTTTAAAGGATATTTCTAGATAACTTCCACATAGTTATCCAAGTACACCAATGTAGATGGGAAAATACCCACTTACATATGTACTTAGAGAACAAATAGGGAGGTTCTAGCAAAACATCTTGAAAACCAAATACACATTATACAATTTACATCCTAAGTAAGATTAAGTATTTAAGAACAATCTCAAACTAGGGACTATCAGTGATTGACTCATAATGAGTAAATCATGGATGAATTTTTTAGGCCAACAAGATATATGTCTAAATTAGGGCTTACGATTTAGAATATACATAACAGCTTTATTCGAAATCAAGTTAATATAAGTAATTCATATCAATTTAGTGTAATTAATTCTTAGGTGTTATTATTTATCCTTACAACATTCATATTGTACAATGCACTTATTATACAAGGAATTATACATGAATTCCAATAATACAAGCATTTATAAAGGTATGATTTCTTCAATTTCCAAAATAAAACCCCAGTTACATATTATCATTCCATTGAAGAAGTCTTTTGACTTGATATAATTAAGAAGTATTTTGACTCAATTTATCGTTAAGAATCAATTCATTTATCATCAATCATTTTTATGATCAATCAAACTCACAAAACACATTGTAAGTATCAATTTTGATAGAGGGAAGGAAGAAAATCACTAAAACCTGAGGAGGCAAAACATCAACAAAGCAAGAGGATTGAGAAAAGAGCTCCTCTTTTTGTGGAAACAACAATTGGGGCATCAACAGTGGAAACTAGAAGAGGAAATGGCAGTGACGAAGACCTCAAGCAGTTAGTGAAGGTGGTGTTGGGCAACAACAGTAGAAGTTTTGATACGCTCCAAGAAGCAACAACGGAGGCTAAACACACAGAGGAGGGAGATGATGGAAGGTAGTGGTCAGAGGAGTAGTGGAGAGAGGAGGAATAAGAGGAAGTGGGGATGAAGGCACAATAGTAGGTGACAACATGTAGCAGTGGCAACAACAACTAGACGACGGTGCAGTAATAAGAGAGGAATGTCAGAGCTTAAGTATCGCACGATGAAATAGAGAATGGGGAAAATAAATTTTCACATGTTATATTAATTAGCACCTATGCATCCATTGAGCTTAAGAAATCAACACTAAACACCATGTCATCGTCTTAATGATCAAAACCAATGTCATAGGTGAATCTATATTGTTATTTTATCATTATAAATTTGGCGAAGCGTTCATACAAAACATTATTAACTAAGCGGAAGCGATCATTAACAGCGGATTACTGAAAATCACTAAAAATTTAAACCTTTTTCAAAGAGATCCAATTCTAGGATACTCTTATAACAAGAACCAAAGTATTACATATACATTCTGGTTCACAAGTACATACCATGTACCGTCTCTTCTTGAGGATTACATACAAGAGTTGCTTTGCCAAAACTATACATTAGCAACTTAAAACCTCGAGGCATTAAGCCAAAATCTCATATTGATGTATTAAAAGTACTAACTACTAACTCCGAGGACCTAAGAGTACAGAGACGACATATAGGACTATATATGCAAGACATGACACCCAATGTCTCCACCTGAGAATTCACTGTTGTCCCTACTGTTGCTGCTCTTCCCTTGCTATAGGGTTCCTGCCTATTCTTCTACGTTTAACTAAAAAGTTGGATCCCACGGGGGTGAGACAATTGAAAATTGTCCCAGCGAGAGATATAACTCTCCGCCAGAAATATTATTATTGTAGTTTAATAGAATAAAGTTGATCAGAGGATAAGAAGTTTAGAACATTCTCATATATTAAGGCATTGCAATTATCTTTGATAGAGCAGTAAATCATCTATTCTCTTTATAAGGAATTGGAAGAACATGTATTTCATTTATCCATCACACTATATCAATATCTCAAGCTTATCCTGTAATATTCATTATCATAATATGTCATCCATGATTCATTCTCATTTCTATCTATTGGCCTAAGCCAATCTGCTAACTAGATATTGAATTTTTCTAGTCATGTGAGTATACATCATTAAATTCTGTTCAGGCATTGGACTATGCCAATCCTATGCATACATTCCAGGCATTGGACTATACCAATGATGTTCAAACATTCCAGGCATTGGACTATTACCAATCTTTTGCAATTATTCCAGGTATTGGTTTATTACCAATCCTGTGCAATTATTCCAGGTATTGGTTTATTACCAATCATGTGCAATTATTCCAGGTATTGGGTTATGATCAATCCTGTGATATTATCCCAGGTATTGGGTTATGACTATTCCCTTGATATTATTCCAGGTATTGGGTTATGAACAATCATGTGACATTATTCCAGGTATTGGGTTATGACCAATCTTATGACATTATTCTAGGTATTGGGTTATGACCAATCCTGTGACATTATTCCAGGTATTGGGTTATGACCAATCCTGTGATATTATTCTAAGTATTGAACTATATCAAACTTGTGTAATTGTTCCAGGTATTGAACTGTGTCAGTCATGTGCAAATATTCCAGGTATTGAACTATGTCAATCATGTGCATCTATTCCAGGCATTGAACTATGTCAATCATGTGCATCTTCACTGAATGCCACGTCACCTTTACTAGTATTAAACCTTGGTCAAGCCATCATACTTATTCACATCCTTTATGTAATACAAGTATTCCTCTTATCTCTTTTGAGCTTATTCCAAAAACTATAGCCCTTATTTGTCTATAACTTAAGGCATGCATGATTCAGATTTCATTATTATTATTGTATCCATTTATTATTATTATTATGTTACTAAGTTTCCATTTCCCTGTTTACTTGAACATTATAATTTCTTTCATGAAACCTTTATAAACATCTTGTTACCTCTCACTAGGCAACAACTATCCACATGTCTCACAAAGCCCATTAAACATCTTGTTACCTTTCACTAGGCAACAACCATCCACATGGCTCACAAAGCCCATTAAACCTCTTATCACCTCTCACTAGGCAACAACTATGCACATGGCTTTCAAATCCCATTAAACATCTTGTTACCTTTCACTAGGCAACAACCATCCACATGGCTCACAAAGCCCATTAAACCTCTTGTCACCTCTCACTAGGCAACAACTATTAGGGTTAGAGTTTTCCCTTTACAATGGAATAGGGTTTCAAGTTCATATTATCAATACAAACCCTAAATCATTGCTCCACACATCTAGGAGCATACATTAATATCATAAGTATTCAACCATACTTATTTATTCTCAGCATTTATCACTAAGAGATAATCAATACAAGGTATGAGTTTCTCTCTCATATTTTCTAGGATATTGATTACATCATACTTTGTTACAATTATAAACCCCTAACAAGGATTTCGTCCCCGAAATCCCAGGTAAAGGGAGATAGATATTTATTTATTCATCATGTCACCAGGTCTCCTCATGACATCTTAATGTTATGGAGATGCCATAGAACTTTGATCAACACAAAGTCTTCCATACAGGGTCATCAAAGAACTTGTCACATAGGACACATACTCTACTGTCCTTTTCATTATTAACTGTAGAGTCAATTCTGTGTCAGGTAACACTTTTCTTAGTCAAGGAAACATTATACATATCTTATTGATGCTATGTTTATGCAAAGAATAAACCCCTAACATATGATGTCCATAGTATTTTATATAACTAGACTAATTTCACATTTGGCCATTCTAGGTAACCAACATAAATCATCTCCTCAGATTATTGCATGAACTTTCAATTGTTCATGTGTATTTCTATCTTATTTCTTCTTAAGTTCTTTGCCTTCATCATCGAAATTATAGAGATGATTACATATTACCACTTCTCATAATTATTATTATCATGATTACTAGATCAGGGCATTCCAACCCTTAGTTCATTAATGAACATTGTTACTTTTAGGTCTAAGGACCAGGGTATACTTTATACTAAACATCCTCTTTTGTTTATAAGTTGATCTATGATTAATTCAGATCTTTCCATATCAAGTAAGATGTAGTAGATTTGATCTATGATTAATTTAGATCTCTCCATATCAATTAAGATGTAGTAGAAATATCCATGCCACATATCAGACTTCATTAAACTCTTTAGATTGTCTCAAAATGACTACTTGATCAGGGTAATCATAAAGATAACAATCTAAGAGTGTCATACTTACCTTACCTTCAATAGATGAATACATGGCCAGGGTATTTAAGAATTGAAGTTATGTAGTATGTATTGGTTTTTATATTACATTTCATCTATTTAAGTCTTACTACTTAGTATCTTAAATTTTCTATGGTTGTTTCTATTACATGTTTTCCTTATGTCCTCACAGGATTAATTAAAGGAAGCTCAACAATAACTATCTTTCTTATAATTAGTAGGCGGGGAGTAGAAGAAAGAAAGATGATTCAGAATGAAAAGTTCTATCTTGACATATTACCTCTTACAAGTTTATCTAGTAACTTATCTGACTCAAAACATGGAGTCAGTTGTCAACTGCTAATGCATTTGTCCTCTACTACCAGAGGTAGATGGACCAAACTATGACACTTGTCTTCATCCTCGGCCTTCTACTTCACTAACCTGAGGTCCTTGTGGGTTTTGCAGATTATGCCTTGACTGTTGGATCACCACATTATTTCTTCTTGGACACTGCTGCCTAAAATGTCCTATATGTCCACATTTATGGCAAGTTCGGCCCTCACTTGATGACCACTGCATTGATGTACTATATTGTGGTTGAACCGATGTTACCAGAAACTTTGGTTGTTTAGTACCACCAATACACTATTCATGTGACTGTGTAGATCTCCTTTTGAGGTTTGCCTCATGTTTCTTTGTCACAGACCTTTCTATCCTCCGGATTGACTCCACAAATGTGGCAAATTTCTCTCTACTTTCTAATGCAGTTGCCGAGATAGACACCTCATCATTTAATCCTTTCTCAAAACGTCAAATCTTCTCCTGCTCAATAGCAGCCATTTGAGAACAAAACCATAAAAGTTCCATAAACCTAGCTTCATATTCATTTATTGATATGGTTCCCTACCGAATCTTCTCAAACTGTGAGATCTTTTCGTCTAAGTATGTTCTTGGAAAGTGCTTATTGATGAATTCTTGACGAAACTCCTCCCAACCAACCTCTTCATCATTCTTTTTATTTTTTCTATGGCCCGCCAATGGCCAACACTACCCTTTAAAAGGTATACAGCATGTTTGACTTTGTCAACATCTGGGATATTAAGGATCATAAAAGCCTTTTCTAACTTAGTGAGCCATAGATCAACATCTGCTGGATCAGTTGTCCCAACATATTCTATAGCTCCTACATGACGTAGTCGTTCAAAAGTCTTACCAGACCCATGTCCCTCATTGGGAGTTGGTGCCCTAGGTGATGGTGCTGGCATCCAGTCTACCATATGCCTCATTGTGGTCAGGAATTCCCTAAATAGAGAATGAAAGGTTGGGTTTTCTATCATAGCTTCATTAAAATGGGAATTCCCAGGCACTGATTCCTCTCTTTCCTGATCCCTTACACCTCCTACTGGTGCAGCAACATTGCTTTCAGCAACGTGATCCTCGTGTTCTCCAGACATCTTTAAGCTATCTTCCTTCTTCTACATAGGCAGAAGTCACTATAAGATATATTGGAGGATACTAGAACAAACTCAACATCTTAGTCCTATGTCTCTGTAGACTTAGCGAACCTAGAGCTCTGATACCACTAAATTGTGGTGAAGCATTCGTACAAAATGTTATTAACTAAGCGGAAGTGATCATTAACATCGGATTACTGAAAACCACTAAAAATTTAAACCTTTTTCAAAGAGATCCAATTCTAGGAAACTCTTTTAACAAGAACCAAAGTATTACATATACATTATGGTTCACAAGTACATACCATGTACCATCTCTTCTCGAGGATTACATACAACAGTTGCATTGCTAGAACTATACATAAGCAACTTAAAACCTCGAGGTATTAAGCCAAAATCTCAGATCGATGTATTAAAGTACTAACTACTAACTCCGAGGACCTGAGAGTACAAAGACGACACATAGGACTCTATATACAAGACATGACAACCAGTGTCTCCACTTGAGAATTCACTGATGTCCCTACTGCTACTGCTGCTCTTCCCTTGCTATAGGGTTCCTGCCTATTCTTTTACGTTTACCTAAAAAGTTGGATCCCACGGGGGTAAGACAATTGAAAATTGTCCCAGTGAGAGATATAACTCTCTGCCAGAAACATTATTATTGCAGTTTAATAGAATAAAATTGATCAGATGATAAAAAGTTTAGAACATTCTCATATATTAAGGCATTGCAATTATCTTTGATAGAGTAGTAAATCATCTATTCTCTTTATAAGGAATAGGAAGAATAGGTATTTCATTTATCCATCACACTATATCAACATCTCAAGCTTATCCTGTAATATTCATTATCATAATATATCATCCATGATTCATTCTCATTTCTATCTGTTGGCCTCAACCAATCTGCTAACCAGATATTGAATTGTTCCATTCATGTAAGTATACATCATCAAATTCTATTCAGACATTAGACTATGCCAATCCTATGCATACATTCCAAGCATTGGACTATACCAATCCTATGCAAACATTCCAGGCATTGGACTATACCAATCTTGTGCAAACATTCCAGGCATTGGACTATTACCAATCATGTGCAATTATTCCAGGTATTGGTTTATTACCAATCCTACGGAATTATTCCACGTATTGGTTTATTACCAATCATGTGCAATTACTCCAGATATTGGGTTATGACCAATCCTGTGATATTATTCCAGGTATTGGGTTATGACCAATCTTGTGATATTATTCCAGGTATTAGGTTATGACCAATCCTGTGACATTATTCTAGGTATTGGGTTATGACCAATCATGTGACATTATTCCAGGTATTGGGTTATGACCAATCCTGTGATATTATTCCAGGTATTGAACTATATCAAACCTATGTAACTATTCCAGGTATTGAACTGTGTCAATCCTATGCAAACATTCTAGGTATTAAACTATGTCAATCCTGTGCATCTATTCCAGGCATTGAACTGTGTCAATCCTGTGCATCTTCACTGAATACCACATCACCTTAACTAGTATTAAACTGTGGCCAAGCCATCATACTTATTCACATCCTTTATGTAATACAAGTATTCCTCTTATCTCTTTTGAGCTTATTCTAAAAACTATAGCCCTTATTTGGCTATAACTTAAGACATGCATGATTAAGATTTCATTATTATTATTGTATCCATTTATTATTATTATTATGTTACTAAGTTTCCATTTCCCAGTTTACTTGAACATTATAATTGCTTTCATGAAACCTTTATAAACATCTTGTTACCTCTCACTAGGCAACAACTATCCACATGGCTCATGAAGCCCATTAAACATCTTGTTACCTTTCACTAGGAAACAACCATCTACATGGCTCACAAATCCCATTAAACCTCTTATCACCTCTCACTAGGCAACAACTATCCACATGGCTTTCAAAGCCCATTAAACATCTTGTTACCTTTCACTAGGCAATAACAATCCACATGGCTCACAAAGCCCATTAAACCTCTTCTCACCTCTCACTAGGCAACAACTATTAGGGTTAGAGTTTTCCCTTTATAGTGGAATAGGGTTTCAAGTTCATATTATCAATACAACCCCTAAATAATTGCTCCACACATCTAGGAGCACACATTAATATCATAAGTATTCAACCATACTTATTTATTCTCAGCATTTATCATTAAGAGATAATCAACACAAGGTATGAGTTTCTCTCTCATCTTTTCTAGGATATTGATTACATCATACTTTGTTATCTTGGCTTAGCCCTTTCTCAAGGTATGTTAGCCTACACTTATCAAAGTGCATTACATCTTAATGTAATATTATCATAACACACTTCATGTGTTACTCATCCAAGTATATTGGATTTAGGGTACATCAAGGTGTATCACCCTTGGAATGCTGAATGTGATTTCTATCACGTCTTAATGTTTCACTTCCCTCATCTCCTTGATCTTACTTAAGTTCATTAACTAATCTTGTATTAGGGTAATTCTCCTCCTAATACTTTATGCACCAGTTCATCACATATTATGTAATGTGTTGATTATAAGTCACTCATTTGACATATTCAACCATTATTGATATAAGATTATCCATTGTTAGGAATAGGTTTTCCCTTTCCTTATCAATTAGGGTTTTGCATACTCTCACTCTATGCTGAGGTTTCACATAACATCACCCTATATTAGGGTTAGGGTTTCCCAATTCATGTCAAATAGGAATACTCATCCCATTACCCAAATTAGGGTTATGGTTTATCATCATATTGCCCAAGATTAGGGTTCTATATATTATAACCCAAGATGAGGGCTTCACATACCTTTACCCTATATAGGGGTTAGGATTTCATGTCAAGGTTTCAAATATCATTACATAGAATGACCTTGAGTTAAAGTTTCACATCACATCATTGCATTAGGATTTCGCTTGACATTGCCCTTGATTTGGATTTCACATGACATCACCCTTAATTAGGGTATATCATAACTTTTACCCAAATTAGGGTTTCATGGAGCATCCTTTTAAATTAGGGGTTTTCATTATATTACCCTAAATTGGGATTTCTCATATCATCACCCTCGATTAGGGTTACATCATTACCCTAGATTAGGGTTACATCATTACCCTAGGTTAGGGTTACATCATTACCCTAGATTAGGGTTACATTATTACCCTATATTAGGGTTACATCATTACCCTAGATTAGGGTTACATCATTACCCTAGATTAGGGTTTTACCTATGATTTCTCTCAATTAGGGTTAGGGCTCATCAACCTTCTCAATTAGGGTTTCATGATCTCTTTATCAAGGATCATACCCTAATTACATAATGTATTCATGTTGAAAGTGTTGAGTCTTAACCACTACATTGTTATCATTCATGTAGGAATTCCTCTCTCTCTCATCCTCTATAGGATGTTGCTTTGCTTCAAGCTTGATTAAATTAGGTCAACTTGAATGAAGGGTTAACATAGTGTATTGAGATATTGCTTCCATAAGCATTAAAGGTTAACCACTTTAAATGTACTAATCACCTAAGTACTTTAGGGATTCAACCATTATACTTATCTTTGGTAATCATCATTATTAATCATGGAATCAACTGATCTTTTATAACCTTGAGTCTCCAAATGGTTTTGCCCCTTTTTAACCTTCAAACGGTTTTGAAACCTTTTTCCATCCAAATAGTTTTGAAACTGTTTGGGCATCCTAGGTCTGAGACTGTTTAGTCTTAAATGGTTTTGAAACCATTTGGGCATCTAGCCCTAGAAACTGTTTGAGCAATTATACATTGAAACCGTTTGAACAATTTCTCTTAAAACCGATTAGATGATTTGATCTTGAAACCGAAAGAACCTCCAAACGGTTTGAGACCATTTGATCCCTAATGGTTTCAAGACCGTTTGGACTCAAACGGTCTCAAGACCGTTTGGTCCAAACCACTTTGAAACCGAAAGGAGCAATTAGGGTTTGTTTCAACCTATTAGTAGATAGACTTTGTTGTATTAGTAGATAGACTTTGCTGTGTTTTTCTCTTTTACACTTAGTCCATTTTCTATTTTTCTTTTCCTTTACACTTATGTTTTATCCCACATGGGTTATCTCTAGACCCTGTGGTTCTTTTGTGTATTATATAGAGACTCTTGTATATTCTTTTATCATCGAATAATACAAGACCTTTTTACGCATTATCCAGATGGTATCAGAGAAACAAGATCCACCCTAATTCTTTTCCCCCTTCCTTACCCTAACCTACCCCTGCGCCATCAACCACCACACCGCCGCCGCCCCCCTGCGGTTTTCTCCCTGCCGCCGCCGTCCTTCTTCCTCCTCCTCCCTTCCTTCCTTACCCTACCACCACCGCAGCCCTTCTCTTCTCTTTCCCTGCCCACCGCCCCATCTCCTTTCTTCCCGCTGCTACAGTACCGCGGATGCTACAGTACCGCGGCGCTACAGTACTTGTTGTCCGCCACCAACAGCCACCACCACCACCAATTTCCCGGCCCCTACACCACCCACAACCCTCCACCACACCCCCACATCCTCACCATCTCTATCCTTGTGGCCTAGACAACCACAAGTTCCCTTTTCGGTCTCCGTTCATTTTCTAAATCCGTTACATACAACCCCGACACTTTCCAGTTCTGGCACGTTGAGGGTCTAAACGCTACATCCGGATCTGCCTGCCTGCGCCACATGGTGGAGTAATTGTTTCTCCATGTTGGCGTAGGTTCTACTTCTTTATCTCTGCCCCGTGAGGGTTTCTGAGGTCCATGGTCAGATCTCCTATCTGTTGCTGCTGGTCCATGTGTTGGACACTTCCTGCTGCCTACTGATTCTACTGTTTGCCCTGCGCTCGTGCTGCTGACTGTCTGCTTCTACTCTCATGGTGACTTCAGATTTACCACGGTCTTTGTGTGTTACTTCTGTTAAGTTGGATGGCTCCAACTATCACCTATGGGCTGCTTCATTCAAACTCTACGTGAAAGCACACGGGCGCCACTCGCACCTGACTACCAAGGGTCCTGCTGTACATGCTGCTACTGCTGATGACACGACTAAGCAAGCTTATGATCTATGGTCCAAGGAGGATTATGGGGTTATGACCTGGCTGGTCAACAGCGTTGATGCTAAGATCAACCACTCTCTGCTTCGCCTTCAGACTGCTAAGGAAATGTGGGATCACCTATCCCATGTTTACTCTCATCAACAGAACCCCAAGAAGGTGTTTGAAATTTTCCAGAAGCTTGCGAAACAAGACTTCTCGACATCTAACTCTGTGGAATACTACTACAACTCGTGCTGTGCTCTGTGGGATGAGTTTCAGGTTTATCATCCTCTGACTACGAATCTTGAAGAACTACATCGTCAGCGGAATGAGCTCATGCTTGTTCAGTTCCTGGCTGGCCTTCCTACTTCGTTTGCTGGGGTCGTGGATCAGATCCTCTCCAGTGACCCATTACCTACTCTTCGGGATGTCCTCAAGCGGGTCCAGCATCTTCCTTCTTTGACGCTCTCTACTTCTGATGGAACAACACTTGTTGTCCGTTCTGCAGATTCCTTTCGTGGTCGCGGTCGAGGTCGTGGTGGCCGCTCTTCTGCACCTGGACGTGGTTCTGGCTCAGAGTCAGGGGAGCCCCGCTACTGCACTCACTGCAAGCGTACTAATCACAATGAAGACCACTGCTGGATAAAATATGGTAAACCTGACTGGGCGAACCAGGTTACCACTGAACAACCTGCATCTACCTCTGCTGCCTCTGACCCTACTGCTGATTGGATTCGCTCCGAGTTTGAGAAACTGCTTCAAGCCCACCTTGCCTCTACTTCTGCGGACTCTCCTGAGAATGGCGCTGCTCTCCTAACGACGACTGGTAAAAGCCCTTGGGTGATCGACTCTGGTGCGACTGCACATATCTCTGGTACTGCTAGTTTATTTTCTACTCTGCGCAAGACTTCTCTTATACCGCCTGTGACGGTTGTTGATGGTTCCAAATCTCCTATTTGTGGCATTGGAGATATCACTTCTACTAGTACTCTACCTCTGCAGTCTGTGCTATATGTGCCCAAATTTCCTCTGAATTTACTATCTGTCAGTAAACTGGTAAAAAGTCTTCGTTGTGCTATTACATTTGACCTGGATGGTGTTCTGTTTCAGGATCAGCGTATGAGGACGATGATTGGTTCAGGCCATGAGGGACCGGATGGATTATACTATTTGGACGAGCCGAAGCCAGCTGCTTTCCTGACATCTACAGTTCCTGATATTCAGTGGCATTACCGTCTGGGCCACCCGTCTGCTGAGAAGTTGAAGGCTTTACTACCGACTATTGCTAGCACTAGATTTTATTGTGAAACATGTCAATTGGGCAAACAACACCGTTCTACTTTTTCTGCAAAATTTTGTATTGGCTCTAAAGCCCCTTTTGACATTGTGCATGCTGACATTTGGGGATCGTGTTCTGTGCCTAGCGTTTCTAGATTCAAATATTTCTTAAGTTTTATTGATGATTTTTCCAGAACCACATGGTTATTTTTAATGACAGACAGATCTACTGTAGTTGAAAAAATTTCTGAGTTTTTTGCGGAAATTCGGACTCAATTTGCTAAGCCCATCAAGATTTTTCGCACAGACAATGCCTTGGAATTTGTGCAAATTTTTGTTCAGTCTTTTTGTAAACGTCAGGGTACCATTCACCAGACTTCACTACAAAAAACTAGGCCATTATTCACGGGAGAGTCCTGTCACAAACCCCTCTCTACAGGCCCTCAGAAATAGGGACGGTTGAGGGTCTGGCCCTCACAAATGGTCTGTGAAGAGAACTCGCGTGACAAATACCAGTGGCCCTCACGAATACCCTCACGAATACAATTGTGAGGGACTATTTAGCCTTCATAAATACATTTTTGAGGGACAATTTAGCCTTCATAAATACATTTTTGAGGGACTATTTAGCCTTCATAAATACATTTTTGAGGGACTATTTAGCCTTCATAAATACATTTTTGAGGGACTATTTAGCCTTCATGAAACATTTTTGAGGGACTTGATGGTCCTAGAGAATATATTTTTGAGGGGCTATGTGGTAGCCATGAATGCAATTTTGATGGTCAATCTGGACCTTCATCAATATATTTATGATTTGGTTATTGATTATTGAATGATTTATTAAATGTTAATTAATTGTTACTATAGTGAATATTAAATTTTAAATGAAAACTTTGTATACATAACCTCAAGCAATATTTTTATACTAATTCACATGACATCATAAGAAGATTCAACACCAAAATGACACATAAAAATGTTAAATCACCTCAACCAATTTTTGATATTGAAACAAAGTATTATCCATACATTGTGTGCTCAACGTTGATATAAATAAAGAGTACATATGGTTTTAAAATTTGAGATTGATGACAATCAACATATCATGCTAGAAACTCCTAAGATCTATAATGTCTTCATATTCCTTCAAATGGTGTTGTGTTCTTCATCAATGCCACGCCTCATACGGTTAGGTACTTGAACATTCTTCTCCTAAAAATGACAAATCATTATATTAATAGAATTTAAAGTTAATACATAAATCATAGTACAACAAACAACTTACCCTTATATTTCGGTTTTGGTCTACTCCAAGGTGAATTGTCCGTTGAAATCCATCATTAAAAGTAATTCTACCCTATCAATATAAATACAAAAAGGAATCATAAGAAACATATAATTAGAAAAAGTAGATAGGTATACATGCAAGTTATATGAAACCATCCTCAATATAAGCAAGCCAATAGTTGGATATGGAAGAACATCCTCAATATAAGAGATAGATATCTCTATAATGTCCAATTCCACATTGGAAAGGGGACTGATGTGAAGTGTGGAGTGTGGAAGCTCCCTGAGATCAGAGGAATTGAGCAGATTCAAAAAATCTGCAGCTGCATGCTCGGGAAACTAAAAACTATCTCTCTAAAAGACGCTTGGGAGGTATGCAGTTCTAAACATGAGGTCTTGCCTTGGACCAAGTGGCTGTGAAAGAGTCGAGCACCTAAAAGAGCAACACTTTGCTGCTGGAACAGAAATGAAGTACACCTGCTAAAGAACAGAAATGAAGCTCTTCTTGCTACTCTTGGAGCAGCTTGGACAGCCAAAAATTTGGAGCAGCTTGGACAGCCAAAAATTAAAAACAAAGTAGATAGAGTTAGCCCATACAGAGAGTGGCCATTCCCAAGGTTATTAATATCAACAGCCCCTTAAGAAAATGACTCAAAAGAAGGGGACAAGCAGGGGACAAGGGCATCTGGAGCAGAAATAGTAGGCAATAACAATATTCATCATCACAATTACTGCCATCTTTAAAGTTCGTGGAGTGTTGGTGCACAAGCAAAAGATTCACTCTGTTCCTAAGCAAAATCTGGAATGACCACTCTATATTAATTACTCAACTATTAGTTATTTAGATAGTCTAGAAAACAGATGTTTGATTCAAAGTCCCAGTTCACAGGTGAAGGAGAGAATTGTTTTGGGCCATTGAGTAAGTAACAAGGGATAGAGGAAAACAAGGCAAAGATCAAATTCAATCTTGCACCACCGTTTGTAATGAAATAAGTTAGAGACTTCTTTAGACAAGAAGATTTTCACAAAGGATATATCAAGGATTTCTCAAGGACTGCAAAGCCCCTCACCAATCCTCTTCTTAAAGATATGATTTTCTCTTTTGATTCTACTTGTGTGGATATATGAATGATTTGAAAGCTACTTTTGTAACCACACCTATTATCCTTCTACCTGATTAATCTCTACCCTTAGAGATGATGTACAACACTAGTGATTATACAATGAAGGAAGTTATGAGACAGTGGATTGATAAGAGGTACCTCATGGTATATAACATCTAAAATACATTGGTTGTAGCACAAAGGAATTATGCCACAACTAAGAAAGAGTTGATGTGTATTGTGTATGCCTTTGACAAGTCCAAGTAGTACCTAGTGGTTCAAGGGTGATAGTCTACACCAACCATGCAGCCATACACTACTCCATGATGAAGAAAGAAGCCAAGCTCGGGTTGACATGTTGGATCTTATTGTTGCAGGATTTTGATATGGAGATATGTGAAAAGAAGAGGAGAGAGAACATGGTAGCTAACCATCTCAGTTGCATTCACCTCTCTAAAAATGACAGCAGACCGATTGATGGCTCTCTCCTCGATGGCTAGCTGATGAAAGTTTCTTTTGACACTCCATGGTATATATTTCATGAACTATCTTGCTGCTAAAGTCTTATACTCAGAGTACATTGGTGATTCAAATAAAAACTTCATGTACGACATTAAGAATTACTATTGGGATGAGCAATACATTTACTGATGGTTTATATCAAATATGTGTCACAAATGAGGAAGGCCATTTAATTCTTGAGCAATGCTACTTGGGCCCAACGGTGGGCACATGAGTGCAAAGAAGACCACATAAAAAGTCCTCCAATGTGGATTGTAGAGGCCTATAATATTCAAAGATGGGTATGAATTCATCTTATGTTATGAACAATGTAAGAGGACACGAAACATATGAAGGAGGGATGAAATGCCTTTGACAACTTGGCAAGAAGTTGAGTTTTATGACAACTTGAATCAAGTTTTAGATAAGCTGAAATGAATTACTTACAGAATTTAAACGCTGATTTCTTGGTGTGAAAGACACCGATGAAGATGTGGTTGGTGTGTTCTGCATTTGAGGATAACTTTGTCGATTATTACCAGAGGAAGGGGACCAACTTTCAACTGCAGCCTTTAATAAAGTGTACATGTTAATATTCTGATGTGTATGAATATTGAAAATAATCTATAGCTGTAATGAGTTACCTGTGGCGCAAAGATCTGTTGATGTCCATTTCCTTGTATGGAAAGCCTGCCTACTCCATTCTCCCTTGAATTGCCTTGTATGGAAAGTCTACCTACTCCAGTCTCCCTTGAATTGCTTGGTCTAGAAAGTCTTCCTAAGACATCCCCGCTTGAATTATTTTGGTTGGGAAACATGCCTACATCTGCACCATTTCTTGTATTGTCTTGTATGTGAAAAGAACCCACATCCGACCTATTTGTGCCACTTTGCATGTGTAAGACACCTGTAGTATTCTGATTGGGGTATTCAACTGCACAATCAACATTAATACTGCCATCCTATAACAAATACATCAACAATGTCAAAAAACAATTATATATTACATTGACATAGACAACTGAATCTGAGTTACCTGTGATTGATTATACCAAGTCATTAATTGGGAGACGGAGTTCTTCAATCCATTTACTGTTTCTTCAAGTTCCTTAAGTTTATCCTGAAATAGAAAACAAAGTACAAACATCAATCTAATAGACTAGTTGTAACTAATAGTTCAAGTTTAGATTTTCTCCAACATACATCCTTTGCATTGCTTTCCTCAAGAAGCATTTCATATCTTATACGGGCAGCTTTTCCCCTATGTCCTATCTCTTTGTGCCCAATTCCAACACCTCGGATCCTAGCCTTTTTTGAAGGATTTAAAACTTGCAAATAAGCAGCACGTGTTAGATTATCAACACTTCTAGGATCTATTTCTTCTTGGTTTGCTACTTGGTTTTCCATGATATCAGAGATTTCAAGCTGTAATTAGAAAGCATCATAAAAGGAAAGCATAAATTCAGATATTTAAGCATATTAAGCTTTGTAGACATCATAGGAAAGCAAATATCCATTTTCTAACCACTTGTGGGCTTTTGTCGTAAACTTTTTCCAAAAATTTGTTAAGAGGCACAACGGGTTGATCTTCACTGACCTACACATGATAGATAACATAATAATTGTCCATGTTATATGTTCAACTCCTACTAAGAAAGGCAAGTGTCCATTATTAATACCATTTCTGCCCGATAACAACTCCATGGCTTTGATCCTGTGGTATGATCCATCACTTTTTTTGCTCTGTTTGCCTTGTTGATCTCGGAAATTTTCTAAACCATAAGAAACATATAATTAGAAAAAGTAGATAGGTATACATGCAAGTTATATGAAACCATCCTCAATATAAGCAAGCCAACAACTGGATGTGGAAGAACATCCTCAATATAAGAGATAGATATCTCTATAATGTCCAATTCCACATTGGAAAGGGGACTGATGTGAAGTGTGGAAGCTCCCTGAGATCAGAGGAATTGAGCAGATTCAAAAAATCTACAGCAACGTTGAGCTGGGAAGTGGAGATGATATCTGCATGCTCAGGAATTGAGCAATACTTTGCTGCTGGAACAGAAACGAAGTACAACTGCTAAAGAACATAAATGAACAGCAATACTTTGCTACTCTTATCATTTATCACATATGGATACATAGAAACAAATGTGTTTTTGAAGACAGTAGGAGCAAACCAAACAGTGTGTGGCATTGCAGGAATACTGATTATAGAAGTTTGCATAGATAAATTGCATCCTTCTTTTTGACTTTTGATATCTATCTTTATAGATGTATTGAGCTTTGCTCCCCTTTGTAAATTTTGTGAGTAATGAAAGAGAAACACACTTATTGATCAAAAAAAAGTTATATGAAACCATTGTACCTTAGACTTCTCGGTTCCCCATTCTTTAACAAGATTTTTAAACTGTTCCATATCTATGGAAGCATTTTTCTCAACTTTCTTCATCATCAATTGTGGTTCAATCTTGTACTTTTCATAGTAATCTTTCTTTACACGGGCCCTCCACACTGATATCCCTTTGCTAATGTGTTCATCAATGTGATTCCATGCATTAGGGTGACTGCCTAAATCAAAGTACGTCTACAAAAACATAGAAAATATTACTTTAGAAATCACAATCATACAATTTGTTGGTCTTTTTATGAAAACGATTACCTCAATAAATGATTTTCTATCTGCAAAAGCTTGTTCTGGTTGTTCGTTCCACTTCAAGTCTAGATGCCATATGTGTGGTTTCCTTGCTAGCATATGACAATAACGATTCAATTTGACACCATTCTCCCCAATAGCATTTCCTTCATCATCCCATTGGACCTTGTGACGTGGTTGCCCTTGCTTAGGAAGTAGGCTTTGCTCACTTGCAGGCCCACATCCATACTTCCTATTCTCCTGTTCATCCTCAACATTTTCTTCAACTATTACATCATTTTCAATAGGTTGATCCTCACAATTTTATTCAATTGTGGATGGAGGGACAGCAATAGGTTGATCCTCACAATTTTCTTCAATTGTGGATGGAGGGACAGCAATAGGTTGATCCTCACAATTTTCTTCAATTGTGGATGGAGGGACAGCAATAGGTTGACTGGGTGTGTTGTTACAACTAGATCTAGTGAATCTTCTTCCTGCCATCCTTCAATTGACAAGGAAAAAAATTAGATTATTAGTGCAGAAATGTCAGTAACAAAAGTAGTAGGTACATTTGAAAAACAAATAAATTGCAGAGAATATGAGACACCAACATATGAATATTCAGCATTTGAAAAACATATAACTTGTAGAGTACCTTGGTTTCATATCCCAAAAAAGAATAATGATGTCCTACTTGCCGATATATGAAACAAGACTAAATAAATTGCAAAGAATATGCCATATAGTAACAGTTTGCCAAAAAAATGCAATACAACATATTCCCCAAGTAAAGTATTCTAGACTTGCAAACAAAACAGACTGATTAATGAACTAAACATTAGCCCCATCATTCTTTTTTTTAGTTCTATCAACAAAAGATCCCCCGGTGTCACTCCTCGTCCAAGACACATCACTAGTTACACCACCATCAGATTGTAAACCAGTCAAACAATTCTCAATAAGAGGTACTTCAGAATAATCTTTAGGAGGATGCTTTAGCACTGTGCACCAATCATCATCATT